>OZ010587.1:27005579-27020579 GCA_963932145.1 Acanthosepion lycidas | reverse complement strand
GGAAAGAAAGGAATGAAGGAAGGAAGCAAAGGAAGGAATGGAAGAAGAAAGGGAGAAAGAAAGGAAGGAAAGAAAGGAAGGAAGGGAAGGAAAGAAAGGAAGGAAAGGAAGGAAACAAAGGAAGGAAGGAAGGAAGGAAGGGAGGAAGGAAGGAAGGGAGGGAGGAAAATTAAACAATATTGGAAAGAAAGTAATAAATGAAATCAAAGTGGTTCTTAAAAGAAAGAAACTAAGAAAGAAAGAAGGAAGGAAGGAAGGAAGGAAGAAAGGAAGGAAGAAAGGAAGGAAATTTCTACAAAATTGTACAAATTATATTTTCGGAAAAACTGAAAGCATGAAATTAAAGTGGTCTTGAAAGAAAGAAAGAAAGAAAGAAAGAAGGAAAGAAAGAAGGAAAGAAAGAAAGAAGGAAAGAAAGAAGGAAAGAAAGAAGGAAAGAAAGCAAAAGAAAAAAGAAAAATTGGTGAAGGGAATGAAAGAAGGAAGAAAAACTGAAGAAATTTGGAAAGAATTACGTTTTGGCAAAGAAACAGAAGAATGAAATTAAAATGGTTATAAAAGGAAAAAATGAAAAAATAAAGTAAGATACAAATATATATATATATATATATATATATATATATATATATATATATATATATGTATGTATGTACGTACATATAAGAATAAAAGAAAATATATGACTATATGAAAATAAAAGAAAAATAAAAGAAAACCTGAAAATGTGCAAAATTTAAAGAAAGATTATGTATATTAAGAGAGACATGATGTGAGGAAATGGAAAAAGAAGAGAAAGAAAATCAGACAAGAAAGAGAAAAAAGAAAAGAAAGAGAAAAAAGAAAAGAAAGAGAAAAAAGAAAAGAAAGAAAAAATTGACAAAAAAAAAGAAAGAGTAAAAGAACAAGCATAAGTGAATTTAGAAAAGAAAGAAAAAGTGAATAAAAAAACAAGAGAAAATGAACAAAGGAAAAAAAAAAGAGAGAAAAGAAAGAGAAAATGAAGAAAATAAAATAAAATAGAATAAAATTTTGCAACATCGCCCTCTTGGTAACTTGTACCACACCCTGCGGCATCTATTGATATTTTGTTCCAATCATCCACCTTCTCCATATGATATCTTTCTGTTACCAGTATGCTGAGTGGAACTTACTCCATGATTTTCTTTGTGATGACCCTTGGACTAACATTTTAACCTACCAATTGAAAATTGCGCCACTGAGGTTTCTTCCTGGGTCAAAGCCGGTATGGACGCATTCATCCCTTCTTGAAAATACCAGGCAAAACCTCAGTCTTCTCCATGGTTCCCACCAGCATACTCAGCCGCTATAAATGCCTCACTGCCTCCTGCTTTCACACATCCTGGATTTCAGCATCTATTGTTCCAGTTTTTAAGAACACTGGTGAACTGTCTGACCCCTCCAACTACCAGCCTATTAGCCTTCTATCTCTTTGGGAAACTCCTAGAGGCCCTAATCAATGCCGAATTGTTTCTCCAGATCAACTACTGATGTACTGATGATAATTGTGGAAAGATTCTATCATGTTCTAGATAAAAATAGTGAAACCCAGGAAGCTGAAAGCTATGGTGTCTATGGCACATTTTGAATTGATCCAGCCTCTCCTATCAAATCATTGGTCTAACTGGGTATTGAACTCACACTCTTTGGGTCCTGTCACTGTTAAGGCAGTGGAGAACTTGGAGAGGGGAATTAACAGAAGATAAATGATAATTGACATCCATTAAACATGGCACGTGGAACTAGAACAGTCTACCCCAGTGAGCAAAATAAAGGGTTCAGTTCAACATTTCAACCACCTGAAGAAGGCCGGAGCGTACAACGGCCGAAACGTTGTAATAAATATGGTGACAAAGATGAGGACAATAGTCTGAATAATGTAAATAGTGTATATTGAATCCAGTGCTAGGTCAGCTGCCAAGAAAATTGTTTCACTGTGTTGTGTGAGACAATTTTTCTCCCCAGAATCTATCATACATATCTATAAGTCTGCCATTTCTTCATGCTTAGAATATTGCTAACACATGACTCAGTGCTCCTGCTATTTGCCTAAAGCTCCTTGATAAGATCCAAAGAAGAATCAGCAGTCTAGTGGCTTGGCTTCAGTCACTTACCCATTACCTCTCTGTCCCTTTTCTATAAATAATTTCATGGTAATTATTTAGATGAGTTCTTCACTATGGTACCTAGACTGTATGAATTTAAACACAGTACTAGACCGGCATTGAGATCCCATCAGTTGACAGTTGAGCTGGCTAGATATAGCTGTAAGTTCTATGTTAACAGTTTCTTCTCTCACACTTCTCGTTTGTGGAACTCTCTTCCGGCACCATGCTCTCCAGCCAGCTTTAATCTGCAAAAACTTAAATGCAATGTCAGTCACTTTCTACTGTTCTTCTGATTACTCCTTTCTCTTTCCACTCAGAATTAATGTTTATGTTCCTAATTCTTCCACATGCTGCAACCCTCTTGCATCTTAGTGGCTTTACTGCCTTGCATGGAGTGATATTGATTAAAAAAGAAATAAAGAGTAAAAGCAGGGAAGAAAGAAAAAATAATAAGAAGAAGAAAATAAATGGAAAGAGAATAAAAAAAAAAGTAAAACAAGAAAGAGAAAAAAGAAAATAAAAAAAAGAAGTGAAAAAGAAGAAAAGAAATAAATTGCTACCAAAAGCTTTAGGAATACCATGTGCTGTATATTCATGTTAAAAGCCCCAAAAAGGTAGATATCGCAAGCTTCCTATAAAAAGAATGAGGGTTACAGAAATGTCATTTTCATTATCATTTGAAGGAAAGCTAAGATTCCATGATTTGCAATTCAAAATGGATCCATTTAGGATTATGGATCCACAAGCTGAATTATGCGAAATTCAACTATAGATACTCCAGGAAAAAGAAAAAAATGGCATAGGTAGAAATCTTTTTCTTTTTGGTCATGAAATTAATGGAAATCTAATGTTAGAGTGAAATGTTGCCTTTATATTTTAATCTGGTGGTGAAGTTAGTGGGGAAAGCAATGATTCATCAACATTAATTCCAAAAGAGCAGAACGTGAAAGAATTCTTTTTAAAAAAATCCATCAATTGAGATATGAGATAGGACAAAGAATCTTACTTGAAGGTGATCTTGCTTAATGCTCTCCTGTTTGAGGTTCACTATTCGCAGATAACAAGTTAAACTGCATTAGATATCATCAAATCTAAGAAAAAAAGTCACCCACTGTAAATTGATAGCTCATAATTCATAGCAAATGTAAGACATATTTCATAATTTTATTACATTTGTAACAGATATTTTACTGATGACTCTTTTCATACATTTGTAAGAAATTTGTCACATTTTATCTTTTTCATAGTTTTTTTAGATTTGTTACATATGTGTCACCTTCATACCTTTAGATTTGTTACATACGTGTCACTTATTTCCTACTCATGTTACAGTCATAATAAATCTGTCACATTTTCTCTACTTTTGTTACAGTCATAATAAATGTGTTACTTTTTCCTACTTTTGTTACATTCATAATAAATGTGTCACTTTTTTCCTACTCTTGCTACAGTCATAATAAATCTGTCACATTTTCTCTACTTTTGTTACAGTCATAATAAATGTGTTACTTTTTCCTACTTTTGTTACATTCATAATAAATGTGTCACTTTCCTACATTCGTGACATTTTTAAAACAGATGTGTTAAACTTTACAAACATTAGATTTATTCATAACAAATGTGTTAACATTTTCAGATTTTGTTACATACTTGTTATGATTTATTACATTTGTAACAAGTGGTAAACATGTTTATGTTTTTGTTACATTTTATATCACTCTTTTTCCAACTTTTCATTACATTCACAATATATCAGTCACTGTTTTCCTACTTTTGTAACATTCATAATAAATGTATCACTTTTTACTACTTTTGGTAAATTCATAATAAATTTTTCAAATTTTCCTACTTTTATTACATTCATAATAAATGTGTCACTTTTTTCCTACTCTTGTTACAGTCATAATAAATCTGTCACATTTTCTCTACTTTCGTTACAGTCATAATAAATGTGTTACTTTTTCCTACTTTTGTTACATTCATAATAAATGTGTCACTTATTTCCTACTCATGTTACAGTCATAATAAATCTGTCACATTTTCTCTACTTTTGTTACGGTTAAAGCCTTTGTGCTAGCATTTATCCATTTAATACTTTATCACCTCTGTATCAAATGTGATAATGTTCACTCTTTTCTTACTCTTTGCACAACATTAACAGATTTGTTAAATGTTTGAATTTTTTTGTATGCTGAATTGGTTTAACTAAAAAAGTATTATTTATAAAGAAATAAGCCTATTTTAAAGCATTAAAAGTGCAAATGGGGAAAATGCTCAATGGTTTTGTTTGGATCTACTTTGTGTTTCTGATTTTATATTTAATCTGTTGGTCATTTATATATAAATCTCATGAGTCAGTTGTAGAGTTTAAAATATTTTTGTTCGTCTTTCTGACTCAATAACTCTCAGTTGCTGTCTCAGTCTGAGTCAGCCATCTTTTAGTGGTCCAGATGCAAACTTGTAACAATATTTATCATAGATTGGCTTTGCAGACAATTTTGGTCTTATTTTGTGGCCATTTTTAAATGCATATATAATTGAAGCACAATTGAGGTGAAACAGGTATTTCATGATAAATCTCTTGAATATGTTTAGACTTTATTACATTTTTGGTTTGATTTGTAATGTTTCTTTGACATTTGTAATACCTTTTTTGTATCAAGTTTACATTTTTTCATTCACCATTTCTTCATTTTTATTTTTGTTCATTTTATTACGTTTTTGTCCATGTTATAAACTATTCTTTGTTCATTTTGTTAGCCTTTTCACTTCATTTTTATTCATTTTGTATTATTTTTGCTTATTTTGTTAGCCTTTTGCTCATTTTGCTTCATTTTTATTCATTTTGTATTATTTTTGCTTATTTTGTTAGCTTTTTGCTCATTTTATTTCATTTTTATTCATTTTGTATTATTTTTGCTTATTTTGTTAGCCTTTTGCTCATTTTGCTTCATTTTTATTCATTTTGTATTATTTTTGCTTATTTTGTTAGCCTTTTGCTCATTTTGCTTCATTTTTATTCATTTTGTATTATTTTTGCTTATTTTGTTAGCTTTTTGCTCATTTTATTTCATTTTTATTCATTTTGTATTATTTTTGCTTATTTTGTTAGCCTTTTGCTCATTTTGCTTCATTTTTATTCATTTTGTATTATTTTTGCTTATTTTGTTAGCCTTTTGCTCATTTTGCTTTATTTTTATTCTTTTTGTATTATTTTTGCTTATTTTGTTAGTCCTTTGCTCATGTTGTTACCGTTTTGCTCATTTTGCTTCATTTTCTATTATTTTTGCTTATTTTGTTACGTTTTGTTCATTTTATCTCCTTTTGGTTTGTTTTGTTGCTTTCTGCTCATTTTGTTACATTTTTGTTCATTTAATTTTTGTTCATTTTGTTATTTTTGGTCATTTTGTTATTTTTTGTTCATTTATTTTACTTTTTCTTTTTTCCATTTGTTAAATGGGAATACAGTATACCCATTACTCAATATATATATATATATATATATATATATATATATATATATATATATATATATATATATATATCTGTGTGTGTGTGTGTACATATAAGGGTTATTCTGGAAGTAATACTTCCTAGTTATTTCCTCCTTTGTGCACACTGCTAGTAAAGTGGTCATGTTTACACTGTAACAGCAGCTAGAAAACTGGTTAAATCAAGTTTAAACTTTGATCCTGTGATGACAATAGTGCCAAATATAAGCAGACACGAACAGAAAGCAGTGTGCAAACCTAAAGAGATGTTATCACCAAAGTTCAGATAATTTTTGACTTACCCTTGTATATATATATATATATATATATATATTTATTAAAGAGATTTTTTTGTTTAACGTTCTTTTTATAGATACAAGTATTTAAGTAAATGCTCTGTTTATAATAAACAGTATTAAATAACATTTACCGGCCTGAATGTCCGAGAAATTTTCATTTTTCTTTGTCCATTTCTTAATGTATGACGTCATTTGTTTACATTTGATACGCCAATGAGCAGTTATGAATGTACGAGATTCATGGAAGATTGAAGTTTATAAGCAGTAAATTCGACCTTGCCAACCGAACGATCCTTTGTGGCCGAGCGGTCAGGCATGTCAAGCTAAATGACGGTTCCATATAGGATGCAGGTTCGAATCCTGTCAAAGAACGAATATTTTCTATGAAAATTTCTCGGACATTCAGGCCGGTAAATGTTATTTAATACTGTTTATTATAAACAGAGCATTTACTTAAATACTTGTATCTATAAAAAGAACGTTAAACATAAAAAATCTCTTTAATAAATTAATTGTTGGACTTTATTTACATTATGCGAACCATTGTCCTCATCTTTGTCGCCATATTTGTCATAACGTTTCGGCCTTCTTCAGGTGGTTGGAATTTCGAACTGAACCCTTTATTTCGGTCCCTGGGGGAGACTGTTCTAGCTCCATGTGCCATGTTTGATGGATGTCAGTTATCAATTATCTTCTGCTAATTTTCCCTCTGAAAGTTCTCCACTGCCTTACCCGGGTATTGAACTCACACTCTTTGGGTCCTGTCACTGGATCTAACTAACGCCTTTATCCACTGTGCCATGTGTCTTAGTGAGCATGAATTTCTGGGTATTATAAAGCCTACTATATGGTTAAGGTACGTAGATGACACTTTCATACTCTGGCCACACCATGTGAACTCAATAAGACCTTCGATACAGTTCACAATGGAGAAAGAGAGTAACAACACACTCCCATTCCTGGATGTACTAATATCTCGAACAGAGCATGGGTTCAAGACATCCGTATACCGTAAACCAACATTCACCGGACAGTACCTCAATTTCAACTCCCACCATCCATACAGCGTAACGAAAGGGATCGTCCGTTGCTTACAACACCGAGCAAAAGTCATAAGTGGCGACCCAGAGATGTTAGATAAAGAATTGGTCAGTATAAGTAGTACCCTACAACGTAACAACTACCCTGGGTACATGGCTGCAGCCCCCCCAAAACTGGGATAGGCGGGTACAAGAGGAGGAGGAGGACAACAACACTCAGAAAACAGTCTGCCTGCCTTATGTGAAGGGGTTATCAGAGAAAATACAAAGGATCTGCGGTCCATATAACATCAGGACAACCTTCAAGAGCTTGACAACCCTACGCAGATATCTCTCTCGAGTGAGACTCCCCATACAGGAGAACATGACTAAAGACTGTGTGTACGCTATCCCGTGCAGCTGCAGAAAGGAATATAAAGGAGAGACAGGCCGCCCCCTCAAGGTAAGGCCTCAAGAACACCAGAAAGCTGTAACGCGAGGGGAAGTAGAAAAATCAGGCGTGGCTGACCACATATGGAGAGAGAAGGGAGATCACCGCCCCCTGTGGGATCATGTTGAGATCATAGATAGGGAACACCATTGGAAAATTCGTAAACTTAAGGAATCAGCACATATGCTAGGCCACAAAAATCTCCTGAGCCGACCAAGCATAGAAATAAATACAATATGGTAACCAGTAATAAGGAGTGCCAGAGAAAAGCAATGATAACAATGTTGCAATATGAGCTCTGTTAAAAACATACAATGATACCAGCAAAATTGCAATATGAGCACTGGTAAAAATGGTTCTGAAAACATTAGGTTTATAATACCCAGAAATTCATACTCACTAGGACACATGGCACAGTGGATAAAGGCGTTAGTTAGATCCAGTGACAAACCCAAAGAGTGTGAGTTCAATACCCGGTTAAAGCAGTGGAGAACTTTCAGAGGGAAAATTAGCAGGAGATAACTGATAACTGACATCCATCAAACATGGCACGTGGAACTAGAACAGTCTACCCCAGGGATTGAAATAAAGGGTTCAGTTCGAAATTCCAACCACGGCCGAAACGTTGTGACAAATATGGCAACAAAGATAAGGACAATGGTCTGCATAATGTAAATACTGTACATAATACCTCATCTCAGAAATATAGACAGACTTTGTCCATTTCTTAATGTATATATATATAAACTTCGATCACGTGACCACAATAGTACCAACTATAAGCACACATGAGCAGAAAGCAGTGTGACCAACCTAAAGACATGTTATCGCCAAAGTTCAGATAATTTTTTATTTACCCTTGTATATAGCGTCCTGGGTATGACGATAAACTACGTCCAACAACAAGGCTTCAGATAATGTTTTCGGAAAAATAATGTTGCCAGCTGTACGTTTTTTGGGGAAAATAATTATTGCCAGGTATGCGTTTTTGAAACAACAATTGTGCCAGCTATACGTTTTTTGGAAAAAATAATGTTGCCAGCTATATGCTTTTGAAAAAATAATGTTGCTAGCTATGTGTTTTTGAAACAATAATGTTGCCAGCTATATGTTTAATAGTACTGTATATTTAATATATATATATATATATATATATATATATATATATATATATATATATATATATATATATATCTTAATTTAACATTAAATGACCCACAGTGGTTGATATGCCATTAAACCCAACCAACCAACCAACCAACCAACCAAACCTTGTATATATATATATATATATATATATATATAAACTTCGATCACGTGACCACAATAGTACCAACTATAAGCACACATGAGCAGAAGGCAGTAAGACAAACCTAAAGATACGTTATGGCCAACGTGCAGATAATTTTTTTACCTACTCTCGTATGTTGTATAACAATTATCATTTTTTTTTAATATTGAGATTTATTATATGTATAAACTGAATTCTGATTTAACCCAGAGTAGGAACATCGAATGCTTTGATCTTTGTATCCAAAAATATGTCTTGAAGGGAAATTAGCTCATCTTAAAGAAATATTCAATATCTTCTCATATATCCCAATGATAATTAAATCAAAAACACAAAGACTCTGATGTCATTCCATTTCTGATTTTGATACTTGCCACGTATGTTCACATTACAAAGTCTTGCTACAGGACATATTGTTAAAGATTAGCTTTATAAATATCTTTATGGCTTGCAAACTGTATTTTCTTATGTAATTGGCAAGAAGATCTTTCAAAGTAATACCCACTTTCCTTTGCGTAAAATAAAAGAATTATAATAAAGTACTATGATCTTGTAGCATTCATTCAGTCGGTTAAGGTACCATATGTGATGCATGCTTGAGTGATCAGTAATAATGTGTTTGTGCTATGCATTTTGTCCATATAAAAATTGTGAAGCTTCAGATATTAGGTTGGTGCAAAAATAATGTTATTTTCTCTCATATGTTAATACGTCAAAAAACGACATTATTTTTGCACCAACCTAATAATTATAAATTTTACAAGGCTGTGATATAAAGGCTATCACTGATTATTGGAATTAAATTCAAACACTACGATTTTGAACTGAAACCCAAAGAGTGTGAGTTCAATACCCGATTAAAGCAGTGGAGAGCTTTCAGAGGGAAATTAGCAGGAGATAACTGATAACTGGCATCCATCAAACATGGACAGTCTACCCCAGTGAGCGAAATAAAGGGTTCAGTTCGAAATTCCAACCACCTGAAGAAGGCTGGAGCGTACAACGGCCGAAACGTTGTGACAAATATGGCGACAAAGATGAGGACACTGGTCTGCATAATGTAAATACTGTACATATATAGACAGACTTTGTCCATTTCTTAATGCATATATATATATATAATGTCATTAGACTGCTAAACTTAGACAGACTGTTTCGCTGTATCACAGCTCATCAGTGCGGCTAGGATCGAAACCCGACTGAATTGGTATCAGGCGGATATTCTACCACTAAGCTGTCGGCGCACGGTTGGGATGAAGGTGGATTTTTGGCATATATATATATATATATGAAGGTGGATTTTTGGCATATATATATATATATATATATATATATATATATATGAAGGTGGATTTTTGGCATATATATATATATATATATATATATATATATATATATATGAAGGTGGATTTTTGGCATATATATATATATATATATATATATATATATATATATATGAAGGTGGATTTTTGGCATATATATATATATATATATATATATATATATATATATATAAACTTCGATCACGTGACCTTTTATCCTTTTTTTGAGATGTGTTTAAAGATTAATTTAAACACATCTCCTCAAAAAAAGGATAAAGATTTGGAAAAAAAATGTTTTGTGTTGTTATTTATCATGTCAAACCCCAACTTTCAAATTGAGTGCAATACCACAGTTCCAAAAGTGACCTGTCCTACTTCATAGCAACTTTCAACTTCAGTCATTTATTTGTTTTTTATTTAAGGATTTTCTCTGAATTTGTTCGTTCGGTTTTATTTTGATGCTTTCACACTGAATTCTTTTTGTTGTAGCTAACACGCGTGTTTGTCTGTAGTTTCATGCCATTTTGTTCTGATGATTTTTGCATAAGTTTATTGAAAATCACACTAAAACTAGTGCAATGTATAATATATTACCTCTTAATATACCTAAATTGTTCAGTATAATTCCTCTTTGAAGTAAATGAAGCTCTTATTTGATGTCACAATGATTTAGTATATATCTGTACCATGCATCTTGGCCACATAAAATTTATAAACCTTGTGCTATAAGGCTTTCACTGATCACTGGAATTTGAACCTAAACATAATCTTTAAACATGTTTCGTCAAAAATTAAGCTGTAATTGTGAAACACCCTCCCTGGTCCTCCAAAACTTCCAACACTGGAATTTGAACCTAAACATAATCTTTAAACATGTTTCCTCAAAAATATAGCTGTAATTGTGCAATACTCTCCCTGGTCTTCCAAAACTTCTAATACTGCAGCTGGTCACTGAAGTAACCGCTTCAATCCAGAGCTAACCTTATCCCATGTTGTGATTTAAGTTTGATTATAAGGCAGCTAAGATCGAATTGTTGCAGGTATCTTTGTGTTGCGCTGTCCAAGCAGTCTGGTGACATACGGGAAAAAAAATAAGACTTGAATAAATTAAACAAAAGAAAATACTTTTTTTATGTCTCTCCTTCGTACAATAATTGGTTTATATCAGAGTTCGCATGCAATTAACTATCAGCTCAATCCGTATTGAAATCGGAAGTGATATTATCGTTGTTGACTTGGAAAAGTTTAGTTTGCTGCTTTGGTAAAGTCTGGCACAAGGCTGAAGTCAGAGGCTTTCATCAGCAGATAATCACATGGGCCTCTCTCCTGTCTTCTTCTCACTTTGATTCATGCATTTGTATTAATGGACATTCACCCAAACTGACACTGGGTTATAGCAAGGTGGGGAGCATTTCAGTGAATCCCTTCAACTTATTTCATAAGTTTCGGAAATTCTCTCTCTCCAACATCTCTTTTATTATCCTCTCTCACTGACCTCTTCCCTAAGTGTGAGTGGTTCCTCCATCCTGCTTGATGTCTTATCTGCTACCTTGACCATTTTCTGTCCAGAAAAACTCAGTGCCAAATTCATTTGTTTACAAAAATCTACTTTTTCACTTTCCAGCCGGCATTTGCAGCTGTCTCAATCAACATTTCCCCCTGAGTCTGGGTCACTTTTCCATTGTTGAAACTGCTCGACATACAACTCGAGTGAATTAAATACTCAATTCTTCCCATGGGTTTTTGGTATTAACCCTTCTCATTTCAATGTCTCTCAGCACATCACTTTCTTATGTTTTAATAAAACTTCCTTCCATTTTGCCGTGGCAATGACAAATAGCATCACATAGCTAACTTGTTCAGTATAATTTCCCTTTGAAGTAAATTATTTGATAGCACAATGATTTAGTAATAATGTATTTGTACCATATAAAATTAATAAAGGTTGTGCTATAAGGCTTTCACTGATCACCGGAATTAAATTCCAAAGGTACGATTTTGAACCTAAACATAACCTTTAAACACATTTCCTCAAAAAACAGTAATGATTTGGAAAAAAATATTCTGTGTCTTTATTTATCAAGTGAAACCATCTTTCAAATGGACTGCGATGCCACACTTGCGAAATCGGCCTACCCTAATGTGACACACTCTTGGGTAATCCTGACTTTCAATTTATGACTGACTAGGCAGAAGATTTTCCTGCAGTAGGTTGTGTTTCAGTAGACAGGTTGTCAACCAAGGTTATAGGACCCAGTCTGTCCTACTATTCAAATCATAGCTGAAAGCAGGGGGCGGGGAGAAATTGATTCCTACCTTTCCCATTGGTGAATGTAACAAAATCAAGTGGTATTCAAACTCGGCTCTCGGAATTCTCATTCTGAGCCTTTACCCTTTGCATCACAACACAAAAATTAATTATCTGCACTTGACTCAACTATAATTTATGCACCTGTCAAATGGTAAGAAAAGTGTCATGTGAAAGCCGGGCAAGTGTCACAAAATTTAAGTCACTTTGTGAGTCAGTGCCAATTTATCAAAGCAATCTCCTATCTTTTTTTTTTTTTTTTTTTTTTTTTTTTTTAAGCATTTCACCCCAAGCAAGGCGGGAAGCCACTAGGACGCAGGGGGTTACAGAAGATTTGGAGCAAGATTAGATAGGAGTGATAGAGGAAAGGATGAGGAGAAGGTTAGGGGATAGATCAAGACAACTGGAGATGTCGATTGACATTACATTTGAATAGCTGGAGATTATAGCTCTCAGGGAAACTGGAATAGGGAAGAGAGTTCCACAGGCAAGAGGTGCGAGACATGAAACTATTGGAGTAGAAGAGACAGCTACATTTAGTAGTTTCAACAGTGAAAGGGTGAGAGTGGGATGCCAGCCTCATAGGGCACTTGAATTCATGAAGTCTGGGAACCAGCGAATGCAGCTCCTCAGAGCAATTACCATGAAAGTATTTGTAAAAAAGACAGAGAGAGGCGACGGCGCGTTTGTGAGAGAGTGACTGTAAATGAGATGCCAGAACAGGGCCAATTATATTGCATATCCGCCTCTGGAGCCTATCAAGAACCCCGAGGCAAACAGAAGGGCTCCAGACCATATATGGCAGCAATACTACATGCAAGGGTGAATTATTGATTTGTAGATCTGGAGGATCGATTCTGGGGAGAAAAATTTCCTGGCGCGATACAGGGAGGCAACTTTCCTTGCGGTGGACGAAGCAATTGACTCAGTGTATTTGTTCCATCTCAGACATCAGGTCTCTATTTTCTATCACAGGGCTTAGCCACATCAATTACCTTCCATGCATGATACACACTTAGGCAATCATGTATCTTTCAATACATGACTGATGAGGCAGATTTTTTTCCTGCAGTAGTTTGCCATTTCTTTCTGTGGTAGACCAGTTCCCATCCAAGGCTATAGAACCCAGTATGTCCTGCTATTTACCTATAGCTGGGGGGAGAAGAAGAGGACTCATACCTTTCCTAAGGGTATTAGCACATAAGTGAATGTAATGGATTCAACTGGAATTCAAACTCTGCTCTCCAATTTCTCAATGCAAGCCACTATCCATTACTCCATCAAATACAAAATATGACCTAGTAAACACACCAGTAAGACCTCACTTTACTTCTTTTCTGTTCCTTCTAATATGTATTCACTTTATTGAATGAACAAACTATTGCCTAATTCTTGGTTCTGTAAATATGCAGCTAAAGTGTTTTCCCTTCAATATTATAGACTGTAGCAGTCTCACAGTGATGATAATTTGTTACAGATGAAAAAGAAAAACTTCATCTTCTTTTACTACTCAAACCTGTGCAATACTAGAATCAGCATTTCATTACTCACTAGACAGCCAGTAGGACTTTTGATTTGCATTACAACTGAGATAAAGATTTGACTACAACTAAACCAAGAAAAACCAGCCTCGATATCTCATTACAAGTTCCACAGTTTAATCCTCAAAGGAATGCGAGATTTATACATTCAAACAAGTCAAAAAGAAATACATAATACAACCAAATAATCATAATATGAAAAATGTTTATGTACTGTGTCACATATCACAAATTAACACACGTGAAACAAAAAACATCTGTAGATTTATTATCAAAAAAATTCTGATTTTAAAACTTTACTGCTTTGTAGCCATAACCAATCATTGGAAAGTCTTCAAGAATAAATCCTTAGGGCAAATCCAGGTTTGGAGTCTTTAAGACAAGTCTGTGAAATTCAAATTCCAAGTTGGTATCTGGTGTGAAATTTGTTGTTAATGTGGCTGCACCACAGGAAGAGATGCTGTCTAGGAGCTATGTTGATCAGTAGTTTGGCTGGGTGTAAAATGCTGTGTGTCTTGACTTGAACCTCCTTGTCATTGCTTCACAGCTATAGAATGGATGACGAGGGTCAATTTCCTACAGTGGTGATATACACTACTCACTGTTTCAAGATGTTTTCCTTGTTTTTTTATTCACTACTAGCAGTAGAGCCTGGTGTTGCCCGGGGATGTAACAGTAAGAGATAGATCAAGTATCAACCATCATAAAGACTGAAAAATAAAATTGACAAAGATTATTGTTTAAGGTTGATGGACATGCATATCTTAATTAGTTTTATTTTTTTTTTTATGAATTTGTCAAACCCAAACTCAAACAAAAACATTGTTTTCAATTGTTATGAGTCTACCAATTGAATAGAATTTTATTATAAACAATTGTTTTGTAAATGGAATTTTTAAAGCATTCTGAATGTAAAAATAAAGAAAAAAGTGTGCAAGACAATAAGAAACACTACCTGCCAAAAAAAAAAGTCAAGTTTTGTTGAAATCAGTTGAAAAAATGTAGGAAATCTGATCCCATATATAAAGGAACACACACACACACACACACACACAAACAACCTGAGTTTTATAAGTATAACTCGATATGAGTTGTCCCCCTTTCATTCTCGCGATGCCTCTTAATCGTGTTTTCAAATTGATTTTGTGCAAA
>OZ010587.1:26948079-27000579 GCA_963932145.1 Acanthosepion lycidas | reverse complement strand
ATTGGCAGTTAGGTCTCATAATTTCAATGTTGAGATTGTTACTTCTAACTGTAAGCTCTATTCTAATAGTTTCTTCTTCTGCACTTCTCGCTTGTGGAACTCTCTTCTGACTTCCTGCTTTCCTGTCAACTAGAATCTTCACAAATCAGCTGGAAAGATCACAGGCTGACCAAGATATAAACGTAGGTAGAGACACCAGTTGATAGACTAAATGACTTGCAGATGTAATAGGATGCAACAGCTGGCTGATCAGCTGTTGTATTCTGCTACCCTTATATGTTATAAATTATTGACATTTGGAAAAAAATGTTCATGAAAGTATGTTTCGAAAAAATCCTCTGACTATGCATTTCACCTGTTAGGCTTCAGCAAATTGGAGACGAAAAAATGAGTTGTGTGTGTATGTATTTGTGTGTGCTTAAAATAATGAAATTTTTTTCTTCCCAAGCTGGTATTTCTGTTGACTAAAAAAGAGAAAAAAAATGTGTGACTTATTTAAAAAAAGTCGTTTAACATTTTATGTTCTTTGCTTTAAGTGTCCGAGTTTAGAGATAGAAATCCATCAGAAAATAATTGAAAGATAAGTTTTTTATGTATGTGTTCTCCATGTTCACAGTATGTTAAAAAATTGAGTAAAGGATCCTGAAAGTGTTATACATTAAATAACGAAGATTTTAGATATATAGATAGATAGATAGACACAAATAGATAGATAGCTATGAAGAGTCTGAGATAGATAGCTAGATAGCTAGCTAGCTAGCTAGATAGATAGATATATAGATATGCCCAGATTTAGATAGATAGATAGATAGATAGATAGATAGATAGATAGATAGATAGATAGACACAAATAGATAGATAGCTATGAAGAAGCTGAGATAGATAGCAAGGTAGATAGATAGATATGCCCAGAATTACATAGATAGATAGATAGATAGATAGATAATGAAAACAACAAATTGAGATGAATAAAAAGACAAGCACTATCGTACGTAATCAATCTCTCTCTCTCTCCCTATATATATATATATATATATATATATATATATATATATATATAGATATAGATATATGGGCAGTCATCATTCCTTTTCATTTAAAAATGTCAGAGTTTGCTTTAAGTGTCCCAGTTTAGAGATAGAAATCCATCAGAATGGGTAGAAAATAAATGAAAGATAAGTTTTTTATGCATGTGTTCTCCATGTCGACAATATGTTAAAGAATTGGGTAACGGTCCCGAAATGTTATAGATTAAATAACAAATTTTTTTAGATAGCTAGCTAGCTAGATAGATACAGATTTAGATAGATAATGATGAAGAGGCTGAGATAGATAGTGAGGTAGATAGATATGCCCAGAATTACAGAGATAGATAGATAGATAGATAGATAGATAGATAGATAGGGAAAACAACAAATTGAGATGAATAAAAAGACAAGCAGTATCATACGTAATCTCTCTCTCTCTCTCTCTCTATATATATATATATATATATATATGTATATATATATATATATATATATATATATATATATATATATATATATATATATGTATATATATATATGAGCAGTCATCATTCTTTTTCATTTAGAAAAGTCATTCTTTGCTTTAAGCATCCGAGTTTAGAGATAAATCCATCAGAATGGGTAGAAAATAAATGAAAGGTAAGTTTTTTTTATGCATGCGTTCTCCATGTTGACAATATGTTAAAAATATGTGTATATATTCCCAGTAGTATTATAAATTATTGACATTTGGAAAAATATTCATCAAAGTATGTTTTGAAAAAATTTCTGACTATGCATTTTGCCTGTTAGGCTTCATCAGATAAAAAAATGAGTTGTATGTGTATGCATTTATATGTGTTTAAAATAATGAAATCTTATATTTTTCCCAAGCCGGCATTGCTTGTGTATTAAAAGACTTTTTTCAAAGTTCTTCATTTTCTTTCTCTGTTTTAGTCATGAGTATGTGAAAAGAAAGTCAGGAGAAAGTGGTGAGTCTATTATTTTGTAGCGAGGAGGTTGGGGTAAAAAGGCTAGAGATTTGATTCAGGTCAAGGGGATCATGGTAAAGAGAATATTCAATTTGTCAAAGACATGTTATACTATCTTAGTTTCTGCACAATTGAAAAGACAATGATCCAAAACATTCTTCTAAATTATTTCAAAATAATCTTGATTTAAAAAAGGAATAAAATTTTAGAAATTAAGACTTGGCTGCCTTAATCTCCTAACCTGTCTTCTATTGAATTAGTATGGAATGAACTAGATAGGAAAGTTCAGAGAGAGTACTCAAAGAGTGAGAGTGAGCTTTTTCAGTGGTTGAAGAAATCTTGAGAAGGTCTGCCATTACTTTTTTTCACAAACTATTGGAAAGAGTGCCAAGAATTTGTAAAGCAGTAATTAAGACAGGTGTAGGTTTTATTGACAAAAACAAAATGTGATGCTGTTGTATGATGTATTTTTTTTGTAAAGACGTAATGAAGACAGGTGTTTGTTTTATTGATGGTTCAGTGTACCCGGATTAAAGGAGAATTTAATACGGGATACCCTGCCCACAAAATACAACACAAATTTCAAGAATGAACAACACGATAAGGAACGTTTATAGAAAGTAGAACATTGTATATTTATTATCTTGTGAACAGGGTAAAAAAGATTAATGCTTTAGTTCGTTTAAGCAAAGATGTGATTTTTACAAAAATGTCTGTGTTCACTGTCTTTCAACAGAGTAGCAAAGTAATGTCTGTTTCTTTTGTTTTTGTATAGGTGTAAAGGAAAAAGGGGCGATCAATTTAAGTTGAAAAAGAGAGTGTGGATGAGGAATAAAAGATAAAAGGAAAATGTACTTATGAATTGTTTTGGAGTCAGTTGTAAATTTGTTGTTGTTATTGTTGTTGTTGTTTCCTTTCCTAATCCACTTTTGGCTCTTAGTGTCGGGTTGAGTCAGTGATGGAATTTACTGTCAGTCTTCTATGATCTCTGCGCCCTTCTGACTCGATTGACTTGAGATTCTCTATTTATTGCTGACTTTTTTTTCACATTGGCTCATTATCTTTTTTTAGTTTAGCAAATCGCCTCCTTTCATTGGTCAGAAAATTAATTTCACACCTTATTGCAAAATCTGTTTTTAGTCATTTTGATCCGATTTTGCGGGTGTGCAAATCTACTTTGTGTTTTTTAGTCATTTGTTGGAATGATATAGGATTTGTATGGAAACAAAATATGATGCTGTTGTATGATATATTTTTGTAAAGACATAATTAAGACAATTGGTGGTTTTATTGACAAAAACAAAATATGATGCTGTTGTATGACATTTTTTATGGTTAAGTGCTTATTTTTTGGCAAAATAAAAGCAAATACAATGTAATTAGTGAAATTTTGTCTTTTTTTTAAAAAAAAACTTGCATTTTTGATAAAAAACAACTTAAAATGAGACATGTTTGTATTTTTTAATGTACCAGCTCATTTTAAAAATTCAGGAGAGAAAAATTGTCTTGAACAACACAATGAATCAACTTTTCTAGCAGCAGACTTTGTCAGTAGAAAATGTCAGCCCCAAAATATGAAATGCGTCACTCTCCTTGATGTTAGTATCAGCCATGCTGATGGCAGGCAGAAAGGATTCTCACAGACGATTTTTAGAGAGCAGTTTCATTTTGGAGGCATTAAAATCAACAAGACATTCCTTGCTCTAGTTAACAAGAGGATGTAGGTCATTTTTAGATCAGCTGCCAATTTGACCTTATCAAACAAATATATGTATATATACATATATATTGACCAGCATTTGATCTCATTACATTTAAGTGAACACTCTTGTCCACATTCACAGTTTAGACAGATATTAGTCAAAAATACATCAGTGCACCATCAAGATGATTATGAGCAATAACTTTACAGTTTACTTCCTACTGTTGAAATGCCATGGAGAAGTTCAGTGTAGATTTTAAAGATTAACATCAAACTATAGAATATAAATACGTTAACTAAGGTAGTTGCAATTTTATATTTACCTCTTTATATTTATATATATTACCATTACCAACTATTTATCTATCTACGAAATTTAAGTATTTCAAATTTAAGACATTCAGATCTAAGCCTTACATATGTATCACAGCCTATTCATATTTATCTATCTAATCATCTATCTCGGCATGTTCGTTATCTATCTATCTATCTATCTATCTATCTATTTCAGTCTCTTCATATCTATTTCAGTCTGTTCATATCTATCTATCTATCTATCTATCTATTTCAGTCTGTTCATTATCTATCTATCTATCTATCTCAGTTTGTTCATTATCTATCTATCTATCTATCTATCTATCTATCTATCTATTTCAGTCTCTTCATATCTATTTTAGTCTGTTCATATCTATTTGTCTGTCTATCTATCTATCTATCTATTTTACGATGTCCATTATCTATCTATCTATCTATCTATCTATCTATCTATCTATCTATCTATCTATCTCAGTCTGTTCATTATCTATCTATCTATCTATCTATCTATCTAAGTCTATTCATAGCTATCTATCTCATTTCATTCATATCTAT
Source organism: Acanthosepion lycidas (assembly GCA_963932145.1). Taxonomy (NCBI): domain Eukaryota; kingdom Metazoa; phylum Mollusca; class Cephalopoda; order Sepiida; family Sepiidae; genus Acanthosepion; species Acanthosepion lycidas. The sequence goes on along the minus strand of OZ010587.1, from coordinate 26,996,008 downwards.
CTATCTATCTATCTATCTATCTATCTATCTATCTGTGTGTTTCCATGTGTGCCTGTATGTGCACATGTGTGCAAATTCTGACATAAAGAAAATATAACTATAAAAAGACAGCATGAATAAAAGGAAAACACCTTTTTTTGCCAACATGTTTAGCTAGATAAGATACTTCAGGGGATGAAACACTTTGGGAAAGAAAAGTTTTCCTTTTGCCTTATATATATATATATATATATATATATGTGTGTGTGTGTGTGTGTGAACGTGGGGGGGTAAGTTTGGGATTTGGCTGAAATGACAAAAAAAAAAATGACAAAATGTCAAATTTAGATATAGGCAAATATACGGTCGATTTTCGTTTCATTCCGTGGACATAAAATTTATATGAAAAAATTTTACTTGATTTCAGGAGTTTCAATGCCGTAGAGTCTAAATCTAAAAAGTTCTCCAGGTGAGAATTGCACATTTTTTTATAAATTGCATTTTAAATTGAATATTTTATTGGTAAATCTGAGCATAAAATTCAAGTAAGGGAAGTAATAATTGAGTAAATATGACGTTTCTTAGGCTAGTAGTTATCTCCCTTAAATTCAAAAATTTTAAAATACGGCGAAAATGAATTCTCCGAATATTTGTGCAATACATTTTGAGTCAATTAATAAGAATGAAAAAATTATTTCTTTTACTGAAATAACTTTTAAAAAAATTTGTGAATATGCAAATAAATGGAGCAACTGTCAACAAGGTAATTTGCATTTGTTTTAAAATAATTCTATGTAGAAATAAATGGCATTTAAAATTTCCTTAGCTATTACAATAATCTGCAATTTTTTTACATCTACAATATTTTTACAGCATTTTTTATGATTTAAATAAAGATTGTCAATGCTAGCTATGCTGGTGTGTTACAGGTTGGAAAAATTTGAGAAACGCAGCATTTCAGAAATTAATTTAATATTCACTGACACTGCACCATCAACCAGTAATGAAGAACTTGAACCCAGTCAGAAGAGGTTGAGGAGCAGTAGTAATTTTAGTCAATCCACTTTTGGTAAAGATGATCAAACTACTCGCTGTTCCTCTGTTTTCCCAGCCAAATGCATATTTTGCAAAAGACAAAGAAAAGATAAAAGAAACAAAATTGACGGAAGGCGCACCAGGGAACCCTTGCAACAATGTGAACTCATTGTAAATGAAATTTTATTTGCTGCAAAGCTGAAACATGATGAAGATCTTCTTTGTCAGTTACAGGATAAAGATCTTGTAGCTGCAGAGTTAAAATATCATACTTGTAAAATTAATTATACTAATTTCTTGAGATACAAAAAAAAAAGATCAGTAGACATGAACAATGAAACAAAAAATAGTGCTGCATATGATATTTTCAAGAAAGATATTATAATGAAAAAAATCATTAACGGAAATCAGGTCTTACGAATGTCCAAACTGTCTGAACTGTACAGAAACATCCTTAAATCAGTAGAAGGGACATCTATAGTGGCTAAAACTCAACATCTGAAGCAGCAGATTTTACATGATTTTCCACAGCTCACTTTCTTAAAACTAAGACAGAGGAATCAGAGTGAGGTGATGTTATGTGAAAAAATAGTTCCTGACCTAATGGGAACAAGTGAAACTGATGATTCAGCAGATGACTCAGATGGTGATGATGATAATGATAATGATGATGAAGGAACCCAAGAACATGAAGCAACAGGTAAATATAATAAGACCTAAAATAATAATGTAAACTCTTTAACATTAGTTTTACTTCTAATCATTGATTAATTTATACCTAATATTAAATGATCTAATTGTGTGATGTTATCTGAACAGACTTTACTACCAAATGTTACCAGTGGAAAATATTTATATCACACTCATATATAAATTTTAGCACACAAAAATAGTAATGAAGTATTTTGATTTCTGAATATTTGAAAAAGTTATTTAGTGAATTCTTTTACATTTTGTTTCAGATGGCGATGAAAACAATAGTTACAATTTGTATCATGCTAGCATGTATTTAAGAAATCAGATTATTTCTGTGGAATCACCAACATCTTGGCCTCCTAAGAGCAATAGTGTAACTACAGAATGTGCTATGAAGATAATTCCTGTAGAATTTTTTAATGCATTGGCATTGATGTGTGGTCTTTCTGATGAAGTTGAAATGAAGAATAGATTTATTACTGTGTCTGAGAAAGATAAGAGAAAGCTACTTGCCATAGCACAAGATATTCTGAACCTTTCTCACAGAAGAAATTTGTTTTTACCAAAGCATTATGCACTGGGAATGGCTGTTCGACACTGGACTGGTCAGTCAAAACTTATAGGCATTTTAAATGGGTTTGGGCACTCTATAAGCCACAGCACAACTCTAAAACTGGATATGGCTTTGGCTGAACAACAACTATCAAAAAGTAACATTCCAGAGGGTTTTAAAAAGAAAACTTTTACACGTTTAGCCTGGGATAATAATGACTTTGGAGAAGAAACTCTGAGTGGTAAGGGAACAACCCATAATACAAATGGGATCATAGTGCAGCAGCTAACTTCTGATCACTTATCACATATTGAAGATGTCGCAATAGAAAAAGACCAGCCCCAAATGATCAGGAGTAAGAAGCACAGTGTGATGCTAAATGAAGCACCCATACCAGAATATTATGTGGCAAAAAGAGTAGGCCCTTTCCTACCTTCAGTTTCAATTGACAGCATTCAAAATGCTTTATTTAAATCATTTTGTGAGACCAAAACAAGCATTACTGATTTGGCTATGACCATGATAAATATGCACTGTGAAAGTGACAACCAAAACACTACTACTCCAATTCCAGGTTGGACAGGTTTCAATATTCTTTTATTACAGGACCAAATACCACCAAAAAGCAATATTGGATATTTTCCTGTGGCCAATGGTAACCCAACTCAACTAAGTACTGTGAATGCAGTATTTTTAAAAAGTCTTGCTATTGCTGATGAGCTTGAAACTGAATGTATTGTATTAACATTTGATCTTGCATTTTATGCTAAAGCACAGCAAGTACGTTGGAATGATGCCATGTATATGCAAAAAACAGTTGTCAGACTTGGTGAGTTCCACACCTGCATGTCGTTTCTCAGTGTCATTGGAAAGTGCTTTGAAGATTCAGGGCTAGCTGATGTCCTACTTGAAGCTGGAACAGTGGCACAAGGATCACTACCTGGAGTCATGAAAGGCAGGCACTATAATCGAAGTGTCAGAGTCATAAAAATTATGTCTGAAGCCTTAAGGAGGAAACTCCTATCTACTTTTATTGAAACACAAAGTGAAGAAGAAAAAACTAAATTCATTGCATTGTCTAAAAATTTATATTATGCTTTTCCCAAAACACAATTCCAAGATCTCTGCACATCAAATGATTTTAAAGAGTTTGAAAGCAAAATATCCTTATTTATTCAAGAGAGATGCAGCCAATTTTCAACTTTTGCATTTTGGATGAGTTACTTGAATATGGCGGATTTGTTTTTAAATTTTATTTGTGCTACACGAACAGGAGATTGGGCCCTTCACCTTAAATCAGCAGCAGAAATGGTACCTTGTATTGTGCATATGACCATTTGAACTATGCTAAATATCTTCCTGTTTATATCTATGAGATGCTTGCTGTTCCAGATACCCACCCTGCAATAGCAAAGCATCTTGCTGCTAGGGATTTTGTAGTTCAGCAACAAAACCAGTACCCCTTTAGTCAGACGGCAATGGACCAAACGATTGAACAGACAATGAATAGAGATGGCAAGACCAGAGGTGGGCAGATTGGATTCTCAAATAATGACAATGCTGTTCATCGTTGGATTTTATCTTTTAATCAACGTGCTCAAATCTCTAAAAACTGTACTGAAATGGCTGGAAAAGGAGAGGGATGCCATAATAAAAAAGACCTGAGTAGTTCTCGATATCAAAAGGATGAAGCAGATATTCAGAGTGTCATGCAGACAATTGAGTCTATGTAAAATCCATTTGCATATTGTGAAAAAGAATTAATTAATACTGCATCTGGCCAAGTAGCATCTTCTGAAATTAAAGATGACATTTTGACAGCACATGAACAAGGCTGCAATATTTCCAATCAGTTTGTTCAACAACGACTTATTTTGACAAATGTAGAGTTGAATGCACCATTAAAATTAATGAAGATAAAAACTTTTAGTGATCTTCAGAAAAAGCATTCACAACAAAAGAGCAAGTAGGAAGCAGATTGCTTGAAAGCAGATAAAGACCTTCTCACTAGGCTTCTTATAGTAGCAAGAACCTGAAAAGTTGACCTGGAAGAAATTTTTTCACATTGCCTTTCAGAGTTCCCATCTAGCCTAAGTAACATTGATGGTTCTTTGCAGCGTACCAACAAAGCTGCATTATTTCATTATTTTCTTGTAAAGTTTCCTGATATGAAAATTAACAATATTCCAAAAAATGCAGCACTGATATTAGATGGAATGGCAGTAATACAACAGCTTGAAGACCATGTTCCATCAAGGTTTGGTGAGCTAAGTATTTATGTTTTTAGATATGTAATCAAGCTTGCTTTTACTTATATGTCATCAAGAGGTAACTTTGTCTGTGATAAGTACAATCCATGGAGTATTAAAGACTCTGAAAGAAGACGCCGTTTGATTACCCCATGCCACCTGTTACGTGCTCTGAATGAAAAACAGAAAACACCGGTGCAATTTTGAAAATTCCTCATGTCTGGTGAAAATAAAGAATCCCTCATATTATTTATGTTCATGCATTGGAAAAAATTGCCAGCAGAAGAATTTCATGGAAAAACTGTGATTGCTTCATTTAGCCAAGGATGTTTCATGCTGTGTCCTCATAGTGACACAAATGAAGTAATCACAGAAACTTTGCCAGAATTAACAACTGACCATGAAGAAGCCGATACCCTTTTTTTGATTCGTGCAAACCATGCATCAACTGCTTTCCCCTCCATTATCATTAAGACTCCAGATACGGATGTTTTTCTTCTTTGCCTTGCTCATCAAAATGAATTAAGCTGTGATTTATATATGGCTACTAATACCAACCGATCATCTTGTTTGATCTCTATTAAATCAGTTGCAAAGAAATGTGGACCTGCTCTTTCAAGTGCCTTACTTTCTTTGCATGCATTCACTGGCTGTGATACTGTTAGCTGCTTTAAGGGAAAGGGTAAAATAAAACCCTTTGAGTTAATGAAAGAAACAGAGCAATTTCTTCAAACTTTCACACTTTTAGGCTGCAACTGGCACCTGACAGATGATTTGTTCCAGCAACTAGAAAAATTTGTGTGTTGTCTATTTGGACAGAGAAATGTTTCTTCTGTAAATACTGCTCATTTTAATATTTTTCATGTCTGGAAAATTGGATAATACTCTACCACCTTGCCAAAATAGTTTACAGTTACATGCAGAAAGGGCAAATTACCAGGCTGTAATTTGGCGACAATGTCTTCACATTAATATTAATGTTTCCTTCTGCAACAAATCATGGCTGGAAATGTGAAGATCAAAAACTCGTTGTTCATTGGAGCAGCCTTCCTAAAACTCCATCTACCTTGATGAACTTAGTAAAGTGTAACTGTAAGAAGAACAGCTGTAACTCCAGGCATTGTTCTTGTGTTCATCAAACACTGCCTTGTACCGACCTTTGCCAGTGTATAGATTGTTTTAATGTACTTAAAAAATAATGAAGTGCAGCAGATTAATGAAATAGAAGATTCTGACTCCTCAGAGGGCGAATGATAAGATGAGCTTGCAGGATTAGAGGACAATCAATTATTTTTCAATTCCTTTTATAAATGTATTACTTGATAACAATTATTTCAACATAACTGAAAAAAAAACTCTTATTACAATATTTTTATATATATATAGTCAAAGTTAGTCTAAACATTAAGATTTCTATATCAGTCAATGTGTATGCGTGACAAAATTACATCAAAAAGTAAATGGCAGTCCAAAATGAAGAAAAGTCAATCACCAGAAGTATTTGAAAACAGTTTTTCCATCTATGATTTTTGGAAGGCACAAGATTTGGAAACATATATAAAGGTTTTTCATGTTTTTTTATCAAATTAATGTACACTGCAATGTTTTACGAGGTTATTCAAATTTGAGAAACTCACACGACAATAGAAAGTAACGTTTTCATTGTTATGGCTTTATGCAAGTCATTTTATTTGCTGAAAATTCCTGATTAAATAAATTAACACATAATATAAGAGCATAGATATATCAGCTTCTTGTTGATTCACTTAAATGTGCTAAAAAACTTATTTAAAGTTCATTTTACATGAAGTAAACCATGAAAATGGACTTTTTCCGTAAATGACACACCCTGTATTATCTCCCCTTTTCTGAAGCAGTGCGCACATTAAGGCTGGAGATCTCTTTAGATTTGAAACCAGCACGAAAAATACTCCTCGAAACACTTGAAATTTTCTCATATGAATAAAATGTCCACGAACTCAAAATCTTAGCCCTTTTTTTGGCCTCTGGCCCATAGCCTAATAGAGCCAGAAATGTTTTAAGCCAAATTCAAAAACGAAGAGAAAAGATTTAGCAAATAAATACAAAATCATTTCTTGTTTACAAAGCCCCATGTTCTAGTATTATACTTGTGGTCACTACAGTTCACTTCATCATATACGAATATAAAGTAATATATATATATATATATATATATATATATATATATATATATATATATATATATATATATATATGTATATATATATGTATATATATATATATATATATGTATATATATATATATATATATATGTATATATATATATATATATATATATATGTATATATATATATATGTATATATATATATATATATATATATATATACATATATATATATATATATATATATACATATATATATATATATATATATATATATATATATATATATACATATATATATATATTTATATATATGATTTATTCGCCTGGATTAAGAAAAGGGTCGGGGTGGCTCCCTCTCACGGCATTTTGTCACAACTCTGAAGATCTAACCATCAACTGAAGCTTTTCATTCGGATTCATGCACAGATGATTTTATTGTATTTTTCTGCAATTTATTCACTGGAGATTGGATTGGTATCGTCCAATTGAATTATTGAATTCTGCTGCTACCATTAAAATGGAAAAGAAAAAGGGAGAGATTATTGAATAAATTTGTCTGAAATTGATTCTCTTCAAAGAATTCTGGTTGTTTTCATGGTTGTTGCTTGAACTGGCACTGCACAGAATAGTTTGAGGGCTTTTGCTATTTTGAATCAGACAACAAGGAGACGTTCGAGAATGCTCCTTTTCTGTCTGTCTCTCTCTCTCTCTCTCTCTATCTATCTATCTATCTTAGGATATTTCTATTCATCTGCCTCTGTAAGAATGTATGCATGATTCTTTCTTACTTTTCTTCTTTCTTTCTATCTATCTATCTGTCTATGACACATTCTTTCTTTCTTTCTTTCTTTCTGTATCTGTCCTAGGCTATTTCTATCTATCTATCTATCTATCTATCTATCTATCTTTCTTCCTTTCTTTCTAAGGCTATTTCTTTTTTTCTTTCTATCTATCTATCTATCTATCTATCTATCTATCTATCTATCTATCTATCTATCACAGTCTGTTCATTATCTCTCTATCTAAGTCTCTTTCAATCTATTTATTTATCTATTTACATTCATTTCACTCTATTTATCTGTTGTTTGTTCTGCTGATTTATCTCTCTCAGTCTGTTCCTAACTATCAATCTAGTACATTCTTAATATCTATCTATCTATCTATCTATCTTAGTCTTTGTTCACATCTATCTATCTATCTATCTATCTATCTATCTATCTATCTATCTATCTGTTACATTTTGTTAATTATCTATTTATTTTTCTAAGACTCTTCATATCTATCTATCTATCTATCTATCTATCTGATTCTACAGAAGGATACTGAAAATTCCATGGACAGGGTGAATACACAACATGGAAGTCTTAAATATGGTGACAAAAAGAACACAATCAGAAAAAAATTACACATAATGGGACATAATGAGGAAAGAAAGTTTGTAAAATTTAACGCTCACGGGTCATATGGATTGCAAGTGAGAGAAGAATGTAATGAGCCACTTACCTAATGAGCTTGTGCATATGGCTGGTGGAACATGAGGGCAGGGACCCTAGCTAATGGAGAAAGACCCACACAAGATAGGAAGTTGTAGAGAGCCATGATCACTGATGTCCTGAAGGGACATGGTGCATAGAAGTAGATCTATCTATCTCTATCCATACCAATCTATCTTGGTGTTTCTGCTCATCTCCTTCAGTTTGTGGCTCTGTCTGTCAGTTAACATCAGACAGTTATGTGCCATGCGTGATACACGCTTAAGCGATCATGTATCTTTCGATACATGACTGACCAGGCAGATTTTTTTTCCCACAGTAGGTTGTCATTTCTTTCTGCAGTAGACCAGTTGCCATCCAAGGCTATAGAACCCAGTCTGTCCTGCTATTTACCCATAGATGCGTGAAGAAGAAGAGAATTCATACCTTTCCCAAGGATATTAGCACGTAAATGAATGTAATGGATTCAACTGGAATTTGAACTCAGCTCTTTGATTCCACAATCTGAGCTGCTATCCATTACGCCACCATGCCTCCTATATCTTTATTTGCCTTCCAAAGACATTCCAATTATGTCAGTCTCAATTCCTCTACTTTGTCCATTTTTTCTAAGCATTTCACCCCAAGCAAGGCAGAAGTGCCATTAGTATGCAAGGGGATACAGAGAGTGTAAGTAAAGGAAAAGACTGGGCAAGGGGGTTGAGAAAAGGATAAAATGAAGAACAGAGGAGATTAAAAAGAAGACTGAAGATCAAGGCAACAGAAGATATTGACTGAAATTTAAATTTTTGAAGATTATAATTGTCAGGAAAGCAAGTAAGAGGAATGGAGTTCCACTGTCAGGAAGTGCAAGAGAAGAAACTGTTGGAGCAGAAGAGGTGGTTACATTCATTAACAGTAAAAGAATGGGACCAAGATGCTTAAATTCATGCAGTTGGGGTACCAGTGAAAATAGCTTGTCAGAGCAGATGCCATGAAAATGTTTGTAGGAAAGACAGAAGGAAGCTACATCACATCTGTGAGAATGTGCCTGAAGTTGAGATGCCAGGTCAGGACCTATCACATTGCATATCCGTCTTTGGATTTGGTATGGTGGTTTCAATCAATCACTTATTCACATCCTCGAAATATTGTATTATTTTACCTTTTATACCTGTTTGAAATATATACAATGATGATCTGATGGCATATAAGATATGTCCATACAGTATGAGAACTCTCTGGATCAATGCAGCATTGTGCACCCAGCTGTTGCATAGCAAAGTACCACAAGGTTTCTTCACTTTTTTTAACCATTTTGCCCCAAACAAGGTGGGAGTGCCAGGAGCACGCAAGGGGTTTACAGAGAGTAAGATAAAAGAGGGATAGGTTTACAGAGAGTGAGAGTAAGAGTAAAGAGGGAGGGGTTTACAGAGAGTGAGAGTAAGAGTAAAGAGGGAGGGTTTACAGAGAGTGAGAGTAAGAGTAAAGAGGGACGGGTTTACAGAGAGTGAGAGTAAGAGTAAAGAGGGAGGGGTTTACAGAGAGTGAGAGTAAGAGTAGGGACGGGTTTACAGAGAGTGAGAGTAAGAGTAAAGAGGGACGGGTTTACAGAGAGTGAGAGTAAGAGTAAAGAGGGACGGGTTTACAGAGAGTGAGAGTAAGAGTAAAGAGGGGTGTTTGAGGAAAATATAAAGAGAAAGATGGGGATCGAGATCAAGGCATTAGAAGATGTCGATTGACATTATATTTGAACATCTGAAGATTATAGCTATCAAGAAAGCAAGTAAGAGGAAGGGAATTCCACTGTTGGGAAGTGCGAGAGAAGAAGCGGTTGGAATAGAAGAGGTGGTTACATTTAACTGTTTTGACAGTAAAAGGATGGGACTAAGATGCCAACCTAGTAGCATGCTTAAATTCATGCAGTTGGGGTACCAGTGAAAATAGCTTGTCAGGACAGTTGCCATGAAAATATTTATAAAAAGACAGAAGCCACATTACGTCAGTGAGAAAGCGACTGGATTCGAGAACCCAAGTCAGAACTGATCACATTGCATATCCATCTTTGGATTTTGTCAAGAACTTCTAGATGAACATCTGGGGCACCAGACCATATATGGCAACAGTATTCCATGCATGGACAAATGGTATATTTGTAGATCTGAAGGATCTTCTGGTGTAACACAGAAAACCAACTTTCCTTGCAGCTGTTGATTCTATGTATACATTCCACCTCAAGTCAGTGGAAAACATGAGACCAAGAAAGCAGAGAGACACTCTTGTGGAGTTGAGCATCAACCATGAGGCAGGAACGTTTCTCTATGGTGAGTAAATGACAGCAGTTTTATTTTGGATGCATTCAAATTCACAAACCATTTCCTGTCCCAGTCAATCACAGATTAGAAATCGTTTTCAAGACTATCAGCCAGATTAACTTTGTCAGCAATTTACTGTTGAGACAGGAGAAAATGGTAGATGCATAGATGCTGACTTGAGAATTGATAACATCAGGAAGATCATTGATGAAGATCAGAAACAGTGTAGGGCCAAGGATAGAGCCTTGAGGAACACCAGCATTTGTACGACCATTTCTTTGTTAGTCAGGAATGATTGGATTAAATCAAATAATCGTCCTGTAATAACGTATCCCTGAAGCTTACATAGAAGGCCAGCATGCCAAACCTTGTCAAACACCTTCGCTATATCTCAAGCCACAGCTCAAGCTTTACCATTATTATCTTGAAGCTCGAGCTTGGTATACATATTTGGTTATGGCCACAAGCACATCAGTGGTAGGACAGACAAAGCGGAAACCATATTGTTCATCCATCTCAGAAATTTTCTGTCTATCATGTTTTCCTAATACTATTAAATTACTCTGAAGAAAATTTAATCTAAGAATTTGTTTTATACTCCTAAAATTTATTTTTGACTCACCTTTCTTATTTATATGGCCAAAAGGATGTTACTGGTTATAGTAGTACTATATAGTACTATAGTATATAGTAGAGTAATCTCCCTTGGTTTATGATTACCTCCCTTCGGAGAACTTTTTCTTTTGTAAACAACTATAAATAGCCATTACGCTTGGATCAATTATTCTTTTTTTTTTTTTAAGCATTTCACCCCTAACAAGGCGGGAAGCCACTAGCACGCAAGAGGTTATAGAGGATTTGGAGCAAGAACAGATAGGAATGATAGAGGAAAGGATGGGGAGAAGGATAGTGGATAGATCAAGGCAACTGGAGATGTCGATTGACATTACATTTGAATAGTTGGAGATTATAGCTATCAGTGAAACAAGAATAGGGAAGGGAGTTCCACAGGCGAGAGGTGCGAGATATGAAGCAATGGGAGTAGAAGAGGCGGCTACATTTAACAGTTTCAACAGTGAAAGGGTGAGAGCGGGATGCCAGCCTCGTAGGACGCTTGAATTCGTGAAGTCTGGAAAGCAGCTCATTGAAGCAATTACCATGAAAGTATTTGTAAAAAAGACAGAGAGAGGCAATGGTGCATCTGTAAGAGAGCGATTGCAGACGAGATGCCAGATCAGGGCCAATTATATTGCATATCCATCTCTGGATCTTATCAGGAAGCAGAATAAAGCTTCCTTAAGTTTACTGTTGCTCTCTTTTGTTATTAAGCCAGTTATGCCCTAAAATTTCAGATTTTTCATCTCCTTTAATATGAGAGAACAAAAAAAAAAAAGAACTATTATCCAATCAGTGAAGCATGACAGTGAATACATCAATTTAAGAGCAGTATTTACATTATTCGGACTATTGTCCTCATCTTTGTCGCCATATTTATTACAACGTTTCGGCTGTTGTACGCTCCGGCCTTCTTCAGGTGGTTGGAATGTCAAACTGAACTACAGTGTAACCCGGATATAAGAGAGTTGTTGGGACCGGAGAAGAAGTCTCTTATATCCGGGTTTCTCTAATTTAACATTAACATTAACACAGGCTCTAATTTTGGACCAGAGAAAATCTCTCTTATATCCGGGTTTCTCTTATATCCGGGTTACACTGATTTTGCTCACTGGGGTAGACTGTTCTAGTTCCACGTGTAATCTTTAATGGATGTCAGTTATCAGTTATCTCCTGTCAATTCCCCTCTCCAAGTTCTCCAATACATCAATTTAAAAGCAGTATTTACATTATTCGGACTATTGTCCTCATCTTTGTCGCTATATTTATTACAACGTTTCGGCTGTTATATTCTTCAGCCTTCTTCAGGTGGTTGGAATATCAAACTGAACTATTTATTTTGCTCAGTGGGGTAGACTGTTCTAGTTAATCAGGTATTGAACTCACACTCTTTGGGTCCTATCACTGGATCAAACTAACACCTTTATCCACTGTGCCATGTGCGCTTGAGGATATCTGTGTATGGATTTTGGGGTATTATAAACCTAATGTTTTCAGCAACCTATTTTTTTACCAGTGCTCATATTGCAATTTTTACTGATATCATTACATGTTTTATAACAATACCTCATATTGCAATTTTTGTTGTTATTATTGCTTTTCTCTGACATTCGTTATTACTGGTTCCTATATTTTATTCATTTCTATGCTTGGTCAGCTCAGGAGATTTTTGTGGCCTAGCATATGTGCTGCTTCCTTAAGTTTACGAATTTTCCAATGATGTTCTTTGTCTATGATTTCAACCTGATCCCACACAGGGCGGTGATCTCCCTTTTCTCTCCATACCTGATTTTTCCACTTCACCGAAATAAGGTAAATAGTGTACATAATACCTCATCTCAGAAATATAGACAGATACTCAATTTAAGAGGTTGTTTTGGTGAAGGAGCTACCAAGAACGTCAATATCAGTTGATTCATTTGAAAACTCTGTTACCATCTGCTAACTCAGCTTATATACTAAAACTAAGCTGGAGTTAGCAGATGGTAAAAGAACATGATCTCAGTGTAGTGGCTGTATTTGAAAAGGAAGAATATAGCAACTTTCAGCAACTTTTATACCATCTACCACAACACTTGCATACCATTTATTATAGTTGTATTAGAAAAATCCTTGAAAAGGCCTAATAGTTTAGCTGAAAGAGCTTGTAATCGACAAACTTTTGGACAATTTCTACCCTCATTAAGACCATAAACAACAACACTTGTATGCATACAAAAAAATGTAATAAAATGAAGAAGGAAATTACTGGAAAGTAATTGAAACTCACCTGAAGCGAGCTGAATGTGTAATGCTCCTCATGCCAATGACACTTCCACCGAGCTTCACTACGGCATATGACTTCACTGAATTTTGATGTGTTCCTCTCGAATTTATATTTAAACTGGGGTCATCAGGAGAGAATGTGCACCGTTTCGGGGCCTTCCTCTCAACGGTTTCATTTGCACACCGGCCCCCCTCACTGATGTGAGGCCCCATTATAACGATATACAAGTGTTGTAGATAAACTAGTTCGAATGTGTAACGGCGAAATTAAATTTACGAAAATTCCGAAAAACGGCAAACCTCGCGTTCTGAAAATGCAACGTGAACCTCATTACGCATTCACGATCAGTCATGTCATGCCGTCATGTTCGCTGAAACACTCCACGGAGTATTTCGTTTATTCCATATCCACATAGAACTATTTTCTGTTACTTCTATTAGGCGTTTTATACTTTTGGCCCTATTACGCCCTTTGATTCCAATTTGACCCAGAAATTGGTACAGAGTGCCTGAAACGAAACCCCTTGCTCCAATTTCCACTGCTCTAACAATTGCATTATACCCCTCCTTTATTAGCTCTGACTTTAGATTTTCATATTTATTAGTTTTATAATCGTGGCTTTGTTCCATCCGGCATTCATATGGTACCGTTAATTCAACCAGGATGATTTTATGGTTCACCCTTGACAGAAGAACAATATCTGGTCGCAGACCTTTACTTGATATTATTTTGGGGTAATCATTACGCCAACCAGGAAGGTCTGCAGATACCTCCCAGATGCCACCAGAACTAAGGAGATTTTTCCCGGGTATAGCATGACATTTGCTTGTTTGCTTAGAGCTGACGTATCTTTTTCCTTCTGAAACAAATTCCTGGGCTGAATTAGATGACTCAGACTTCATATACTTCTTCATAATTCTGACCAGCTCATCCAAAACACTATTGTGCCTCCATGTATATCTGCCATTGACAAGGGCTGTTTTACAGGAACTAAGAACATGTTCTAATGTTTGTGGCTTTTCCTTACACAGCGGACAAGTGGGATCACTCTCTTTCTTCCATTTAACAAGATTGTTCTTAGATGGTAGCAGGTCATACGTGGAACGTATTAAATAGCTCAACCTAAGTGGAGCCATCTGCCAAATGTCCTTCCAAGTAATAGATTTCTGAAGAGCCTCCTCCCAGTTTGTCCATTGGCCTTGTTGGGATTGTTGTACTCCTCTTACGAGTCTCTTTTTATCTTCTTCTTTCATCGCATTTTCGATGACCATGTCACGGCGATCTTTACCAGAAGATTTCGACCACCATTGCCTTTCATTTAATCCTAACCCTTGTTTCCCTGATTGAGTGTATCCGATGACTTCATTGAAAGCTAGATTGTCTTTAGCACTTGTTATCGTCTCTCTGACCTTCCACTTTCTCCCTGTTTTTAACGTAGGTTTTAAAGCTTTTATTGCTTTATCCTTGGAATCATCCAACATCATTTGAAGTCTAATTTTTCCGGATTTATACTCTTCCACAATCGATTTAAATGGCAACTTTAGTTTTGCTTGTCTGCAGTACAAAGCGATATCAGACAAACCTGGAGGCAAACCCAACCATTTCCGGATATATTTGTTTATTTTCCTTTCCATTGACTCAATTGTACTCATTCCAAATTCGTACACAAGTATGGGCCATAGTAGCATTGGAATGAGCACATGCTCTAAGCACCATACCTTGTATTTTCCTTTTAGAGGACAAAGATCTATCTTATGGAGATCTTCTTGTAATGACCTGGATGTTTCTTTTACTTGGTTGGTATCTTTTAAGGATTGATCGTACCACCGACCTAAACTTTTCACTGATTTTTCTGATACAGTAGGGACTCTTTGGCCACCTACTACAAAATTTATGTTTTTGTTCAACTTTCCTTTTCTAATAGAAAGACTTCTGGACTTGTTTGGTTTAAATTTCATTCTACACCAACTTATCAGGTCGTCCATCAAGCTTAATATCTTGCGAGTTGAACTTACTTTGGATGAGAGGATTGTAGTGTCATCCATGAACGCCTTCACTGGTGGCATTTGACAACCTCCACCAAGCTCAACAACATCAGCCTTGTTGTTTGTCGCTTTGAGAATCAGTTGCATTGCTAGAACGAAAAGTATTGGTGACACTGTACATCCCATCGCAATTCCAACTTCAAGTCTGTTCCACTTAGTCGTAAAGTCTTTTGTAGTGAAACGCATGAGGAAACCATCAAAATAAGTTCCTAGCATAATAGATACTTCCTCAGGAATATGGTACATTTGTAATGATAATTGTATCATTTGGTGAGGTACTGATCCGTAGGCATTAGCTAAATCCAACCAAATGACATCCAAATCTTTCCTTTTAATTTTTGCTTTTTGAATGGCCTCCCAGATCATGCTTCCATGCTCTAAGCAACCAGCTATTCCTGGGACACCACCCTTCTGTACTGATGTATCGATATACTCATTATCGAGAAGGTATTTGGTCAACCTCGATGCCAAGACTGCGAAAAATATCTTTCCTTCTACATTGAGAAGCGAAATTGGCCGAAATTGACTGATGTCCTTGGAATTCTTTTCTTTGGGTATGTATACCCCTTCCGCTATCATCCACTGTTGGCTGATATGGTAATTTTTCCATGCTAACTTTAAGTTAGTATGTAACCATTTAAGAAGAGTAGGACATTTTTTGTACAGAAGGAAAGGTATTCCGTTAGGGCCAGGTGTAGATTTATTCCTACTTTTGTCGACTATGCGTTTTATTTCTTCGCGTGTGGGTGGTTTCATATCAAACTTCACTTTAGGAACGGCTGGCCAAAATAAGTTGCTATTATGATCTAGAGGAATATGTCGTTTAGGATCAGAGTACATTCCTCTTAAATGTTCCTCTAGAATATTTTCCTCTACTTTAAGCACACCTGATCTTGGTTGATCAAATATATTCCTCGCATATTTATACGGTTCCTGGAAGAAACGCTCTTGATCTTTCCTTCGTTTCACTCGTCTCTTTCTCAAATTTTCAGCTCTGCTAAGAGCGTTGTGCTTCTCTTTAAGGTCCTGCCAGATTTTAAGCAAGCCTTCTTTCTCGTCTAAATTTGCGAAACGGATTTGTCGTTTTAGATTTCTTTTTTTGTTTCTCAAATCTTGCATTAACCGTTGACGCCTGTTCTTTTGGTGGTGTCTTATCATTTTCCTCTTTCACGCCGTAGATTTCCTTACAAACCCTGTAGATTATTTTACTACTTTCGTTCAAACGTTCGTGATATTTCTTTCTTCCCAGCTCTTTACGTAATGTCTTGCTAATGATGTTGTCTAGCATACACCACGCTTCCGAGTTCGATGCTGGTGGAAATTTGATTCTTGGCAGTTTGGGTTGCGTCCCATCCTTTGATTCAACAGCTTGGATATCCTCAGCACTGTGGTATGCATCCTGGCATTGGTTTTCCGACGTCTTATCTGTGTTGACAGAGCGCTGCTCCTGAACCGTTTTCAGAGAAGCACAACCCATTTTTGTTAGGTGAATCTTCGCTCCCTTTTGGGACCTGAATTTCCGACCACAAACACATGGGAAGTCCGTGCACTTTTCTAAATTCATGGTTTGTTTTTCATTGCGGGGTCGTTGCCGATTATTCCGTTTGGATTCATCATCCTCCCTCCCTTTCGGTGAATCCTGAGGGCATTTCCTTTTATATTCCTTTTTAGCAATAGTTTAATGAACTCTGGGTTGCTGACCCGGTGAGATCATCTGGTCTTTCCCAGCGTCCCCTGTCTTTCCAGGTGTAAACTAAAGTATTTCTTAGTTTTGTTCAGTGAAAGATATAATGCCCAGCCATTTCTTTCCAAGCAGGTCTGTCTGTTAAGATGGCGACCTTATTCCCTGCTGTCACAGACACCTGCTTAGACACATTTATGTTTCTTCCACAGTGCCAACATGTGGTTTATAGTGCAATTATGCTGTGTGGACTTTAGTTGCAGTTTTAGGAGAGCATGCATAGTCATGTGTGATCAGAAGTTGAACAAAGGTATGCTCGAATCCTCAGGTGACTCATTCTTCTTTTTCTTTTCTGGTTTTTCATTTTTTTCCTTTTTAATCATTTTAAAACTTTTTTCTTTTTTTCTTTAAAAATATCTTTCTTTTCTAGATTTTTTTCTTTTTTTTGGTCCTTTTCTGATCTTTTCCTTCTTTCTTTTTTTTTCACTCTTTTCTGTTTTTATTTCTTTCTTTTTCAATATTTTTCCTTCTTTCTTTTTTCTCTTCTGTTTTTATTTCTTTCTTTTTCAATAATTTTCCTTCTTTTTTTCTCTCTTTTCTGTTTTTATTTCTTTCTTTTTCAATATTTTTCCTTCTTTCTTTTTTCTCTTCTGTTTTTATTTCTTTCTTTTTCAATAATTTTCCTTCTTTTTTTCTCTCTTTTCTGTTTTTATTTCTTTCTTTTTCAATATTTTTCTTTCTTTCTTTTTTCTCTCTTTTCTGTTTTTATTTCTTTCTTTTCCAATATTTTTCCTTCTTTCTTTTTTCTCTCTTTTCTGTTTTTATTTCTTTCTTTTTCAATAATTTTCCTTCTTTTTTTTCTCTCTTTTCTGTTTTTATTTCTTTCTTTTTCAATAATTTTCCTTCTTTTTTTTCTCTATTTTCTGTTTTTATTTCTTTCTTTTTCAATATTTTTCCTTCTTTTTTTTCTCACTTTTCTGTTTTTATTTCTTTCTTTTTAAATAATTTTCATTCTTTTTTTTTCTCTCTTTTCTATTTTTATTTCTTTCTTTTCCAATATTTGTCCTTCTTTTTTCCTTCTCTCTTTTCTTTTTTTATTTCTTTCTTTTTCAATATTTGTTAACTTTTCATTCTTCCTTCCTTTTCCAGTTTTATTTTTCAAAACTTCTTTTTTTATTTCTTTCTTCAATCCTTTTTTTATCTTTTCTTTCTTTTTTCCATCTTTCCTATTTTTATTTTTTTTGTTTCATTATTTTTTGTGCTTTCATTCTTTCTTTTGTAGCATTTTTCTTTTCTCAACCTTTTTTTTCTTTATTTCCTGTTTTCATTTCTTCTATATAAATAAATGCAAATGTCAGTGTGTCACTGTGTCACACTTTTTCAACTTTACTCCTAGAGGTCGTAGCACAATATGTCATACCATTTTGGAATCAAGCCAACTCTGTGAGCAAATTAAAAACATTCCGGGTCGGATCCGGACCTGCAATCCTGAAATTTTGGATTCCCAAGTTTTCATTACTGCCATTGTTTTTGGCAATTTTTTACTTGATTTTTTTGCAACAAAATTTTTTGTACGATAACGTATTTTATAACTTGGAAATAAATTGGGGAATAATCAGAAGAATTATTGTTGCTCTTTTAAAAGGTAAGCTTAAATATTAATGCAATACTTAAATGCAGCAATCGATTTTGATTGTTTCTACAGAAAGTTGCTTTCATTCTTTCTTTTTTTAGCTTTTTCTTTTTCAATCCTTTTTTATTTTTATTTTTTTCTCCACTTTTTCATCTTTTATTTCATCTTTCTTTCTTTCTTCAATCCTGTTTTGATCTTTTCTTTCTTTCGTTAATGCATTTTTCTTCTCTTTTTTCTTTCTTTCTTTCTGTCTTTCTTTCTTTCTTTCTTTCTTTCTTTCTTTTACAATCCTTTTTTCATATTCTTTCTTTTCTTTCTTTCTTTCTTTCTTTCTTTATTTTTTTACAATCCTTTTTTGATATTCTTTCTTTCTTTCTTTCCTTCTTTTACAATCCTTTTTTTATATTCTTTCTTTCTTTCTTTCTTTTACAATCCTTTTTTATATTCTTTCTTTTCTTTCTTTCTTTCACAATCCTTTTTTGATATTCTTTCTTTCTTTCTTTCTTTTACAATCCTTTTTTATATTCTTTCTTTCTTTCTTTCTTTCTTTCTGCCTTTCTTTCTTTCTTCCTGCCTTTCTTTCTTCCTGCCTTTATTTCTTTCTTTCTTTCTTTCTTCCTGCCTTTCTTTCTTTTACAATCCTTTTTTATATTCTCTTTCTTTCTTTCTTTCTTTCTTTCTTTCTTTCTTTCTTTCTTTCTTTTCAATCCTTTTTTTATATTCTTTCTTTCTTTCTTTCTTTCTTTCTTTCTTTCTTCCTGCCTTTCTTTCTTTCTGTCTTTCTTCCTGCCTTTCTTTCTTTTACAATCCTTTTTTGATATTCTTTCTTTCTTTCTTTCTTTCTTTCTTTCTTTCTTTCTTTCTTTTACAATCCCTTTTTGATATTCTTTCTTTCTTTCTTTCTTTCTTTCTTTTACAATCATTTTTTGATTTTCTTTCTTTCTTTCTTTCTTTCTTTCTTTCTTTCTTTCTTTTACAATCCTGTTTTGATATTCTTTCTTTCTTTCTTTCTCTTTACCTTGAACATTTGCACAAGCTCTTTACCACACTGTTTTCTTTTCCACTTTCTCTTTTCCTCCCCCAGCATTATCCCTGAACCTTGATTCATAATTAGAAGCCTCAGGAGCCTAAATGATGGCCCTTACTCCACCCAAGTCAAACACCCTTTGGGAAACACCCTTTTACCTTATGCCAGAATTCATCTACATTCAGCCCACTCCCTCCTTAGCCCTATTTCTCTCCTCTACCTGGGAATCCCTGCTTCTGGCTTTTCTCAATTATAAAACCCGATGGCTTTTTATCTTTCTCCCTCATTTATTTTTAGCAAACAAACCTTCTCATTTACTTGTAGAATCAAATCAAACACCCTTATTTCTGTTGGGTTCTACCAGTTTTGAAGAAAGATAAAATAAATTGGGTAACTTGGCCTTTATTCTCAGCCTGGGACAGAACCTGTTTTCCTCAGGTACCACACCTGTACACTCAATTAGTTAAGCCTAACTACTAAAAAAAAAAAGAAACAGAAAATGTTTAGGTTGTGTCATTCTTTCGAGAAAACCTAATCTTTTAAAATCTGATGCTCATTATCACAAGTGCATCATCACTGGACCCAATTATTAGTTATAGCAAATCTGCTTCCTCTAACAGCTTCCACTTAGGAAAATAACCGATATGCTAAACAGTAGATGGAAAATTACTGAAATAAAATCTCTGGGCTTACACACATCACTAACTTTTCTCTGTGATTCTTTTACCAAAGTTACTTATCACATATAACTTGCTCTGATATTCCAATTGGTGCGAATATCTCCTTGCATTGTTGTGCATGGTGTTTGTATAAAATGCATATTGCGACATGGATGTTTTATAACGACCAATTAACTGTCATTGCGAATATAAACCTGAAATATTATATCACCTATAAATCATTTCTGGCATGCTGATATACAATGGCATCATTATATTTATGTAGCATAGATCTCACCATAGATTATGCCAGAATAAGCTTTGCATTCGGATAAACCTGATAAATGAACTACCAGTCCAAAGTCAAGTGACAGGCCAGATGCACATGATTTTGTATGCTTGACAGAGATACGCTACAGGCAAAACATTTTGGGCCACCCTGCATTTCTTAAAATGAGATATTTAAAGTAAAAGATAGAAATCTTCAGTTGATATACATTGGCATTTTGAACTGAACTCTTTATTTAGTCCATGGCAGTAGATTGTTCTAGTCACACATCTTTATCAGGTTATTTCAATATTAGGTAATACCCTTAAAACTTTTTTTTGTGCACATCTGCTGTGGCCAGGTATTGAAATCCCATTTCTTTAGGACAAGTCATGGGATTAGTTTAATCAAATCTTTTAATCCAGTGGGCCACTTGTGAACATTAGTGTATGCATTTTTAGGACTTATAAACCTAATGTCTGAGTAACCATTTTTTTTTTTTTACCAGAGTTCATATTACAATTTATTATTATTGCTCTTTTTTCTCACCCTGTATCACTGGTTCCCATATTCTATTCATGTCGATGCTTCTCTGGCTTTGGCGATTTTTATAGTCTAGCATATGTGCTGATTCCTTATGTTTTCATATTTTCCAGTGATTTTCACTATTATTTCAACTTCATCCCACAAAGTCAGTGATCTCTCTTTTAACCCCATATAAGGTCAGGTCACATCTGATTTTTCTATTTCCCGTTATGCTATGGCTTTACGAACATGCCACCTGGCTCAGTGATGAAAAACGTAGGGTGAAGTAATCCAAAAGTGACTTGATCTCAAGGAGTTGTGAGTTCAATACCTGGCCACAACAGTGGTGAGAAAGACTTGGAGAGTTAAGTTACTAAGAGAATTAACCATGATAACTTGAAAAAGCATGGTTTGAAATACCAACATATATCACCTGAAGAAGGCCAGAGTGTACAACGACCGAAACATTGTGAACATGGCAATAAAGATGAGGACAACAGTCCAAACAATGTAAATAGTGTAAATAGTTACAAATACTCCATTCAGAAATATAGTCAAATCCTGAAGAAGGCTGGCTTGGACAATGGCTGAAACATTGTGAATATGACATTACAGATGAAGACAACAGTCCAAACAATGTAAATAGTGTAAATAGTTATAATTACTCCATTCAGAAATATAGTCAGATCCTGAAGAAGGCTAGCTTGGACAATGGCTGAAACATTGTGAATATGACATTAGAGGTGAAGACAACAGTCCAAACAATGTAAATAGTGTAAATAGTTACAATTACTCCATTCAGAAATATAGCCAGATCCTGAAGAAGGCTGGCTTAGACAATGGCTGAAACATTGTGAATATGACATTAGAGGTGAAGACAACAGTCCAAACAATGTAAATAGTGTAAATAGTTACAATTACTCCATTCAGAAATATAGTCAGATCCTGAAGAAGGCTGGCTTGGAAAATGGCTGAAACATTGTGAATATGACATTAGAGGTGAGGACAACGGTCCAAACAATATAAATAGTGTAAATAGTTGCAATTACTCTTTTCAGAATTACAGTCAACTCCTGAAGATGGCAGGGTTGTGCAATGGTTGAAATGTTGTGAATATGACAAAAAAGATGAGAAAAACCATCTGAACGATGTAAATAGCATAAATAGATGAATGAGAAATCTCAGAAATATAGTCAAATCCTGAAGAAGGCTGGCTTGTACAATGGCCGAAACATTGTGAATATGACATTAGAGATGAAGACAACAGTCTGAACAATGTTAATAGTGTAAATAGATACAATTATACTTTTCAGAAATATAGTCAGATCCTGAAGAAGGCTGGCTTGTACACACCTGAAACATCGTAAATATGACAATAAAGATGAGAACAGCTCAAACAATGTAAATAGTTACAATTACTCCTTTCAAAAATGCAGTCAGACCCTGAAGAAGGCTAACTTGTACAATGGGCGAAACATTGTGAATATGATATTAGAGATGAAGACAACAGACCAAACAATGTAAATAGTGTAAATAGTCACAATTACTTCTTTCAGAAATATAGTCAGATCCTGAAGATGGGTGGGTTGTACAATCACCGAAACATTGTGGATATGACAATAAAGATGAGAACAACAGTCCGAACAATGTAAATAGTTGAATGAGAAATCTCAGAAATATAGACAAATGTCTTAGATTTATTTACACTGGAATATAAATTTATAAAAGGACCATTTATAGAGGGATCAGTCTATATATTAATTGTAATATAGAATTGATTCCCCACTTTATATACACATTATAATTATATAATTAATTATATTATTATTTCACTTATGCGCAAATACTCTTGAAAAAGGTATGAATCCACATCATCTTTTCCCAGCTATGGGTTAAATAGTAAAGCTTGTATCACTAAGTCATTATTACCGACACCCAAAATTGCTGCAATCTAAAAATATTTTCTGGCTTTAAATAACCTGCAAAGGGTTGATAAACAACAGAAAAGGAATCAGTCTTATCAAACTTTGGTGGAATGATGGGTACATTGTTTTTTTTTTAATATTTGTACACCAGCAGCAATTTGTTGACAGTCTGCTCTCTAAAACAATAATAATAATAATAATATTAGGCAGTGGTGTAGATGGAAGGGACTATTTCAGATAAAGTTATAGATTATTACCAGCTTTAGGCACATTGGAGATAAAAAGCCTCAAATTTGCATGTAAGATACAAGGCAAATTTTGAGCCATTTTTTGGAAGAATTTAATCTTATGGATATGTCAGTTGATTTTACTAAGTCTGACACAAAGCTATTATGTAAGAACATGCTCAGTTAAAAATTTGTATGTAAGATACAAGGCAAATTTTGAGCCATTTTTTGAAAGAATTTAATCTTATGGATAGGTCAGTTAATTTTGACGATCAAATTTTAAAATCTTTGGTGCATAATTCTCAGTCTGTTAATCTGTGCAAATGTACCTCTCTAAATGTATACATCTCTCTCTCTCTCTCTCTCTCTCTTTATTTATATTTATATATATATATATATATATATATATATATATATAAATATAAAAGAAAGAGGTTGTAGTGGTTCCAACGAGAGAAATATATGTATATTAAAAAGAAGAGAAGAGAGGTGCCGCAAACGTTTTTGGTTGTAATGTAGATTTATTTAGAAAAAAATATTATGCTTTATTTTCCATAATTTTACTACACGGGTTTCTGGTCTCGCGACCATCTTCAGGTAAAAGCGGAGATTTCCACATATTATTAAAAATAATTAATTTTTTCCTTATGTTTTTCAGTGTCAAAAATTCTCGATATGAGACATTTTCTGTTTTCGTGTTAGTAATCCGAATTTAAATTTCTGCGCAAAGGGTCATAAAACAATTAAGGTTGGTACAAGAGAAATGATGAATTACTTATCGGCATTTTATCTTTTAATGTTTTAATGACCCCTGTGTGTTCTTGGATCTGTTTCCATTTTCGTGTGTTTCTGTCAGCATGCGTGTATATATGCGTGCGTATATTTCCCCTCCATACATATACTGTCTTACTACGAGGAATTAGTAAACTCATTTGTACATATACACGCATACACACACATACACACACACACACATATACACACATACTTCCCAAGTTACATGGAAATATTTTTTCCACATGTTGAACTCCATTCTGTTTATTTGCTTCCCTGAAAATTACATCCTTCAAAAATTTTAATGAGACATCAATCGCCATCTTCTGTCTTCTTGAATCCCGTTCAATATTTATCCTTTCCTGAATCCTCACTATTTTCTTACCTTCATTCTCTGTAACAGTGGCATTCTTGCCTTGCTTGGGGTGAAATGATTAAAAAAAGATATTATCTGTTTTTATGGATGTATATGTGAATCATTTATGTGGTTGTTTGTTAATGTCAGCTGGGACTAAAGCCAAGAAGAGACCTAACTGCCGTTTGTTTTTTGCAAAAAAAAAGAATTCTTCCCTCTATTCTTGGAGAGTTTCATCCACTTCTTATCTTGGGGAAGGTCACGGTGGAACCCAGGAGACAATATAGTTCAGAAGAACCATGGCACATCCAACATAAGGGCCCAATTAAAACTTAAGAGGAATCACATTTTGTAAAAGTGTTTTTAACATCTCCCCTATCTTCCAGGCCATTTGTTCGATGAGTCATCTGGGGTTAGTGGGAAGGCACCAATACTACACCCACTCACCTGACCGAGACGAAAGAAGAAAATGGAAAATATGAATATTTAGAAAATGAGAGAGTGCTTTATGTCTTTGAAAGAGAAATGAAAGGAGCCAGAATAGAATGGAGAGGAAACAAAGTGAGAGTGATGATAGTAAAAGTGATGAAGAGGTAGTTGAGGAGGAGGAGAAAGTGTGTCAGGGTAAAAGAGTAGTGGGGGAAGGAGGCGAAGAAAGTTCTTGGGACAGAATATGAGCAGTGGCAGAATGGAAGAAACGGAGATACAATATGGGGTGCGAGGGATAAATTGTCGTCTAAATGAGGCCAAAATGAAAATAACACTGACATCTCATTTTAACAGATATACAGAGTGCGATGGATAAATTGTCGTCTAAATGAAGTAAAAACGAAAATAACAGACATCTCATTTTAAGAGATATACAGAGTGCGATGGATAAATTGTCGTCTAAATGAAGTAAAAACGAAAATAACAGATCTCATTTTAAGAGATATACAGAGTGCGATGGATAAATTGTCGTCTAAATGAAGCAAAAATGAAAATAACACTGACATCTCATTTTAAGAGATATACAGGCTGCGATGGATAAATTGCCGTCTAAATGATACTGGAATGAAAATAACACTGACATCTCATTTTAACAGATATACAGAGTGCGATGGATAAATTTGTCGTCTAAATGAAGTAAAAACAAAAATAACAGACATCTCATTTTAAGAGATATACAGAGTGCGATGGATAAATTGTCGTCTAAATGAAGCAAAAATGAAAATAACAGACATCTCATTTTAAGAGATATACAGGCTGCGATGGATAAATTGTCGTCTAAATGATACTGGAATGAAAATAACACTGACATCTCATTTTAACGGATATACAGAGTGCGATGGATAAATTGTCGTCTAAATGAAGCAAAAATGAAAATAACACTGACATCTCATTTTAACAGATATACAGGCTGCGATGGATAAAGTCTGACAATTTATTTATTAAAGACATTTTTATGTTTAACGTTCTTTTTATAGATACAAGTATTTAAGTAAATGCTCTCTTTATAATAAACAGTATTAAATAACATTTACCGGCCTGAATGTCCATTTGTAATATATGACGCCATGAGCAGTTATGAATATTCGAGATTCATGGAAGATTGAAGTTTATAAGCAGTAAATTCGACCTTGCCTACCAAACGCTTCTTTGTAGCCTAACGGTAAGGCACGTCAGCGTAAATGACGGTTCCGTATAGGATGCAGGTTCGAATCCTGTCAAAGAACGAATATTTTCTATGAAAATTTCTCGGACATTCAGGCCGGTAAATGTTATTTAATACTGTTTATTATAAACAGAGCATTTACTTAAATACTTGTATCTATAAAAAGAACGTTAAACATAAAAATGTCTTTAATATATATATATATATGAAATGGGCAAAGTCTGACAATTATTTTTTATGTTTATACGTTCTATACGGAAAGGTATGTATCCACCTCTTCTCCCTCAGCTATGGGTTAATAAGACTTTATCCCTAAACCATTATTATCTCTCCACTTTCAAAAGTTCTTACGATGTAAAAATGTTTTATGGCTTTAAATAACCTGCAAGAGGTTGATACGCCATAAAAACTAATCAATCTTTCTACCTCAACCTTGGAAATCTGATTTCCTATCCGAATTGTATTTGTTATATTCATTTGCATTAAAACACCCTTGGAAAATATTATGAATCCACCTTTTCTTCCCCCAGCTATGGGTTAATTAGTAGGACTTGTATTAGTAAATCATTATTATCTCCAAAACATTCTTATAATCTAATTTTTTTTTCTAGCTTTAAATAACCTGCAAAGGTTGATAAGCCATAAAAATGAATGAATGAATCAATTTAGTTGTAAATGAAATTATACAGTGAAAGTATCGGGTCAAAATTCAGTTCATGACTACGTTTCAGACTTCCAAAATTGATACATCTTTGTGTGTGTCTGTATGTGTGTGTGTCCGTGTATGTGTGTGTGTCCGTGTTAGTGTGTGCGTGTGTCCGTGTGTGTATGTGTGTGTTTGCATTTAAATGTTTACAACTGTACATTAACATTTTTAACCAAGCTATATATTTTTTTAGTATGTCTTCTGGAAATTTATTTTATTGCTTGTCACTATTTAAAATATATTGCTTCCTTTCCAATTGATTACCAATATATATATATATATATATATATATATATATATATATATATATATATATATATATATATATATATATATATATATATGTAGAGATAGAGAGAGATAATGTTCCGTGCCAACCTGCTTTTCATCTATTAATCCATTTGGGTTCTTGAATTCTATGATTTTCAGTTTCTTCCTATTTCATCACTTTCTTTCTTTCTTTTTTCCCTTCTTATTATTATATCACTTTCCTTCTTTCTTTCTTTCTTTCTTTATTTTTTCTTTCTTTCTTTTTTCTTTCTTTTTATTTTATCACTTTCCTTCTTTCTTTCTTTCTTTCTTTCTTTTTTCTTTCTTTCTTTTTTCTTTCTTTTTATTTTATCACTTTCTTTTTTTTCCTTCTTTCTTTTTTCCCTTCTTATTATTATATCACTTTCCTTCTTTCTTTCTTTCTTTCTTTTTTCTTTTTTCTTTCTTATTATTATATCACTTTCCTTCTTTCTTTCTTTCTTTCTTTCTTTCTTTTTTCTTTCTTTCTTTTTTCTTTCTTTTTATTTTATCACTTTCTTTTTTTTCCTTCTTTCTTTTTTCCCTTCTTATTATTATATCACTTTCCTTCTTTCTTTCTTTCTTTCTTTCTTTTTTCTTTTTTCTTTCTTATTATTATATCACTTTCCTTCTTTCTTTCTTTCTTTCTTTCTTTTTTCTTTCTTTCTTTTTTCTTTCTTTTTATTTTATCACTTTCTTTTTTTTCCTTCTTTCTTTTTTCCCTTCTTATTATTATATCACTTTCCTTCCTTCTTTCTTTCTTTCTTTCTTTTTTCTTTTTTCTTTCTTATTATTATATCACTTTCCTTCTTTCTTTCTTTCTTTCTTTCTTTCTTTTTTCTTTTTTCTTTCTTTTTATTTTATCACTTTCTTTTTTCTTTCCTTCTTTCTTTTTTCCCTTCTTATTATTTTATCACTTTTCTTCTTTCTTTCTTTCTTTCTTTCTTTCTTTTTTTCTTTCTTTTTTCTTTCTTTTTATTTTATCACTTTCTTTTTTCTTTCTTTCTTTCTTTCTTTCTTTATTTCTTTCTTTTTTCCCTTATTATTTTATCACCTTCCTTCTTTTTTCTTTCTTTCTTTCTTTCTTCCTATTTTATCACTTTCTTTCTTTCTTTCTTTTTTCCCTTCTTATTATTTTATCACTTTCCTTCTTTCTTTCTTTCTTTCTTTCTTTTTTCTTTCTTTCTTTCTTCCTATTTTATCACTTTCTTTCTTTTTTCTTTCTTTTTATTTTATCACTTTCTTTTTTCTTTCTTTCTTTCTTTTTTTCCCCTTCCTATTATTTTATCACTTTCTTTCGTTCTTTCTTTCTTTTTTCTTTCTTCCTATTTTATGACTTTCACTTTCTTTCTTTCTTTTTTCTGTCTTTTTATTTTATCACTCCCTTTTTTCTTTCTTGCTTTCTTTTTTTCCCCCTTCTTATTATTTTATCACTTTCTTTCTTTCTTTCTTTCTTTCTTTCTATTTTATCACCTTTTATTTTTGTCTTCTCTTCTTCCTATTTTATCATTTTCTTTCTTTTATCCCTTTCTTTCTTTTTCCTCCTTCTTATTTCATCACTTTCTTTCTTTTTTCTTTCTTTTCTCCACATTTTGTTAGTTTCTTTCTTTCTTTCTATTTTTATCACTTTCTTTTTTTTCTTCTTTCTTTTTTTCTTGGCATGATGAAGGTTTTTGCTTGGTGGGTACCACATCTTCTCACACCTGATTCAAAGTGCACTAGTTTTATCAGCACACAAGAAAATCTGACATTGTTTGAAGTAGATCATTTTTGTTTCTTTGAATGTTTCCTAACTCCGGATCGGTGTTGGGTGCATCACTTTGAGCCAGAGAGAAAGAGACAATCCGTACAGAGGAAACATTCCTCCTCACCTGCTCCATAGAAGTAGTTTATTCTTCATGGGGCCTGCAAAACTATTCAACAGCATGTGTGAGTATTTGAAAGTGTCTACCTGTCAATGACCCAACAAGCGCAGGCATATGTAGAAGCAAATGGAGGACATTTTGAACCTGTTATAAGTTGCTGTGTTAAAGTACAATGATGGCCTTTTGGACATATATTTATATGGATATTTTACCTTATTTTGGAGTAAGGAACCCACCCCCAAAGTTTGTAAAAGTAATTTTGGTTTGAATCTTGGATTGTACATTTAACAGCATCTACCTTAAACTTTAAAATGAATAACTCAAAAATGAAGGATTTGTGGATATATGTCTACATGGTCTTTTGTCCTTGTTTTGGCGTGAGGAATCCACCCCCAGAGTTTGTAAAAATATTTTTGATACACCCTGTAAAAACGGTGCCTTCCTTGAAAAAATTCATCTTAACATTAGACAATGGGAAAGGATCATTGTAAAAATAAAGACATAATACGTCAATATTATTCAAAGAAAAATGTTTGAATGAAGATATGCTGCCTAAATATACATATTTTTGTTTTTTTTTACAGTAAGGTTCACCCTTTACAAGGCCCGTGGGCCACTCAAGATAGAGGGTCACATTTGGAGGCCATTTGTGTACATAGGAGCGGAAGATAATGGTTAACCCTAGCCGGGAACAGATGGCAGTGATCAGAGAAACAGGGCAATGGTTTGTGAGAAGCTGCTGCTCAAGTGGAACTTACTTCTCACTGATTGAATACACAGGAAATTTAGGTGGTTTGCTACTATGTAAGTAACATGGTGTGTCCTTGCTGAGAAGGTTTGACTTGGTGAGACCAGGAAATATAGTTCATCAGAGCACTTTCTGTGGAAGGAAGTAGCAGTAAAGAACTGAGAGGTTTGTCACATTGGGAGAGAGTTTAAAGGGGGAAGAATAATACATCACTCACAAGGACTCAGAGATGCTTTTGAACTCTATCAAATCTGGAGAGTGAGGTCTGGACATCTACAGCCCAAATCTGACAACAGTACTCCATTTTAAGCCTGATCTGGCTCTTGTAATATACTTACTGGAGCAGTACAGGGAGCTGACCATTTTACCTACATCCTTAGCAATGGATCCTTTGTACGAGTTCTACTTTAGTTTGGGTGTGAGCTTGAGGCCCAACAGTCTTTCAAGGCATGATGCTATCCTGAGAGGACCGTTTATCCTGATTGGTGGTAGTTCGAAATCAGATTGGCAATCATGGAAAGTAACTAGCTTAGTCTTCAAGGCATTGAACATAATCAACCAGTTGTTACCCCATTGGGTAGTTTGTACAAGATCGACAGATCCATTATTTTTGTTACACCTATCCAACCACAGCTCTATTAGAACTCATTTAAGCACGCAACCAGACTTCATTTGAGACATACTAGTAGAAAATACAAGCATAATAACCTCACCCATATGTAAGAAAAGATTTAAAATAATGGGAGCCTTAATAATAGAAAAGAAAAAGCCAACACTCTATATGAACACACTCAAAATGTACTGTGTTCAGAAAATAAAACGTCCCTATAACTCTAGATATATACACATAATCCATACATTCAGCTAAAAAGTAAAAATAAAATCATTCTTGATAATAACTATAGCCAAAAATTCTCAGAATTACAGAACATTTGGACTGTTTCTAAACATTCTGTGTCCAGAAAAGAAAACACTTGTTTTAATGCAAGAAAAATTGAATAAAAAGCTTATTCGCAGTATCTTGTCTGTTGTTTTTAATGAAACGTGCATAAAAGAGGGATTGCTGCCTAAATACACAATTATATATATATATATATATATATAAAGAAATGTATATAATATCTTATATATATTAAATAGCTCTGTTACTTTACAGTGAGCACTGTTTTTCTTACACTATAGAGTATTTATATTTATTTGTATGCCATCGTTCACTTGTATACCTAACTATATTTACCCATTCGATTATATATATATATATATATATATATATATATATATATGGTATGGCCTCTCCTGTTGTAGTTGACATATGGGGACCAAGCTGTTCAGTTCCTAGGAACTGACAGCCAAACACCAGCATATATGATGTGATTATAGTGTTGAAGGCTTCGTGCAGAACTAAGTACACTTTTTGAAGGATTGGATACAAAGACCTGGTGCACTATGTGCCACAAGGTCCCCAAATGACCCTCTGCAGGTTTTGAATTCAGAGTGGTCCTTCTCCTAGACCAGTTGCCATCCAAGGCTATAGAACTAAGTCTGTCTTGCTATTTACCCATAGCTGGAGGGAGAAGATGAGGATTTATACCTTTCCCAAGGGTATTAGCACATAGGTGAATGTAATGACTGGAATTCAAACTCGGCTCTCCAAACTCCACTACTCCACCATGCCTCCACATATATATATATATATATATGGAGGTATGGCGGTGTAGTGGATAGTGGCTCAGATTGAGGAATTGGAGAACCAAGTTTGAATTTCAGATCTGTTCATCTTCTAGACTGGTTGTCCCAGTATGTGTCCTTTAGCAAGGGTGGGGTGGGGGATGTGAATTAATACTTTTTTTCCCAGCATATTTGTGCGAAAGTGAATGCAATATACTTGACTGGAATTTGAACCTGGCTCCCCAATTTTAATTTCCTAGCTGCTAAATGTTGTACTACTTGCATGTTTGGTAATGAAATACTCCCAGCCTAAAGTAAAGAGTGGGCAGAAATTTCCTGAATGTTTAACACAAGGGTAGGTGATATGAAGATGCCCCTGGTGGGTTTTTATCCCCAAAAGGATTGTCTTGGCCTGTCTATTAGAAACTGAATGGTATCAGTATAGGATAACATGCAAGTGTGTGTTTGAAGGTCACCTGTCTTTACAATATTCAAGTAGCTGTTAAATATCTTCTCGTTACTACGGCTAATTCAGTTGGAAATATTTACAGCATACAATGATTTGGAATTACATTTCTTCTCTTAAAACCTGCTGTGGCTGTCTTCATTCCACCCCTAAAAATAGATGTTCAGGCCTTCCAACTTCCAGTAAGTGGCTCTCACAAAAGTGCTACAAGTGCGTTCATTCTCGGCACCATAGAAATTTGTTATCTTGAGAAAGCAATTTGGAAACAAGAGGACTTTAACAGACAATAATGCTATTCTCAGCATATCAGTGTTAAAAAACACAAGGCCCAAGAGTCACTCAAGGTAGATTTGAGTGATTCATTCATTTTCTACAGCTTATCAACCCTTTGCACGTTATTTAAAGTCAGAAAACATTTTTAAATTGTAAGAAATTTTCTTTTCAAGATGATGATTCAATGATACAAGTCTTTATAATTACTGTATTTGACAGTATATAAGGTACACATTTTTTTACTAAAAATATATTTTAAAATTCCCCTGCATCTTATATGACATATGTAGGTTTTTTCTTGATTTGCCCTGCTGACTCCTGTTCATCTTATGTGCCATCAAACATAGGTGGTGGGAGAAGAGGTAAATTTTTACATTTACGAAGGGTATTTGCACATAAGTGAATATAATGAACCCAATGTGATGTGGAACTGGGTTCTCTGATTAACAATTCTGAACCATTATCCATTACATGATGTGCACATCCATGCTTATAGCACTTGGTGTTCACAAGCAGTCGCCCATCTAAGTACTGACCAGGCTTGACTTTGCTTAACTTCTGTGATCATATGTGAACCTCTTTTTCAATGTGATTTGGCCGTAAGCGCATTAAAGCGTCTGTATATCCAAGCTTACAGCAACTGGTATTCCCAAGCAGTCACCCATCTCGGCACTGACCAGGCTTGACTTTGCTTAACCTCTGTGATTGTACGTAGACCTATGTTTCAACATGATCTGGCCATAAGCAGATTAAACCTTCTACACATCCATGCTTACAGGACCTGGTATTCCTAAGCAGTCATCCGGAATGTGTTTGCTTAACTCTGGTGTTCATATGGGAACTGCTGTTTCAACCTGATGTGTGCATAAGCCACTCAACGTAGAGGGTTACTTAATGAGATTATTGAAAAGGCATAAAAGGAGTGAGTAAGTGCAGATTAAGATTATATGTAGGATTGATAACAGTTGGCCCTAGAAGAGGTTAAAATTGTAGTCATCTGGTAAGTAATTGGAAGAGAATTCCACATGCAAGAAGTGTGAGAAAAGAAACTGTTAGTATAGAACTTAACGGTTACATTGTGCCATTTCAAGTGTAAAATAATGAGATCTTGTGACCAATCTGGGTACTGCTTATAAATTCATAAAGTCTAGGTACCATAGAGGAAAGTTCATTAGAAAAATTAAGGCTCTCTTCCAGTTCCTTTCATGCAAATGCTCGTGTTCCCCAAGGCTCTGTCCTGGGTCCTACACTGTCTCTGATCTTCATCAATGATCTTCCAGATGTCATCAGCTCTCAAGTCGGCATTTATATAGATGACACTACCATTTACTCCTGTCTCAATAGTAAATGCTGACAAAGTTAACCTAGTCATTGGAATCGAAAACAACCTCTAATCAGTGGTTAACTGGGGCAAGAAATGGCTTGTAAATTTTAATACCTCCAAAACAAAACTGATCACATTTAACCACCATAGAAACTTTCCTGCTCCCTATCAGCATGGTTGATGCTCAACTCCACGAGAGCAACTCACTGCAGCTTCTTGGCTTCATGTTTTCCCTTGACCTGAAGTGGAACAACTACATTGAATCAATTGCTGCATCTACCGCAAGGAAATTTGGTTCTATGTGTCATGCCAGAATGTTTTTCTCATCTAAGTTCATCTTACACATCTACAAATCTACCATTCATCCATGTATGGAAGACTATTACCATATCTGTTCTGGTGCCCCAGCTGTTCATTTCAATCTTCTTGAGAAAATCCAAAGATGGATATGCAGTGTGATCAGTTCTGACTTGGCATCTCTACTTCATTCACTTTCCCACAGATTTTGATGTGGCTTCCCTCTATCTTTTCTACAACTATTTTTATGGCAAACGTTGTGAGGAGCTATTTTCCCTGATGCCCCGACTGCATGAATTTAAGCATGCTACTAGGTATGCATCTACATCCGACCATTTTACTATCGAAACAATTAAATGCAACCGCCTCTTCTACTCTAACAGCTTCTTCTATTGCACTTCCCGACAGTGGAACTCCCTTCCTCTTACTTGCTTCCCTGATAA
The DNA here is from genome assembly GCA_963932145.1 of Acanthosepion lycidas. Taxonomy (NCBI): domain Eukaryota; kingdom Metazoa; phylum Mollusca; class Cephalopoda; order Sepiida; family Sepiidae; genus Acanthosepion; species Acanthosepion lycidas. The sequence goes on along the minus strand of OZ010587.1, from coordinate 26,961,826 downwards.
CTATAATCTTCAAATATTCAAATGTAATGTCAATTGACATCTTCTGATGCCTTGATCCCCGTTCTTCCTTTTATCCTTTCCTCAATCCCCACCTCCATACTCAATCTTTTTTTTTTACTTTCACTCTGTGTATCCCCTTGTGTACTCGTGGCACTCCTGCCTTGTTTGGAGTGAAATGCTTAAAAAAAGAAAATGAGAAAGATAAAAGAATAAGAATTAGGAAAGCAGAAGATTGCATCTAAATTTTTTATTCCACCTAAAGCAAGGCAATAAAGCCACTAGGATGCAAGAGTTTACTGAGTGTTAGAGAATATGAGAAAAACTGCTATTAAGGAGAGTGAACAATAAAAGGTCAAGAATTAAAAAGGCAGAAGATAATGATTGACATTGCATTTAGTATTTTTATACCACCCCCAAGCAAAGCAATAAAGCCACTAAGATGCAAAGGGTTACTGAGTGTTTGAGAATATAAGAAAAATAATACATTATTAAGGAGAGAGAACAATAGAATAGAAATTAATTTTCTTAATCATTTCAACTTAAACAAGGCAATAAAGCCACTAAGATGCAAGGGGTTACTGAGTGTGAGAGAATATGAGAAAAATAATACATTATTAAGGAGAGAGAACAACAAAGAATAGAAATTAATTTTCTTAATCATTTCAACTTAAACAAGGCAATAAATTCACTAAGATGCTAGAGTTTACTGAGTGTTAGAGAATATGAGAAAAACTACTATTAAAGAGAGAGAACAATAAAAGAACAAGAATTAAAAAAGGCACATGATAATGATTGACATTGCATTTAATCTTTTGGCGATCAAAGCTGACAAGAAAACCAGAAGCTGGAAGAGAGTTCCACAAGTGAAAAGTGCGAGAGAAGAAACTGTTAGCATAGAACTTATGGTAGCACCTAGCCATTTCTACTGCAAAGAACATGCCAAAACTACACCATAGTAATAGCAATAAAGCAGCGAAAGGCTTGTGACATTTCATTTGTGAAACAGGCTTTGTAGAATGGAAAATAATTTTCACCTAGATGCTTTTGGACCTTGTGGAGATCAGAAAGTGAAGACTGAGCAGCTCCTGCCAATATATGTCAACATTACTGTTTTTTTTTTGGTGGGGGGGCCTGACCTGGCTCTTGTAAAGGTAGAAGATAGCAAGAGAAGTGAGGTACGTGCAGGAATGGTACAACAAACCGAACATTTTTCCAGCATCTTTATCGATGGATTGTATATATGAGTTTCAAGCTGAGTTTAATTCCAAAAGCCACTCAAAGTACGATGCCTCCATCAGCATTTTTATAAAGCTAAAGCATGATAGAAGGAATCAGATACCTTTTTGGGGTTTGATGATTGTGCGCCTGCTTTAACAATGGATTGTATATACAAGTATTACATGTGAATTTGAAAGCCAAAGCATGAAGCCACTTTGAGAGTTAAACTGCATATGAGAAAAAAGTTGGGGTCTGAATAGTGGTGATGAAATGATATAATACTGGTTTTGTTAAGGTTATTGAAATGTAACAGGCCAGTTTTTTATCTTCCACCTTTAAGCCATTGGTGCTAGATCAGAGCAGAGGTCAAAGGCAAGGAACCAATCATCTTGGTTTTTAGAATTGTGACTGTGAACAATGGTATCATCTGCATGGACATTTACTAGTGACTTGAAAATGTTGAAAAGAGGAAGATGGAGAAACAGATATATGGAACGGAAGAGAGAGGGAAGTAGCTTAGATTAAAAACAAAAAAAAATAGGCAGGTATTTTTGAAGCAGTCTTAAAATAAGAAAGAATTCACAGGTGGGCCTGGTTACTTAGTGAGGATGCGCAGTAAAATGATACTGAAGCGTTTGCTGCATCTGGATATCAAGGATGGCATGCAGTTGCGGAGGGTAGAGAAAAGACAAAGGAATAAACAACAGGAATTCCACCATTTTTTTGTGTTCTTGCTGTTCACACGTTCAGATCCAAAATGGAAGTAAGAAAAACAACAACCGAAGAGAAAGAATAAGTAAAAATAAAAACAAAATTTCAATAAATAAAATGAGGAAGAAAATAATAAAGAAAGAATCTGGCACGTTGTTGTGTGAGTAGAAGTATTGATTTGCTTTTTATGGCTTATCAACCCTTTGCAGGTTATTTAAAGCCAGGACATATATTTAGATTGTAAGAATATTTTGGCTATAATAAAGATTTACTAATACAAGCCATCCTGAGTATGATGATAAACTACATTTACATCCTGGGTAAGATGATAAACCATATCCGACAGCAAGGCCTCTAATCAGGAGGTTTTGAGGAGCATAGAACCACTTCTTAATTGCTGGTGTTCCCAGGTCCACCCTAAGCTGGGGTAGTAGCACCTGTTAGGGTCCCAGCTATGGTTAAATAGTTAAACCCCAAACTGGGGTCAAAACGTGTAAAAATAGGTTTTAATACCAGCAAAACATTTTTTTGCTTTATTAGCAGCAGTAAATTTTTGAAGAAAACATTATTACCAGCAAAATATTATTACCAGCAATATACTTTTGGAAAAAATATTACCAAAAATACTTTTTGGGAAAATAATATTACCAACAATAAAAATCTTGTCGGCATTAAATAACCCATTAAGATTGATATACCAAAAAAGAAACCAAACTAAACTAATACAAGTTCTGCTAATTAACCCATAGCTGGGGGGATAAGAAGTGGATTCATAACTTTCTCAAAAGTATTTGTGCGAAAATGAATATAATGAAGCCAATTGGAATTGGAAATCAGATTTCAGTTGAGGGTGGATTAGAAAGAAGAGAACAAAAGCACTAACAAGAATTGTTCACATCAATGAAAGAAACCAAAAAAAAAAAAGAAAGTGAGAGAGAAAGAAGAAATAAAAACAAGGGAACAAACTAGAATACAAGAACATGTAAAACATGAAGATAAAGAAGAGAGAAATACAATAGGAAAAGTTCATCCACAATGAGGATTGACATTCGTTAGACTATCAGTATCACACATAAAACATGCCATCCTGAGTATGACAATAAACTACATCCACATCCTGGGTAAGATGATAAACTACGTCCAACAGCAAGGCCTCTGATCAGGAGGTTTTGAGGAGTGTGGAACCACCTCTTAATTGTTGGTGTTCCCAGGTCCAACCTGATCCTGGGAGGAAGCACCTGTTAGGGTTTCAGCTGTGGGCAAAAAGTTAACCCCCAAACTTGGGTCAAAACACTATGAAAGTGTAAAAATAGGTTTTAATACCAGAAATACTTTGTAAAAAAATTATTACCAGCGATACATTTTTGAAAAAAAAATTTTACCAGCAATACATTTTTGAAGAAAATGTTACCAGAAATATATTTTTGAAGGAAAAAAAATATTACCAGCAATACATTTTTGAAGAAAATGTTACCAGAAATATATTTTTGAAGGAAAAAAAATATTACCAGCAATACATTTTTGAAGAAAATGTTACCAGAAATATATTTTTGAAGGAAAAAAAATATTACCAGCAATACATTTTTGAAGAAAATGTTACCAGAAATATATTTTTGAAGGAAAAAAATATTACCAGCAATACATTTTTGAAGAAAATGTTACCAGAAATATATTTTTGAAGGAAAAAAAATATTACCAGCAATACATTTTTGAAGAAAATGTTACCAGAAATATATTTTTGAAGGAAAAGAATTTTACCAGCAATACATTTTTGAAGAAAATGTTACCAGAAATATATTTTTGAAGGAAAAAAATATTACCAGCAATACATTTTTGAAGAAAATGTTACCAGAAATATATTTTTGAAGGAAAAAAAATTTTACCAGCAATACATTTTTGAAGAAAATGTTACCAGAAATATATTTTTGAAGGAAAAAAATATTACCAGCAATACATTTTTGAAGAAAATGTTACCAGAAATATATTTTTGAAGGAAAAAAATATTACCAGCAATACATTTTTGAAGAAAATGTTACCAGAAATATATTTTTGAAGGAAAAAAAAATTTAACCAGCAATACATTTTTGAAGAAAATGTTACCAGAAATATATTTTTGAAGGAAAAAAATTTTTACCAGCAATACATTGTTGAAGAAAATATATTACCAGAAATATATTTTTGAAGGAAAAAAATATTACCAACAATAAAAATTTTATCGACATTAAATAACCCATTAAGCTTGATATGATGTTAAAGAAACCAAACCAAAATGAAATGAAGCCTAAAAGATGTGCATGCATCAGCAGATCAGTTTCTCTAATGATTATCAATAAAAGAATGAACCAGTCTGCCAATGCTTCTCTGCAGTTGCATAGATTTTGTATCTCATGCCGTGTTTATGATGGATCATGCGCTTGTTTCCTTGGAACTAAAAATATTCCATCATTCAATTCTCTCCCTCAACTTATAAACATGTTCTTACTCGTCCAAGTCTCAAGCTGCCATATTGTTTATTTGTCATTTTCTGTAGGTTTGACTGGACATAATATTTTTATCAACACGACAAACAGTGGGGCATGAAATCACTTCTTTCTGTGTTCTGTTAAATAGCCAAATATCAAGACAAAAAAATAATTACTGTTGCCATATTTGGTGCTCCTAGTGTGCATTGCGAGATTCTTGACACAATTCAGAGAAAAGTCTGCAATGCAATCGGTCCTGACCAGGAATCTCATCTCTAGTCACTTTCTCATTGATGTGATGTATGTTCTACAAATATGGCCACTGCTCTGTCAAGCTTTTTTCCCTGGTGCCCCAAACTACATGAATTTGAGTGTGCTATTCGATTGGCATCTAGGTCCCACCCTTTACTATTGAAGTAGTTAGATGTAACCATCATTTCTACTCTAACAGTTTTTTTCTCGCACTTCCCACCCGTGGCACTCCTTTCTGATTTCTTGCTTCCCAGATAACTACAATTTTCAAAAATTTAAATGCAATGTCAATTGTCATCTTTTGTCTTCTTTAACCCTGTTCTTTTATTGAACTTTTCTCAATCTTCCTTCTTTAGGTTTTGTGATCACTCGATCATATTTTTGAAAGAGTAGAGAAAATGCAATTAAAATGGCTTTTTTGACATTTCTGCTTATTTTCTTAACCTGTCAAATTTTTTTTTTATCATTTCACCCCAAGGAAGGCAATAAAGCTGCTAAGATGTAGGAGTGTACTGAGTGTGAGTGAATATGACAAAAAGAAAACATTATTAAAAAGACATGGTGTAGCAGACGTGATTTGGAGTTTGATGTGTGAATTGCGTACGTTTGGCAGTTAAAACACATTAAAATAAATGATTTCTATTTTTATTAATATGGTTTATTTTATTATCTTCATTTTCAGAGTTAATGCGTTCAACTGAGAGTCCTTAGCACTGATATCCAGTTCAATTTGTTTTTATAATAGTAACAGAGCCTCAAATTCAAAAATTATAAAAATGCATATATGTTTTTTAGACAAACTTTTCAAACCTAAATATATTTTTCTTTTATTTCATTAATTGGAACCTTTGAAACATAAACATATTTTCCTTTCTTTTCCATTTTTTTAAAATTATTACACCCCAAGCAAGGCAATAAAGCCACTAAGATGCAAGGGGTTACTGAGTGTGAGACAATATGAGAAAAAGAAAACATTATTAAGCAGAGAGAACAATAAAAGAATATGAATTACACTTTTTAATCATTTCATCTGAAATAAGGCAATAAAGCCACTAAGATGCAAGGGGTTACTAAGTGTGAGAGAATAAGAGAAAAAGAAAATATTATTAAGGAGAGAGAACAACAAAAGAATAGAAATTAATTTTCTTAATCATTTCACCTTAAACAAGGCAATAAAGCAACTAAGATGCAAGGGTTACTGAGTGTGAGAGAATATGAGAAAAATAATACATTATTAAGGAGAGAGAAAACAAAAGAATAGAAATTAATTTTCTTAATCATTTCAACTTAAACAAGGCAATAAAGCCACTAAGATGCAAGGGGTTACTGAGTGTGAGAGAGTATGAGAAAAATAATACATTATTAAGGAGAGAAAACAACAAAAGAATAGAAATTAATTTTCTTAATCATTTCAACTTAAACAAGCCAATAAAGCCACTAAGATGCAAGGGGTTACTGAGTGTGAGAGAGTATGAGAAAAATAATACATTATTAAGGAGAGAAAACAACAAAAGAATAGAAATTAATTTTCTTAATCATTTCAACTTAAACAAGGCAATAAAGCCACTAAGATGCAAGGGATTACTGAGTGTGAGAGAGTATGAGAAAAATAATACATTATTAAGGAGAGAAAACAACAAAAGAATAGAAATTAATTTTCTTAATCATTTCAACTTAAACAAGGCAATAAAGCCACTAAGATGCAAGGGATTACTGAGTGTGAGAGAGTATGAGAAAAATAATACATTATTAAGGAGAGAAAACAACAAAAGAATAGAAATTAATTTTCTTAATCATTTCAACTTAAACAAGGCAATAAAGCCACTAAGATGCAAGGGATTACTGAGTGTGAGAGAGTATGAGAAAAATAATACATTATTAAGGAGAGAAAACAAAAAAGAATAAAAATTAATTTTCTTAATCATTTCAACTTAAACAAGGCAATAAAGCCACTAAGATGCAAGGGGTTACTGAGTGTTAGAGAGTATGAGAAAAATAATATGTTATTAAGGAGAGAGAACAACAAAAGAATAAAATATATGAAAAAATAACATCCTAAGAAAATTGACAAGAATTCGGTAAATATGACGGATGATAAAATAAATTGACCTGTTATGAATATTCAGAGTTTATTAACTTGACACGCAAAGAAAAATAACATGCCTAGAATGTTGAGAGGGTGAAGATAAATTTAATAGATCAAGAAATGAATTGACAAATCCAGAAAATAGACTGGTTATCAAATTAACTAGACCACTGAAGATAATAACATCAAAAAAATTGAAAGTTCATAAATTAGACTGACTTGTCAAGAAAAATGAGAACTTATGAAATTCACTTGACAAGCAAAGAAAAATCTTCTTTCTTCTTTAATGTGGTGTGTCCCTTCAGAACATGGATGATCATAGGTGGCTTTTTGTTATTTTCACCCAGACCCCGTTCAGTCATCCACTTGTTTAAACCTGTTAAGTGTGTCACGCGTTGCTTTCCCTTGTCTCTCTTTCCCTCTGTCCGCCTTGTGAGTATCAGATTTTCCAAGCCCTCCTTTCACATTACATGTCCAGGAATTTCAGCTTCCTCATCCTGATATTAAGCCTAAGTTTCCACTTTGTTTGCATCCTCTCCAAAACCTCATCATTGCTCACATGTTTGGTCCATGGTATCCTTAGCATCCTTCTGTAGAACCAAACCTCTGTTGCCTCGAGTCCCTTCGTCATCTTTGAGGAGACTATCCAACATCCACTGACATTCATTGTCTAATAAACGAAAGTGAGTAAATGATGTCACTGAATTTTTTTTTTTTTATGCACATTGGTATTTAAATTATTTTAGTAATAAACTTTGGAATGTATTCACATCATTGCTAGTTCATATTATAGGCCATTAAGACTTTGTAACAAAAACTAATGTATGCTTAGCAAATGTCACATAAATGGTGTCTCAGCCTGGGTAATGGTTTACAAGCTCATCAGATTGAACATTTCTATTCTGTAACGAATTTTATTCTCACTGAGTGCCCTATATAGGTGGCCTTCTGCCAAAACTAATGTATGCTTAGCCAATAACAACTAAAAAATGGTGTTTGGAGTAATGGTTAATGAGCTAGTCTGGTTGACCACCACTCTTCTCTAGTGAATTTGACTCTCACTAGGTGCCCCATACTTGTATCCTTCTACTAATGTATATTTTAACCAATAATGACTAAAAGAGTGCCTCAGTATGAGGTTAACAAGCTAGTCTGACCAGCCATTACTAATCTGTAGTAAAAGCTAATGTATGCTTAGCAGATGTCATATAAATGGTGTCTCAGCCTGAGTAATGGTTAATGAGCCCATCGGATTAAATGATTCTATTCTGTAGTGAATTTGTCTCAAACATGTAATGTTCTGCTTAAGCATGTTTATAAAATAACGATTTGTACCTACTATAGAACTAGCATGACTGTAGTATTAGTACTATTTAACTGATTAGTACTTATTATACCATTGGTACGTATTCACATCATTGGTACTTAATAATATTATTGATCCTTTCAGTATTTGTTACACCGACTTTTAATTAGCAACAGAAAATGTGCCACTGTTTAATGTGTTAAATGTAAATCGATGAATGTTTTTCCTTTTCTCTTTTTCAAGACGTTTCCTTTCACACAGAGATAATGTTCCATTCACAGACGTCATACTGCATTTGTCACTGAGAACAACCTGGCTGATTAGAGGTTGTTCAGTATTTTTTTATCAGCCCCAGCCACACACGCTCCTCTGCACTGAAAGAGAGACGGAAAATTGATGGTTTCTGCCAGTCCGAGATATAGAGCATTACTTATTGAGAAGTGAGATTATGGGTTTTGCAAGTCACGCATTAAGAAAAGAAAATGAAATTGAGAAATGAGTTACTTTGTTGTGATTTCTATCATCGGAGAATTTTATTTGTACAACATAATTATGGTTTCTCAAAGAAAACAGATATTTGTAAGTTTCAGGAATTTGGAAGGCATGGTGGATCAATGGTTAGCGGCTTGGATTAAGGAATCAGAGAGTCGAGTTCAAATTCTGGTTGCGATTTTTTTCATTTTTTTGTGATGTTAATGAACACTCGTTTGACACTTTTGTGATGCCAATGAATACTCATTGTCACTTTCGTCTTGCTCATTGTATTAGGTTGGTGCAAAAATAATGTCGTTTTTTGACGTTAAAAAAATACGCCAAAACGACATTATTTTTGCACCAACCTAATAATAGAGACTTTGTAATCACAGATTACAACTATAGTAACACTGTTGAACAATACTGGTGTCTTTGAATAGCACCCACACTAATAGTACTTGCACGATAACACTCAGTCAAATAGTAATCTGTATAGAGAAATAGTATAGTGAATAGAGTAGAGAATAGTAGTTCGTATAGTAATAGAGGATAGACTAGAAATGGAGATCATTCAGATGCCAAGCTAATTCCTTTATATACATTTCCTCTAGGGTCATGTGATCTATTAAATTCAATAATGGGATTGCCTGTGTCTGCTCCTTGGTGGTCCGTGTTCAAACTCAAGTGTCAGTAGTAACACTTTATTCTTATATAACACATTTCACCCCGTAAAAGACAGTAAAGCCACTAAGACACAAGGAGTTACTGGGTATGGAAAAATAAGAAAACAGAGAAATATTATTAACCCTTTGAGTCCTGGCCAACACTTTACCAGTGGTAGAGAAAAATGTCTTAATGACTAGCCATGGTGGGTAAACACTTGCATCATGTTTTGCTTTTAGTTGTCTTATTTTTATGTCTACTGTGAAACAGAATTGGGCTGGTGCATAATTATCAGGCTTTTTTGTTGGCGAGTTATTTGTTAATAAAAATTGGTGTCCTCTTTAATTTTTTAAATAAAAATATTATTCTATTTTCAGGTTATAAAAATGCATGTCGATAATCATATGCTCTGGAATAATCGTTTAAAAATGTTATTGCTGAATTGTCATGTTTCTTTTTTCATAATAAATAGTGTTTAAAAAACGCCTGATAATTATGCACCAACCCAATACATACCAATTATTTGCAGATTTTGACTCAGGAGCACTTAGGCAGAAGGAATAAAATTGTTCAGGAAGACAGGGTTCAAAGAGATAAGAAGTGGAAACAATAAAAGAGTTATCAGGAAGACACTAGATAATAAATGGCATTGCAAAATTGACTAGAAAGCATAGAACCAGAAGGCTGTTCCAAAAGGCATGAAATGTGAGAAAAGGAACTGTTAGTGTAGAAGTTACAGTTCTTCAGCTGCGAATTAATGAGACCTTCTTGCTAATCTAGTAAATTATAAAGTCCACATACCATAGTGAAGAGTTCATCAGAACAATTATGATGAAAGTATCTATAGAAAAGACAGAGGGAAGCTACATTATGGCAGTAGAAAAATGACTGAAGCTGAGATGCCAAGTCAGGACCAATAACATTGCTGATTTCTCTTTTGATTTTACCAAGGAGCTCTAGGTAAATAGCAGGGTCACCAGACGATACATTTAGCCATTTCAACTGTAAAATGATGAGACCTTTCTGCCAATCTAGTACTGCGCTTAAATTCATCTTAAGTCTCGGTATCATAGAGGAAAGTTATTAAAGTTATTAACATCTACAAAAGAAAGGAAATTGTGGAGAGCCATGATCACCAATCTCCTGAATGGGCACAGCACACAGAAGAGGAAGAGGAAGAAGAAAAAGCATGAAAATGAATATTAATAAAATTATTTTGCAATTTTAATAAGTGTTATAGAAAAATAGAAACATAGAAATATACTCACTGCATTAGTGACTCACCATAATGAGTTTAATCAAAATTTTGATTAAAAAAAATACTATTTTAATTAAAAAAGAAAGCAATTTACTAAGAAGGGAGTCTATAGAAAGTGCTTTAATTGCTAGAACATTCTCAGCAAATATTCATCCAGGTTCTTACAACATTTCACCATTCTTGAGAGATCTTCTATTATCACAATAAAAGGTTCAAGAAAGATTTTTCATTTGTAAAAATTCATTTTAAATCTTAGTTATTGCAAATTAGAGGAGGTACCTACATTAAATGCGTTAGTTGTTCACCATAATGAGGCTGCCTATAATTTTAATTTAAAAAATGCTACTCTAATTAAGAGCCATTCAGGGAGATGAAAATGTTTAGAAAGAGCTTTAATTGCCAGATCATCCAAAGTAAATTTATGTCCATATTCTTGCAATGTTTCACCTTTAATGAAAGATCTTCTATTACCTCAATGTGGGATATATATTAACAAAAATTGTTAAAAATGTAAATAAAAAGAAAATGACTGGAACAGTGCTCCTGAACTGCCAAGTTCCAATTCCCATTCCCATTGGGTTCGTTGAATTCACTTACAGACAAATACCCTAGGGGAAGGTATGAATCTACGTATTCTTCCCCCAGATATGTATTAATTAGTAACACTTGTATCACTAAAATCATTGTTATCTTGGAAAAAGTATGAATCCACTTATTCTTTCCCCAGCTATGGGTTAATTAGCAACACTTGTATCACTAAAAACATTATTATATCCCCCACCCCTGAAAAAAATTCTTAAAATCTAACCATATTTTATGGCTTTAAATAGCCTACTAAAGGGCTGATAAGCCATAAAAAATTATTTAATTAATGACTCAAGTCTAGGGTTAACCGTTATGTTTCCTGTATAGCCCTATGAACTTCTTGCCCTTTCTCATGCTCATACAATGCCCCATAGTAACTCTCTACCTTGAGTGGCTCTTGACCCTTGGATTGTATGAACATCAGTAAAAAAAAAAAATAAATAAAAGATGCCAGAGGAAGTTCAGAGTGTATTTGGTTGAAATTATGTGAAAAACAAAGACAAATGAAAGAATGGACAATAAATAAATAACACTTTATTAAATAAAAATGTTGCTTGCTTCATGATAGGAACAGACTAAATCCTTCTTTGTTAGTGTCATTGGTCAGTGTTTAAGCACAGGAAAAAATGCAGATTATTATTGACTTCAGTTTTGCCTACTGATATAGGAAATTATATTGCCTCTAAAATATAATTTCCTATATCAGTAGGCGTAACTGAAGGTTTGTTGTTTTAGCATCTACTTCAATACTCTAACCCAGAGTTAAACAATTCTTCCCTTGAATCCTAAGGTTCCACAAGAGGTTACCATGGGTTACGTAAGAAACAGTAATAAATAGGCTAATGCCTTTTTGAACCATTTTTGTTTAATTTTATATATGTAATTTTACTATACACATGCGACATATTGTCGGAAAATCTTTGCTTATTATAATAAAGACTTCAACCTCTTCTATTATTTAAGATTATAATAATCATAGGGAATGTATTTAGCGACGCCTTTATGGTGTCAGTGTAAAACGCTTTCACTGGTTAATGGACGGAACCTGTACGTGACAGCGTATTATTGAGTAACTCACTGGACTAAAGGACGCATGCGCAGTGTCCATATATTATTGAACCACAATAAAAATATGAAAGAGATAGATTTTAATAATGGTATATCATACTTTTATGCAAGGGTTTCCTGAAACATGAAGACTATTTCAAGTGTTCTACAAGAGTAAGAAGTTTGAGAAACGCTGGTATAGATAGATAATGTACAAAAAAATCCAGATTACGAAAGCTTGTCTTCAGTTTTGCCTACTGATACAGGAAATTATATTGCCCCAAAAATATAGTTTCCTATATCAGTAGGCGTAACTGAAGGGTTGTTATTTTAGCATCCACTTCAATACTCTAACCCAGAGTTAAACAAGTCTTCCCTTGAAATCTAGGGTTCCACAAGAGGTTACCAGGGGTTACGTAAGAAACAGTAATAAATAGGCTAATGCCTTTTTGAATCATGTTTGTTTAATTTTATATTCGTGATTTTACTCTGCACATACAGCATATTGTTGGAAAATCCTTGCTCATTATAATAAAGGCTTCAAACTCTTCTATTATTTAAAATTATAATAATCATAGGGAATGTATTTAGTGATGTCTCTATGGCGTCAGTGTGTAACTGCCTTCAATGGTCAATAGACAGGACTAGTATGTGGTGGATTCATGTATCATTGAGTGACTCAGACGAGTACAGGACGAACGTATGTTTACTACATGAAAATTCATGAGTTGTATCAACTAACATTTTCAACCTTGTTAGGTTCTTTTATTACATTTTGGTTGATGCATTCTTTGGCCTTCCTTATGGTGTGAAATTCTAAGCTCAGTCATCATCATCATAGCAGTGATGAAATGCTATATAATATCAGTTCTCCTATATGGCAGTGAATTTTAGACAGTTTCCTCAAAAAGGAAGAAGAGGCTTATGGTAAAAGAGATGTGCTACAGAAGGATACTGAGAATTCCATAGATTGGAACATGTGGACAATGAGGAAATTTTGAGGAAAATGGAAGCAAAAAGGACACTTTTACATAGAATTAGAAAGAAGCACTTGATATTTCTAGGAGACATAATGAAGAAAGAAGACTTTGAAAATGTAATCACAGCATACACTGAAGGTAAGAGCTACAAATGATAGGAAGATGTGGAGAGCCATCATTGTCCATGAATTGGGAAATTTGCTACTCACAAAACATACGCAAGAGGGACAAAGGCAAGCAGTGAGTACCCTACCTAAGAAGCTTTTGTAAATAGATCACAGAACAGAAATGATGAGGTATAGTAAAAACAAACATTGTTAAATGCTACAAAGGATTGGAAGTTGTGGAGAGCCATGATCCTCCACGACTTGGAGCAATTTACCACTCCCAAGACATATGCAAGAGAGAAAATGGAAAGCTGTAAGTAACCTACCTAAGAAGCTTTTGTAAATTGATTGCAGAACTGGAATGGGGAGGGATAGTAAAAAGACAAATATAGCTAAGTGCTACAAAGGATAGGAAGATGTGGAGAGCCATCACCATCCATGAATTGGGAAATTTGCTACTCACAAAACATATGCAAGTGTGTCAAAGGTAAGCAGTGAGTAAGCTACATGAGAAGTTTCTGTAAATGGATCACGGAACAGAAATGGGGAGGTATTGTAAAAAGACAAACATTGCTAAGAGCTACAAAGGATAGGAAGT
>OZ010587.1:26908079-26943079 GCA_963932145.1 Acanthosepion lycidas | reverse complement strand
AAAAAACACCTTAAAATAAGTTATTTTGTATTATTATAAATTAAAAGATCAAATTCTCATTGACTACAGTGTATTTACTTTAATTTTTTTTTTTTTTGACTACCAAAAATTTCAAATTTGGATTCATCTGTCTACAATACATTTTTCTAAATTATGAATATTTTCTACGGGAAACATTATATGTTGTTATCAACATTAAACCAACAGTAAACTTTTTGAGGTTACCAATAGGCTGGGAGAGTTGAATCAGGTCACGAGAATTGCAAAAAAAGAACAATATCATCCAATTTTTTTGCATATTTAGCAAAGACATGTTATACCATCTGGTTTATGCATAACTTGAAAAACAATCTGAAGCATTCTTCTAAATTATGTCAAAAATGACCTTGAGTCAAAAAAGGGGAAAAAAATTCTGAAAAATATGACTTATCTGCCTCATTCTCCTGACCTCTCTCCTATTGGATTAGTATGAGATGACTTGGATAGCAGATTTTGAAGGGAATACCAAAAGAGTGAGAGTGAGCTGTTTAAGTGCTTGTAGAATACTTAGGAAGATTTGCTATTGACATCTTTAAAAACTGTTTGAAAGAATGTCAAGGATTTGTTGAAGGTGTTTTTTAAAGAAATGCAGTGGGGCCACAAATTAATTACATGTAGTTTATATGTAAATTGTACCAATTTTGATTGTTTTTACTGCACTATGTAAAGCCATGATTAAGACAGGTGGTGGTTTTATTGATGAAAACAAAATATGATGCTGTTGTATGATAATTTTGTTATAGTTAAGTGCTTATGTTTGTCAAAATAAAAGGAAATACACTGTAGTTACTGAATTTTTTATCTTCTACTTAAAAATGCAAACAATTCTCATTTTAAGGTGTTTTTTTAAGAAATGCAGGTTTTTCATATAAAAAACAAAATTTCACTAATTACATTGTATTTGCTTTTATTTTGAAAAAAAAAGCACTTAACTATAAAAAAATATCATACAACAGCATCATATTTTGTTTTTTGTCAATAAAACCACCACCTGCCTTAATTACTGCCTTACCAATTCTTGGTATTTTTCCAGTAGTTTATGAAAAAATAAATGACAACCTCAAGATTTCTTCAAGCACTGAAAAAGCTTACTCTCACTCTTTGGGTATTCTCTTTGAATGCTCCTATCCAATTCATCCCATACAAATTCAATGGAAGACAGGTTAGGAGATTAAGGTGGCTAAGGTCTAATTTCTAAAATTTTATTCCTTTTTTTGACTCAAGGTTATTTTGATATAATTTAGAATACTTCAAATCCTTGTCTTTTTGAAAGGTGATTTTTTTTCAATTATGCATAAACTAAGTGGTATATCATGTCTTTGCAAAATCTAATATTTTCTTTTCCATGATTCCTGTGGCCTGAATCAAATCTCCACCTCTCTCTCTCTCTCTCTCTCTCTCTCCCAAAACACCCCATACTATAACAGACCTGTCATAATGCAGGGCGGGCCCCCAAATTTTGGCCTGTAGTGTGTATATCCATCAAAAGAACATTATATCAAAATTGGAAATGGCTTATGATAAAATTATAAGTAACAATCAAATCAGCAGATTACACTCAACACTCAGCAAATTAAGATGCATTAGAAGACCAGACTTGATATAAAATCTCTCAGATATAAATCTACCCAATATCAAAATGGTAGCCCTGAGGTTTCGTTTAAATTTTCAACCAGGATTTATATAAGAGTATTAGTTGATGCAATAGTTAATAATCATAGTGAAAATTACACATAATTTACTAAATACTTCATTCAATTAATAATTACTGTCACTTTCCAAATGAACAACGAAAGTATATTATCCACTATGCCATGTGTCCTCAAGGACACATGGCATAGTGGATAAAGGTGTTGGTTAGATTAAGTGACAGGACCCAAAGAGTTTGAGTTCAATACCTTGTTTAAAGGAGTGGAGAACTTGGAGAGGGGAATTAACAGGAGATAACTGACATCCATTTTGAACAGTCTACCTCAGTGAGCGAAATAAAGGGTTCAGTTCCATATTCCAACCACCTGAAGAAGGCCAGAGTGTACAACGGCCGAAACGATGTAATAAATATGGCGGCAAAAATGAGGACAATAGTCTGAATAATGTAAATAGTGTACATAATACATCTTAGAAATATAGACAAATTTACTTATGAAATGGAGATAAACAATACTTTACCTTTCTTTCATATCAGTGGCAGTAGCTTAAAACTAAGTGTCCATCGCAAATGAACTAATAAAAATGATTTCATAAATTTCTAGTCTCATTCCCACAAAAAAAAATACACACTACATTTCAAAAGCTTGAAGCAATCCCTAGTAATTTTATTAAATTGGCCCAAAAAGTAATTGTTTTGTACTTTAAATGAGAGAAAATTATTATCCATGGTTAAAAAAAAAAATGAGATGTGATATTTTATTAGAAATTTTATTATGACAAAAAGCAAAAAAGCATTTTATAATTGTTTTGCTCTCATCAAAATACCCTCTTTAGCCTTGATTACTGCCGCACATATTTTTGGCAATCATTGCGTTTCTCAAAGCATACGTTTGATAATTGATTCCATTCTTTTTTAAATGACTCTAACAGTTCTTTTTTATTTTTTTTTCACTCTTCTGTCAAGTTGATTCCATGCTAATTCTTGGGGTTTCCTCAAACTTTTAAACTGTAATGTAATCTGGAATAATCATTGGATTCTATTTAAGAGCATTGATAATTTGAACCCTGAATATTTACTTGAAGAGGAGAAATACAGTGAAAATACTTTCAAGACCCTCCAAAACCCTAATTATTTTATATTTAATGTGAATAGAATATTCCAATCAAAAAAGCCCCTCCTAATAAACCCAGTGAATCAAAAAAATATATTATTCTACCCATCAACTCTATCACAAATACAACTGAAAAGAATTTACCTACAAAGTTTAACATAATATTTGTTAAAACTACTTCTAAAACAATAAAAGACTTAATTAATACAAAACAAAATAATAATAGGCTAAAACTTGAAGGAGGAATTTACTCTAACACCTGTAATGATTGCCGCTAGGGATACATAGGAGAAACCTCAAGGAATTTGAATAAAATTTATGTGAACACAAAAGGGATCTTTTACAAAACAACACATTAAATGTATTAGTTGCTAACTGTATTCTGTCTGGCCCTAATTTTAATTAAAAAATCATGATCATTGTCAGTCTTACTACAGTGAGCATCTAATGCATTTAACATGTTGTTTTGTAAAATATCCCTTTTGTGTTCATATAATCTTTTATTTAAACTCCTTGAGGTTTCTCCAATGTATTTTTATGGCAATCATTATAAAATGCTAATCTAATTAAAAGGGAAAACAATTTACTAAGATAAAAATATTTAGAAAGTGTAAATTTACACCCAGGTTCACCATTCTTGGCAGATTTTCTGTTATCACATTGTGGGACATTTAATAATAAAAGTGATGGAAACAAAAAGAAAAAAAATCTAAATAATATTGCTTAGATTATATACCCAAAACATTAAACGAAGATGACATTCTGTTATGTGTATGTATGTAAATGGAAACATGTATGATAAAGTAGGAAACGTTTTCATGTGACACGTTTTGTCCTTTGGGACTTTGTTGGTCTACATTTTTGAATGCTGATGCAACGACACATGCACATGAAGTAAATTTGCACCAGGGTTCTTAGAACGTTTCCCCATTCTTGGCAGATCTTCTGTTATCACAATGTGGGATATTTAATAAAACAAGTGATGGAAACATGTACAAAAAGAATTTAAATGAACTCGGCTACACTATATAATCCAAACATATTAAAAAAAACCTGTTTAAATTTAAATATAAAATTCTCAATGTCCCCTCTCCTTCATGCACATGTGTAATGTAATTCCATCAACATAAACGTTACTTTAGTCTGATGTAGACCAAAAGGCTGTTATGCAATATCAGAAATTCTGCTATAAATTATGTACATGTCTATTTATAATTGTGCATCCATGCTTATGTGTATGTGTGTTTATGTATGTCTGTCTTTGTGTGTGTCTGTGTTTTTCTGTATGAATGCAAGGATGTTTAATTTTCAATTTTATTGATTTTTTTCTTCGTGTTCTTTAATCTAAGAAGAAACACAAAAAAACTACTGGCTTCCAGGCTTGATGTTCTTAAAAATTCGGGGAGGAAAAAAAAGGTACAGAAATATTAAATATCTTCATCCTTTTCTGGTTCGTTACTTAAATATTGATTACCTGCTGTTTACAAGGTGACAGTTTCTTTCATTTTCTCTGACAATGATACACATCCATGTGCACACAGACGGAGACACGCACACACTCACACACATGAATATGCGCAAGTGCATACATGCATCAATAAATATACAACATCAAATAATAATTAAGATATAATGAAATATGCTTAATATGATGATGAAAAACTAATTTAAAATATTAATTAAAATAAAAATGTAATTATCAGAATAAAATTTTTTTTAATTTTCATATGGCATCAGTTCATGTGATAAAGATCTTCAAATGGATGCTTTACACGTGACTATATATATATATATATATATATATATATATATATATATGTAAGCAAATATATGGATATAGATCCGACAGTATGAAGAAAAATATACGGAAAAAACAAACAAAAATCCTTATATGCAATTATGCTGTTTTAATGTTAATATGTCAATGTCGGACGTTTCGGTCTAATAAACCATCTTCAGGACATATTCATAAAATATAATTAACATTATCAATTCAACATGACAAAGACGATGGACATAAGAACAAGACTGGTATTTATTGGTACAAAAAGTACAAATTGTGGCACGAGGCCAATAAAGGGGAGGGGTAGAGGCTGGTCAACACTAACTATCTTATACCTAGCTAATCAGATTCGCGACCCATTCGTACATTACATTTTACACATTCACCAAAAGAACTCGTCCATCACCAAACAATCCTTCAACCACCATAATACCACGTGCTCTCAAGGGAGACCTACCAAAATCGCGCCCCATACCATGAAAATTCTTCACAGCGTCACCCACGTGACGACAACGTGACCATGTTTAAACGGAACACTGATCATATAAAACTTTCAGTTATCTGTTTGGATAAGTCTTGTTCTTATGTCCATCGTCTTTGTCATGTTGAATTGATAATGTTAATTATATTTTATGAATATGTCCTGAAGATGGTTTATTATACCGAAACGTCTGACGTTGACATATTAACATTAAAACAGCATAATTGCATATAAGGATTTTTGTTTGTTTTTTCCGTATATTTTTCTTCATATATATATATATATATATATATATATATATATATATATATATAATAAAAATATAGTTTTGAGATATGCAATATTTATGGTCTAAAGTGCTTGATATAAGAGACAGAGTGTATGTAAATATAAAACTGGACATCGAAGTCAACACCCAGGGCCACAGTCTGTTTCATGCTTAAATGCAATCGTCAGGCCATCATCAATATATATATATATATATATATATATATAGATATATATATATATAATAAAAATATAGTTTTGAGATATGCAAGTGCTTGATATAAGTGACAGAGTGTATGTAAATATAAAACTGAACATCGAAGTCAAAACCCAGGGCAACAGTTTGTTTCATGCTTAAATGTAATCGTCAGGCTATCATCAATATATATATATATATATATATATATATATATATATATATATATATATATATATATATATATATAGAATAAAAAGGCTTAAACACAAATATTCCATGGTCATAATTTATTCCATTGGAATTGTAGATACAATCCAATTCCTCAGACCTACAAATTCAAAAAGAAAACAGAAAAAACAACTCCACGAATAAAAAAATAAAATTTATTGAGAGTGTATGTATGAGAGTCTGGGACGAATGTTAGAGTAAATGAAAGCTATAGGGAGTGGTAATAGACGAGAGAAGAACAGGAAGGTCTAAAGATGAAGGGGGGGATTAAAATTTAACAGAGAGAAGTTTTAAAGAGTGGAGTCAAAGACAGTTTAAGTGAGAGAAATATGAATATGTATATATATATATATATATATATATATGTAAAATGAAGAAGGAAGAGGGTACATTTTCAATGTTCATAACATAAAAGAGGGCTTGATACAAATAGATCAATATCTTTTTTTTATTTTAGGATATTACATCTATAATATGTCAAAAATCACTACACAATTGTAGTTGTGTTTCAATGTGAATTAACACATCTCATCAGGTAATAATTAGTAAATAACTGTTAAGTAAACAATTTATTGAGAATTAAAAGCGAGATACACCCTCTTTTCATGAGAAAAGGAAGAAAAAGAAATAGAGTAAGAAAGAAAGAAGAGAAGATGGTTGCAGGATGTGTTTAGTTTTACTCGAATCAACCAATCAAAATGACCTAGGCTAAGTTTAAAGTAAGGGAGAAGCAAAAATTAAGAAGTAGCCATTTGTAAAGGCTCATAACCCTTTACTCTTTACTTTCACATTTGAAATACTTCTTCTTCCTCTTCTTCTTCTTCTTCTTCTTCTTCTTCTATGAGCTATGTCCCATCAGGACGTTGTCTCTCCACGATTTCCTGTCCTTTGTAACACATAATAAATCTTGTCCTTTTGCTATCTCTCTCAAACCGTGCTCTGCTATCATTTCACTGAAGTTCACTTGATAGGTTATATGCTGTTTTCCTCTGTCCTTCTGGCCTTCAAATTTTCCAACTCTCTTTCCTCATAAAGGTACCTAAGAAATTTCAACTGTCGCTTCCTGATGTCTCCTTTTTGTATCCATTATCTCTAAATAATTACTACTTTCACAAGTAATACACACACGAGCACAAAAGCATTCCTATTTAAATATATATAACAAAATACTATGAAGTAAAAAAAAAGTAAATCAGTTTATCTGATGATAGCAAAAGTGTGAAACCAAGCGTTACAAACTCATATCCATACAACTGAATATGTTAGCTCTGTCACTGATATTGAGTACTTTTGAATAAGTACTGCACATATGCATATATAATATTCATCGAAATTATATATATATATATATATATATATATATATAATCATTTATTTGAAAATTATAACATAAAAATGTTATAAGATCACTACGAAAATAGCCATTTTGTTTCAACACTTCTGGTGTCTTCTCAAGTGATGGTGTTGAATGTAGAATAAAGGGTTTTAAAAGGTTCAAATCGATCAAACACTCCTCGCTAGGGGAAACGCTCTTACATAAGCTAGAATGACCAATAAAAATACAAGTATATGACAATTCAAAAAAGTTGACAATGAACTTTGGTTATAATAATTAATTAATGCTTTAATGTTAGGGTTAGACTAAAATAGAATTCATTCTAACTAATAAATATTAAATTATACTATAAAATTAAAAATTACCATTTTTAAATTTTAAATTTAATCTAAATTAAAATTATAAAATTATTTAAAGAAGAAACTGAGGAAAAAATACATATTTTTTTATTTATTTATTTTGTTGAAATTAAGTTGGAATAAACGTTAAGATCTAATGCTGCTCTGAACTCTGCTTAGATACATTTGAATGGACGATATGGGTCAGGGACAGTGAAATCTTGCAAAAGACATTACATACATGATCAGATTATAATACACAAACACGCAGACATATGGCTTGTGTATATTGATTTTCTAAGCTTAGCTTAGATGTAGCACAAGACCAAAAGTACAGGAAACCCAGTGAGGATCAAACTCACTATTCAGTCGTAACTGTTTTAGCGAGACAATCTTGCTAACCCTTCCACCACGCTGAGGTTCCCAAAATGGCTTCTGTATATCATACACTATAATCACTACAATACAGCCACGAAAATGTAATGGAGTTACCGAGTTTTAGAAAATATGAGGAAAAGACGTTATTAAGGAGAGAGGACAAGAAAAGGACAGGAATTAAGAAGACAAAAAATGACAATTGATATTGCATTTAAATTTTTGAAGATCAAAGCTGAGTGGGAAACAAGAAGCCGGAAGAGATAGTCAGCATAGAACTTATGGTTACATCTAGCCATGTCAACTAGTATTACACTTAAATTCATAAAGTCTAGGTACTATAGTGTAAAGTTCATCAGAACAATTACTATGAAAGTATTTACAGAAAAGTCATGGGGAAGCTACAATACAGCAGTTAGAAAATGACTGAAGCCGAAATGCCAGGCCAGGACCAATAATATTGCAGATTCTTCATTGTATTATATCAAGAATCTCTAGATATACAGCAGAAGCATCAGACTAGACGTGGCAGGAATATTCATATCATGGATATATGGTAGATATTAAATATGTAAAATGGTTTCTGGCGAGAAAAATTGTCTGACACATTAAAGCAATATTCCTAGCAGCATACCTAGTAATGGATTCAATGTAAACCTTCTACTTCATATATATGTATATATATATGATACCAATTGGTAATTGTTATGGATAATTCCAAGGAGGACATTAATCCAAAGAGAGCACAATGTAAGTTACAGAACAATATAATAATAAGTAAAGACAATCCTTAAAAACCCATTTTCGTTATAATTTATTTCAGGAATTTATTTATTTAAATATTCATCAAAGGCCAAAGGTTTTTTGCTTTTTTTTTCCTTTCTAAAAAACCTTTCCTCTGAAGAGATGAATATTTAAATAAATATATCCATGAAATAAGTTATAAACAAAATAAATTTTTAAGGGTTGTCTTTACTTATTATTATTATGATTATTATTATTTTATGTATATATATATATATATATATATATATATATATATATATATATATATATATATATATAAATACATGCATACATACATATATATATATATATATATATATATATATATATATATATATATATATATATATATATATAAATATAAATAAAAAGAAAGAACAGTAAGATATATAATCCGGTGTTCTTATAGATATTTTTATTTTTATGAAATAGTGCTTTCAGCTTCCATTTTTGAAACATGGTAGAACTGTGCAGCAAAAAAAAAAACATATTTTAAATCAATTAATTTATAATATATATATATATATATATATATATATATATATATAAATAAAAAGAAAGAACAGTAAGATATATAATCCGGTGTTCTTATAGATATTTTTATTTTTATGAAATAGTGCTTTCAGCTTCCATTTTTGAAACATGGTAGAACTGTGCAGCAAAAAAAAAAAACATATTTTAAATCAATTAATTTATAATATATATATATATATATATATATATATATATATATATATATATATATATATATTTATATATATATATATATATATACATATATATATATATAAAGGAGCTCCACAAGCAAGAAGTGTAATTGAAGAAACTGTTAGCATAGAACTTATGGTTATATCTAGATATTTCATCTCTAAAATGATGGAACCTTGCTACCAATCTAGTGCTGTGCTTATATTCATAAAGTCTAGGTACCATAGAGGAAAGTTCATCAGCACAGTTACCATGAAAAATATTTATAGAAAGACAGAGAAGCCATGTTCTGGCAGAAGGATAGTGATTGAAGCTGAGATGCCAGGGGAAGACCAATAATATATATTTGTTCAACATACAGCTTCCCATTGAGCCTTTTTTTTTTTGAAGCATTTCTGGTTGTTTCAAAGCATTTCATCTCTGTACACAGCACAAATGTCTCAAGTAGCTTTGTCATCTTTGCGGCCTTGATTAAAAGCAGAGAGAAGATGTCAAACATACTCTTCCTGAAAATTCTCTAACAGATCCACAAAACAAGAAGATAAGAAGCAAAAATGCTGTGAAAAATTATTCTTTGAGATCATTTGCCAACCATCAGTGAAAATGAATGACTATATTTAAGAACCTAACATTTGGAATCCTGCCTGATGATCCCTCATTGAAGTGGGTGAAACTCGAGTAGCATTGGTAATGTCCTTTTTTACATTTTATATTTTCCATTTTATGAGCTCTGTTCTGTATATCATTGAGCTCTTTTTTAATTGCCTTCATTTTAAAAGTAGAACATTGTCAACCCACAAGTGTTTCTTACAATATTTGTAGGAGATGCAGAACATGCTACAAAACATTATTTTTCGAGATCATTCACAGAACACCAGGAAAAAATGAATGTATATGTGTAACAACCTAATATTAAATAAAAAAAATGAAAATATTATTTTATCTCAGTGATTAATTTTTGTTTTTATTGCAGACCAGATCTAAGTATTTTGTCATGGCTTATCCATTAACCAGACTCATCTCATTATTATTGAGCTGTGAAAGCAATCCTCATTGTTTCTCTCCACACCACCCGAGAAGGAAAATTTGGCATGAAATAAACCAATAAGGGTTGACATTCTGCAACCTTTTGGTGGTTGGAGCATAAAAGATTACAGAAAAAAATGTAATATGGTAAAAGCAACAATGAAGAATGTCTGGGTCAGTAAATGTGACGAGCTGGGTTAATGATGGGAGAGCGAAGACCAACACCCTCCCTTTCTCTCACCCCCCTCCCATTTGAGGCTTTGTGTTGTATTTTTCATTAATTTTTTTTTATTGTGTTTTCTATGAAAATAAATAATGACAATGGAGTAGGAACCTTTGCTTCCCACGAAGGAAAAGTTATTTTCAAAAAAAAAATAAAAATAAAAATAAGCAATCAGATGTTATTTGTCAAAAAGACAATGCTTCCGCCTACGCTGCAAATAGGGACTTACAAACAAGCCCAAAAGGCCCACGACCTGGTCAGTGTCCAGAATTGAACCCTTTCAAAAAAATAGATATTAAATGTAAACTAACTGGGAAAAAATTTTACATTGTTTGGACTGTTGTGGTCATCTTTACAATCACATTCACAATGTTTTGGCCATTGTATGCTTCAGATTTCTTCAAGTGATAGTCCACAGGATAGATTGTTCTAATTCCACATACCATGCCTCAGGATATCTCAGTTTTAGTTAATTTGCTTTATCTAACCCTGTAAGCACACATGGCCCAGTGGATAATAGTGTTGATTGATCCAGAAAGTAACTTGAGCCAAAGAGTTGTGAGTTCAATCTCTAGTGTCAGTAGAAAGAACAAATTTTGGAGAGTTAACAAGGCAAATTAATGAAAAAAGTGAGATATTTTAATTAAATGCCTAAATAGTTACTTCTAATCATTCTTCATCTGTCTATATTTTTGAGATGAGATATTGTAACTATTTACATTGTTCAGACTGTTGTCCTCATCTTTACTGTCACATCCTTGTTTCAGCCATTGCACGGTCAGGCCATCTTCAGGATTTGTCTATATTTCCAAGATGAGGTATTGTAACTATTTACACTATTTACATTGTTCGGACTGTTGTCCTCATCTTTACTGTCACATCCACGATTCAGCTGTTTTACAATCTCAGCCATCTTCAGGATTTGTTTATATTTCAAAGATGAGGTATTGAAATTATTTACACTAATTACATTATTTACACTGTTGTCCTCATCTTTACTGCCACAGTCATGATGCTTCAGCCATTTTACACTGTGGCCTTCTTCAGGGCTTGTTTGCTAGAATTTCAACCCAAACCTTTTTTTAGTTCATGTTTTAGTTAATTTGCCTTGATTTAACCAATGCTTTTTATCCACTAGGCCATGCACCAGTTATCAAAGTGAATTAACTAAAACTTTTTATATAAAGTTTTTGTATCATCCTAATTTGTTTTAATATTATGCTTGCCCATTTAGTCGGATATTAAGAACTTGGTTAAGCTGAGGGATCAGAAATAAACAAGGGAATATTGTCTACACAAATCTTATCAAACCAATCTATGAATACTACTGCCATATCTGGTCTGGTGTTCCTGAGATTCATCTCAAGATTCTTGGCAAAATCCAAAGAATGATTCTGTAATGTAATCGATGCTGACCAATCATCTTGACTTCAGTCATTTTCTCACTGATGTGACGTGGTTTTACTCTGTCTTTTCTGCAAATATTTTCATGGCAACTGCTGAACTCAATTTGGTGAAGAAGCCAGTTCATTGCTAAGGAGATTATGTTGTTTTAGTAGACAGTGCAATGCCGAAGAGCTCAAGTCACTGTTGAAGATAGTTCTTTGCTGAGGAACTCAAGTTAGTGTAGAAGCCAGTTCTTTGCTGAGGAGCTGATGTTGGTGTAGAAGACAGTCCATATACAACAGATCGGTGGTGCTAAAAAGTGAATGAAGCCTGAGGTTCTTGGCAAAGTTCACCTATTTTTGAACATTGTGAACTATTGATACAGAATCACAAGCAAAGAACTGTACCAAATAATAGAAACCACATCACTTGAGGACTACCAACAGCTACAACAACTAAAATGGATAGCACATGTAACATGAAGGGAAAATAGTGATATAATCAATACTTCAAACAAAAGCTTAGGAAGGAAACTCCCATCAATAATGGAAACAATAATCAATAATAGTGACTGGAATTGAGAAATCTGTTTTCCTAAAAAAAGTGTTTTAAGAGAAAGATTTGATAAATTTCAACTGAAAGCTGTACTGGCTGTTTGGTTAATGAATGCCAAATGTTTCCTTATAAGGAAACGGTTACTACTATATATAATGTTACCATTTCCTTCATTCTAATTTTAATATTCAATTCTTTTTTAACTCATTCATTTGAATGATTTTGTACTTTCCTCTCTCTTATTTTTTTTTTTTTAAGCGTTTCACCCCAAGCAAGGCAGGAAGCCACTAGGATGCAAGAGGTTACAGAAGATTTGAAGCAAGATCAGATAGGAGTGATAGAAGAAAGGATGAGGAGAAGGGTAGTGGATAGATCAAGACAACTGGAGATGTCGATTGACATTACATTTGAATAGCTGGAGATTATAGCTCTCAGGGAAACTGGAATAGGGAAGGGAGTTCCACAGCTGAGAGGTGCGAGATATGAAGCTATTGGAGTAGAAGAGACGGCTACATTTAGTAGTTTCGACAGTGAAAGGGTGAGAGTGGGATGCTTGAACTCATGAAGTCTGGGAACCAGCAAATGCAGCTCCTTGGAGTAATTACCAAGAAAGTATTTGTAAAAAAGACAGAGAGAGGTGACGGTGCATCTGTGAGTAAGTGACTGTAGACAAGATGCCAGAGCAGGGCCAATTATATTGCATATCCATTTCTGGAGCCTTTGTAGATCTGGAGAATCGATTCCGGGGAGAAAAGTTTCCTGGCGCAGCACAGGGAGCCAACTTTCCTTGCGGTGGACGAAGCAATTGACTCAATGTATTTGTTCCACCTCGAGTCAGCAGTCAACGTGAGACCGAGCAAACGCAGAGAGGTGCTCTCAAGATTAACCTTTACTATATTTTTCTCTTTTTCTCTCTCCTTAATATTTTCATTTTCTTCTCTCTCTCTCTCTCTTTCTCATTTGAATGTTTTCATTTTCTCTCTCTGCCATTTTTATTTTTTCTTTCTCCAGCTCATTTTTCAATCTTTTTTCTCTCTTTCACTCATTTTAATATTTTTTCTTTTTAATCTTTTCGTTTTTTTTTTCTTTCTCACTACTTTAAAAGAAAGCTTGCTGGTAAGAAAGTCTGTTCCCTGTGTTGTGCTAGACAATTTTTCTCTCCAGAATCTATCTTAAATATCTATAAATCTACTATTCATCCATGGTTAGAATATTGCTGCCACATATGTTCCAGTACCCCTGCTATTTACCTAGAGCTCCTTGATAAGATCCCCCCAAAAAATCAGCAATATTATTGGTCCTGATCTTGTCCTTTGCCATAAGTTTGACCACCATCAATACTGGAAGGATTAACGACAGCTACAGGACATGATAAACCTATTTTCCTTTAAAATTGTTTTAAGGGAAAGATTTTATAAATTTCAATCAAAAGCAGTTCTGGCAGCTCAGTTAATGAATTCTGAATGTTTCCTTATAGGGAAACGGCAAATACTACTATTACCATTAGACCTTTTCAAGGGTTTTGTTGTTAAATTTTGTAATGTTTGTATTTATGGTGTATTGTAAATAAATACTAGTCATAATCTTAGGCTCTATAAAAGGCTATAGCCATAAATAATTGGAAAAAAAAAAATAACAAATTGAAAGTGAGCAGATTTTTGCAAATAAATTTGCTCGATATTAATAAAACTAAAGTATCAATTGTTAATAGATAAATAAAAAGCTCGATTTATTGTCTCGCTAAAACTTTTGCTAAGTTTACTTGTCAGAGAAAGATAAATCTATCAAATTTATTTACAGACATACTATTTATTTGAAAATACTGGACATAAAAATAACAAAAAAATTGATTATTATAGACATCAAGTAAATTTAAAATTCAACTCAGAAGATGAGACTTTATTTATCTGGTAAGCAAGAAAGGATTCTCCAACAAATTCTAGTGTTTTGTTAGTTTGGAAAAACAGTCTCTCTCAAGGTCATATTCTAGTTTTTTAAGTAATGTGGACTTTAGCTCACCTTATTGGTCCTGAACTAGCATGTTAGCTACTGTCACTTTCCTGCTGCTATAACTATGAAAACAAACTTGCATGAATGAAAAGTGCATATAAAAAAGAAAAATTGAGAATAAGTAGTCAATTGCTGATATCCCCTGACAAGTGGACTGAGTGATTCCCGAAAGGCCATCTGCAACACTCTGGATTTGGGATGCTGAAGATAACATCAGGCAGTGAAGTGACAAACCTTTTACTCTCTCTCTCTCTCTCTCTCTCTCTCTCTCTCTCTCTCAACATATATATGTATGTTGTAAGCTAGGGAAGGTTACTGAATAGAATAATCAAACGAAGGTTAGTAATGAACAATAATACTTAGGACAAGAACAACACCTATAAGATTCGCCAGTTGTGCATAGAAGTAGACAACTACTAGAAGTGAGTCAATTCAATTCCACAATGAATCTCTGACTGCAGACCAACATACAGTATTTACTACTGTATTTATGGGAATGGGAACATAACCATTATTGTCTGTAGGTATGCTACAACAATATATAACAAAGCAAAACAAAAAAATCTAATTATAGACATCAAGGATATTTAAAATTCAGGTCGGAAGATGAGATTTTGTAGTTATCTGTTAAGCAAAATTGGATTCTCCAACAAATTCTAGTGTTTCGTCATTTTGGAAAGAAGTGCTCTCTTGATTAATCACTTGAAAGACTTCTTCCTACATCCTATTAGCATGGCTGATGCTAAACTCCATGAGAGTGACACATTGCACCTTCTCAGTCTAAAATTCTTGGCTGATGTAAAGTGGAAAGATAATATTGAATCCATTGCTTGGTCTGCTGGTAAGAAAGTCTGTTCCCTGTGTTGTGCTAGACAATTTTTCTCTCCAGAATCTATCTTAAATATCTATAAATCTACTATTCATCCATGGTTAGAATATTGCTGCCACATATGTTCCAGTACCCCTGCAATTTACCTAGAGCTCCCTGATAAGATCCCCCCCAAAAATCAGCAATATTATTGGTCCTGATCTTGTCCTTTGCCATAAGTTTGTTTCTCTGTGCCTTTTCTATAAATACTTTCATGGTAATTGTTCAGATGTGCTCTTCGCAATGGTACCTAGACTTTATGAATTTAAGCGCAGTGTGAGACTGGTTTTGATCAATTTACAGTTGAGCTGGTACAATTTACCCATAACTAACAGTTTCTTTTCTCGCACTTCTTCACTTGTGGAACTCCCTTCCAGCTCTATGCTTTCCAGCCAACTTTAATCTGCAAAAATTTAAATGCAATGTCAGTCACCATCTACTGTCATCCTGATTGCTCTTTTCACTTGCCAATCATTATTAATGTTTCAATTCTTAATTCTCCCACACCCTGTAACCCTTTGTGGTTTAGTCACTGTACTGTCTTGCATGGGGTCATACTGATTATATATATATATATATATATATATATACCAGGTGTAGCGGAAAAATTGTCCAAATTATGTAATAGCAAAATTGTCTAATTCTTAGATTAAGTTTTGAACTGTTGTATCTTAAAAATGATTAAAGATATCTTACTGGAATTCTCCAAAGTTTTTATAACACTATTGATATCTACTTTGAGCAATAAGAATGTATAATTACTCTTCCAGCTTAACAGAAGAATCGTGATGAAATCGATCATAAATGAAAATGACATGTTCATCATTAATTAATCATAGCTAAGGATCGGAAGCACATGAAGGATTGAAATAAAGTTTATATATATATATATATATATATATATATATATATATATATATATATATATATTATTCCAGGATCATTTTCCAACTTATTCAAGATGATCTTCACCCTCTCTAATCTTCTAACTTCCTGTCCTGGAGTAACAAGGTGCCTCACAGGCTTCATGTACGATTTCATTTTCAAGTCCTTTTTCACTGCTCTTTGGACTGTCACAGTTGAAAATCCTTTCTCACGTGCCAAATGTCTTATGGATTGAGTTGAATCTTTTCTAATTGATCTCTTTAGCTCTAAGTTGAAATGAGGATCCCTCTTCCTGTTGTGACCTCCTGATCCAGTTTTCCTCTCTACCGTTCCCTCTTTTTTAAACTTATTCACCGTTCTCTTGATGGTTCTTGAATTGACTTTGAAGATGGAAGCCAGAGTATGAATGTTGGTACCATTACTGAAGGCATGAATGATCTTTTTTTTTCTCTCATCATTGCTCAGTTGAGAAGACAGTGGGGATGACACAAAACAATTTTAACTTGTTCTCTTTCTAGATGAATAACTCAAATTGCTTTTCAGTTATTCTTACAACCAATAGCACCAAGATGGCTAAACATCTTATCTGAAAACATGGGAAAAAGAAACTCAATTAGTTTTGTGGTTTTTTAGATATTAAACATTTTTTTGGATTGACAATTATGCTTTTATACCCTATATATACAGGGGTTGGACAAAATAATTGGAACACTTCCTGACTTCATCCAGAGGAATTTTCAGTAATTCTTCCATTAAAACCTTCTCCAGCTCTTTATGGCACAGCGGTGGAGGATAGCAGCTCCAAACTTGTTGTTCCAAAACACACCACAAATGTTCAATAATATTGATATCTTGAGATTGGGGAGGCCACTCCATGTGTTCTAGCTCACTTTCATGCTCTTCATACCAATTCTTAACCACTCAAGCAGTATGTATTGGAGCATTATCATCTTGGAAGATGTAGTCACCATCAGGGAATAAAATCTTGCTCATTGGATGAACATGATCTCCCAAAATGTTCAGGTAATCTTTGCTGTTGATTCTACCATGCAGGGCAACTATTGGACTGAGACATTTCCATGATATGGCGGCCCAAACTATCACTGATCCACCTCCATGCTTCACTGATAGAAGAAGGTGGTCAGAGTTGTAAGCTTCTTTGGTCTGCCTCCACACATAAACTCGCCCTGAAGTTGGGAAAAGAGAAAAACTGGACTTGTTTGAGAATATGACTTGCTTCCATTGGTCTGCAGACCAGGCATTGTGATCTCTGCACCACTTCAACCTCTTTTGAATGTTGCGAGTGGAGAGAAGAGCTTTCCTCACAGCTGCTCTTCCATGATATGCAGCCTTATGGAGCTCACGGTGAACAGTTTTAGTAGAAACTGAACTATTCAGATGGTTATTCAACTCAGCAGTCACTTTGGCCACATTTGTCTGATGATTTTTTGCCACATTGCATTTCAATGCAGGTCAGTCCCTGTCAGTAAGTTTGCAAGTCCGGCCCGAATTGCTACGGTTGCTAGAGGTCTTGCCTTGTTTCTCGAATTGCATCAGTGTTCTTGATATGGTAGCTCTTGAAAAACTAAACAGTTCAGCAACCTTAGTGATTGAGGCTCCTGCCACATGAGCTCCAACAATTTGCGCTTTTTCGAACTCGAAGAGATCACGCATTTAGCTTAAATTTTACTAAATTTTAAAAATAAAAAGACAAAGACAGTAAATTAGATAAATAAATGCATTTACAATAGATATAACCTGAAATTACGAAGGTTTAGTTAAAGTTCTTAATATAATAGGTCTTTGAAATATAGGAGTGGATTTTGAAACTGTTCCAATTATTTTGTTCAACCCCTTTATATGTATATGAAACTTTGTGCAATATTGTGCAGTAAAGAATAAGGACATGCTTATTTTAAAATATATATTTCTTAGTATGTTATTTTATATATATATATATATATATATATTTTAAACAAAAACAGACCACTTTAAGGTTCCATGTAATAAATTATTCCACCACAGCCCTTTTAAAGGACTGCGGATCATCAGACTTTACTTCCAAACAAAAAATGAAAAGAAAATTTACACATTTTTGACGGGCCCTATTAAACATATGTAAATTAATGAAGTAAGGGGGAGAGAGAGAAGACATGAGTGAGTTAGTAGATATTGACACATTTAAATAGTTAACTTAACAGAAGTTATATATTGATATCGAAGGGGTAGAGAAGAAAAAACCCATAGAGAGAAAAAGAGAGAAGGAAGTTAAGAGAGAAGTTGTCACTAATTTTCTTTGTAAAAAAAAAATTGGAAACAGACGCTGTTATTTTGTTTTACTTTGAAAGTGTTATTTTGGGGGTTCATAAAGATTATAATGTTTGATATAAATTTGAATGTCTCTAAACTGTCTACAAATAATTTAATTTGATGTTTGTTAGTGATTTAATTTTTTTTTAAATTTGGGGCATTTTCTATGAAATAGTTCATTAGAAAAATATTCATATAAAGTACATTAAAAGAATAAAATTTTATTTTAAAATATAAGTTTACTTCTAGTAATCTTTTTTTTAATCTCTTTAAAAAAATTTATTATTGATTATTAAGTTGACATCTCTATCCGTTTGAATTTTGTTCATGAATTTAACTCGGGATTGTTTCTAGATAGGTAATCTCTTTTACTTAAATTTTAGTTAAGTTAATATGGGGTAATATTTGATTTAATATTAAAGATCTTGCTCTGTCATATACTGTATACACACCCATGCAAATATCACATATACAAACGTTCCTTTACATGTTCAATCACTCATGCAGGTACCCATGAGAAAATTTTTTTAAATTGATATTTTAAATTGAAATATAATACCCTTTAATAATCATTATTGATGATAAAATATTTAAATTGGAAAAATCTTTGATATTTAGGTAGGTGTTAATACATGAAGTTACCTGTGTATATCAGCACATGGGTACCTGTACAAAGAAAATTAGTGACACCTTCTCTCCTAAATTCCTTCTCTCTTTTTCTCTCTATGGGTTTTTTCTTCTCTACCCCTTTGATATCAATATATAACTTCTGTTAAGTTAACAGTTTAAATATGTCAATATCTACTAACTCACTCATGTCTTCTTTCTCTCCCCACTCACTTCCTCAATTTACATATGTTTAATACAGCCCGTCAAAAATGTGTAAATTTTCTTTTCATTTTTTGTTTGGAAGTAAAGTCTGATGATCCTCAGTCCTTTTAAAAGGGCTGTGGTGAAATAATTTATTACATGGAACCTTAAAGTGGTCTGTTTTTATTTAAATTATT
The DNA here is from genome assembly GCA_963932145.1 of Acanthosepion lycidas. Lineage (NCBI taxonomy): Eukaryota > Metazoa > Mollusca > Cephalopoda > Sepiida > Sepiidae > Acanthosepion > Acanthosepion lycidas. Next base: position 26,923,507 of record OZ010587.1, on the reverse strand, counting down.
TGCTCTGTATTTACATTGAGCTCTCTGGATCTTATCCTCCTTATGTTTACCCATACAGATTACCTAGTTTTTCATAAGCTAACTATATATATACATATATATATATAATAGTGAACACTGAGGTTAACACTGAGTGGTGATAGTCTGTTTCATCATTGAACATGATCTTCAGGCCATATTAATCTCAATGTGTCCACTTATATATTTACATATGCTCTCTCTTTGATATTGAGCACATTAACCAATAAATATACCATACCTTAAAATATATCTATATATATATTAGGTTGGTGCAAAAATAATGACGTAATAATGTCGTTTTATGACATTAAAAATATGTCAAAAAACAACATTATTATGTCATTATTTTTGCACCAACCTAATATATATATATTTTGATTTCAAGGTCATTATTTTGATAGTTTTTTTGAAAATCTTCAATGATACATTATAGTCTGCGAGGACTGCATGTCAATATGAAGGCACATTTTGTCTTTGTGGTCTCTGATCAAGATATCTGGGTAATTAGCTTTGATTGTTCTGTCTGTGTGTATTGTAAAGTCCTATAAAATTGTTACAGATCCTGTCTTTAACCAGGTCTGGGTGATACTCATACCAATTTCTTGCAGATTCCTTTCCATTAACTTGCAGATTTTCCAATGCAGATATTGGTCCATTCTGTCATGCCAGGATTTATATTCTGTGGGTGACAGTACTGTGCAACCTGATACAAGATGGTCAATTCTTTCTGGATATTTGTCACAGAATCTGCATTTTGGGCTAACACAATTTTTCAGTATGTGTACTTGGTAATTTCTAGTAAGCAAGCATTGGTTCTTTATAGCAAAAATAAAACCTTCAGTTTCAGCTTTTAACCCTGCACTACGTAGCCACTGATGAGTACGGTGTTTGTCTACATCAGTTTGTTTGGTACGGGCAGAGTACTGACCACGAAGAGGCTTATCTTGCCATCGCTTCTGCATTTGGTACATTATTATTATTATTATTATTATTATTATTATTATGATAGTTTCTAGTTAGCAAGCATTGGTCCTGTGCAGCAAGAATAAAACCTTCAATTTCAGCTTTTAACCCTGCACTATATAGCCACTGATAGGTACAAGGTTTGTCTACATCAGCTTGTTTGGTATGAGCAGAATATTGACCATGAAGAGGTTTATTATTATTATTATTATTATTATTATTAAAACTTGATGCTTATTTCAATGAAATCTGAATAGTATTCAACTGCAAAAGTGATCATTAGTTTGTCATTGCTATTGTTAAGAAGCAATGAAAAAAGATGCAAGAAAGAGAAGGCAAACAAGGAGAGTAAGACGTTTTGGCCTCTATCACCATGACAACCAAGCTGGAAGCTAACAAGCTTGCTTTATGTTGGGAAGTGATTTGCCTTGAAGACTAGTGTGGGGCTGAGGTGCAGGATGGATTTAGCTGGGGGAGAAGAATCTGGGAACTGATAAAAGTGAAGGCTCAAGAGACAGACTTGCTGAGTCAGAGGTAATAGGAACAAAATAAATTCTAATAAGAGACAGATTCAAGAAAACGATTCATCAGTCTTTTGTCAAGTTATTTGGGGTGTTAAACTTCATGGTTTGAAGTGGATTTTGCTTTAAATTAGAGGAAAATCTTTCAAAACCTTCTTTTTTCAAACTTATAACTATTCTCTTTCACATGTATTCTCTTTATAAACATTCTTTTTTTTCATTCTATCTTATTTTTATATTTTTTTATTTCATTCACTCATATTTTAATGTTTGCTTTTTCGACTTTCCCTCTTATTTTAATATTTTTCATTCTTCATTTTCTTTCTCTCTTAATATTTCTCTTTTTTCATTCACTCTCACTTATTTTAACATTTTTCTTTTTCCTCCCTCACTCTCTCTATTATTTTAATATGCTTCTTTTTCACCTCTCTCTTCTTTTAATATTTTTCTTTTTTTCCCTCTCTCTCTTATTTTAATATTTTCCTTTTTCCCTCTCTCTCTTATTTTAATATATTTTTTATTCCCTCTCTCTCTTATTTTAATATTTTTCTTTTTTCCCCCCTCTCTTATTTTAATATTTCTCTTTTTCCCTCTCTCTTTTATTCTAATATTTTTCTTTTCTCACTCACTCTCTCTTATTTTAATATTGTTCATTTTTCACTCTCTCACTTCTTTTAATATTTTTCTTTTCCCCTCTGTCTCTTATTTTAATATTTTTCTTTTCCCCTCTCTCACTTATTTTAATATTTTTATTTTTGCCCTCTCTCTTTTATTTGAATATTTTTTATTTCACTCTCTTTTTATATTTTCTTTTTCATTTTCTCTTTTTAAATATTTTTTATTTCACTCTCTCACAATTTAATATTTTTTAACTCACTCTCTTCTTTTAATATATTTTCTCTCTCTCTTCTGTTAATATTTTCTTTTTTCCCACTCTCCTTTATTTTAATATTTTTCTTTTTTCACTCTCTCTCTCTCCTTTTAATATTTTTCTTTCTTTCCTCTCTTATTTTAATATTTTTATTTTTTCACTCTCTTTCCTTTTAATATTTGTCTTTCTTCCCTCTCTTATTTTAATATTGTTCTTTTTTCACTCTGTCTCTCTACTTTTAATATTTTTCATTCTTCCCTCTCTTATTTTAATATTTTTCTTTTTTCACTCTCTCTTTCTTTTAATATTTTTCTTTCTTCCCTCTCTTATTTTAATATTTTTTTTTTTCACTCTCTCTTTCCTTTTAATATCTGTCTTTCTTCCCTCTATTATTTTAATATTTTTCTTTTTTCACTCTCTTTCTCTCCTTTTAATATTTTTCTTTCTTCCCTCTCTTATTTTAATATTTTTATTTTTTCACTCTCTCTTTCCTTTTAATATTTGTCTTTCTTCCCTTTATTATTTTAATATTATTCTTTTTTTCACTCTCTCGTTTTTTTAATATTTTTCTTTCTTCCCTCTCTTATTTTAATATTTTTCTTTTTTCACTCTCTCTCTCTCCTTTTAATATTTTTCTTTCATCCCTCTCTTATTTTAATATTTTTATTTTTTCACTCTCTCTCTTTCCTTTTAATATTTTTCTTTCTTCCCTCTCTTATTTTAATATTGTTCTTTTTTTCACTCTCTCTTTCCTTTAATAGTTTTCTTTCTTCCCTCTCTTATTTTAATATTGTTCTTTTTTTCACTCTCTCTTTCTTTTAATATTTTTCTTTTTTCACTCTGTCTCTCTCCTTTTAATATTTTTCATTCTTCCCTCTCTTATTTTAATATTGTTCTTTTTTCACTCTCTCTTTCTTTTAATATTTTTCTTTCTTCCCTCTCTTATTTAAATATTTTTATTTTTTCACTCTCTCTTTCCTTTTAATATTTGTCTTTCTTCCCTCTATTATTTTAATATTATTCTTTTTTTCACTCTCTCTTTCCTTTTAAAATTTTTCTTTCTTCCCTCTCTTATTTTAATATTGTTCTTTTTTTCACTCTCTTTTTCCTTTTAATATTGTCTTTCTTCCCTCTCTTATTTTAATATTTTTCTTTTTTCACTCTGTCTCTCTCCTTTTAATATTTTTCTTTCTTCCCTCTCTTATTTAAATATTTTTATTTTTTCACTCTCTCTTTCCTTTTAATATCTGTCTTTCTTCCCTCTATTGTTTTAATATTTTTCTTTTTCCACTCTATCTCTCTCCTTTTAATATTTTTCATTCTTCCCTCTCTTATTTTAATATTTTTATTTTTTCACTCTCTCTTTCCTTTTAATATTTGTCTTTTTTCCCTCTATTATTTTAATATCATTCTTTTTTCACTCTCTCTTTCCTTTTAATATTTTTCTTTTCAAACTCTCTCCCTATTTTTCGATATATTTTCATTTTTGCCTCTCTTATTTTAAATTTTTTTATTTTTTCACTCCCTATCTTATTTTTATATTTTTTTTCCCTCTCTCTCTTGTCTTAGTATTTTTCTTTTTCACTCTCTCTTTTTTTACATTTTTCACTCTCCCCTCTATTTTAATATTGTTCTTTTTTTCACTCTCTCTTTCCTTTATTATTTTTCTTTCTTCCCTCTCTCCTTTTAATATTGTTCTTTTTTTCACTCTCTCTCTCTCTTTAGTATTTTTCTTTCTTCCCACTCTTATTTTGATATTTTTCTTTTTCTCACTCTTTCTTTCCTTTTAATATTTTTCTTTCTTCCCTCTCTTATTTTAATATTGTTCTTTTTTTCACTCTCTCTCTCTTTTTTAATATTTTCTTTCTTTCCTCTCTTATTTTAATATTTTACTTTTTTCCCCTCTCTCTCTTGTTTTAGTATTTTTCTTTTTCACTCTCTCTTTTTTACATTTTTCACTCTCCCCTCTATTTTAATATTGTTCTTTTTTTCACTCTCTCTCTCCTTTATTATTTTTCTTTCTTCCCTCTCTCCTTTTAATATTGTTCTTTTTTTCACTCTCTCTCTCTCTTTAGTATTTTTCTTTCTTCCCACTCTTATTTTGATATTTTCTTTTTCTCACTCTTTCTTTCCTTTTAATATTTTTCTTTCTTCCCTCTCTTATTTTAATATTGTTCTTTTTTTCACTCTCTCTCTCTTTTTTAATATTTTCTTTCTTTCCTCTCTTATTTTAATATTTTACTTTTTTCCCCTCTCTCTCTTGTTTTAGTATTTTTCTTTTTCACTCTCTCTTTTTAATATTTTTCACTCTCTCTTTTATTTTAATATTTTTATTTTTTCACTCTCTCTTTCCTTTTAATATTTTTCTTTCTTCCCTCTCTTATTTTAATATTGTTCTTTTTTTCACTCTCTCTCTCTCTTTTTAATATTTATCTTCCCTCTCTTATCTTAATATTTTTCTTTTTTTCACTCTCTCTCAACTTTTAGTATTTCTCTTTCTTCCGTCTGTTATTTAATTATTTTTCTTTTTTTTTAGTCTCTCTCTCCTTTTAATATTTTTTCTTCCCTCTCTTATCTTAATATTTCTCTTTTTTCACTCTCTCTTTCTTTTTAATATTTTTCATTCTTCCCTCTCTTATTTTAATATTGTTCTTTTTTTCACTCCCTCTCTCTCTTTTTAATATTTTTCTTTTTTCCCTCTCTTATTTTAATAGTTTTCTTTTCAAACTCTGTCTCTTTTTATAGTATTTTTCTTTCTTCCATCTCTTATCATAATATTTTTTTATTTTTTCACTCTCTCTCTCTTTTGATATTTTTCATTCTTTCCTCTCTTATTTTAATATTTATCTTTTTTACACTCTCTCTTTTCTTTTAATATTTTTCCTTCTTCTCTCTCTTATTTTAATATTGTTCTTTTTTTCACTCTCTCTTTCTTTTAATATTTTTCTTTCTTCCCTGTCTTATTTTTATATTTTTCTTTTCAAACTCTCTCTCTTTTTAGTATTTTTCTTTATTTTGTCTCTTATCATATTTTTTATTTTTTCACTCTCTCTCTCTTTTTATTTTTTACTTTCTTCCCTCTCTTATTTTAATAATGTTGTTCTTTTTTTTCACTCTCTCTTACTTTTAATATTTTTCTTTTTTCACTCTCTTTATCCTTTTAATATTTTTCTTTCTTCCCTCTCTTATTTAAATATTGATCTTTTTTTCAAGCTCTGTCTCTGCTTTTAATATTTTTATTCTTCCCTCTCTTACTTTAATATTTTTCTTTTTTCACACTCTCTTTCCTTTTAATATTTTTCATTCTTCCCTCTCTTATTTTAATATTTTTTTTTCAAACTCTCTCTCTCTCTTTTTAATATTGTCTTTCTTCCCTCTCTTATTTTAATATTGTTCTTTTTTTTCACTCTCTCTCTCTCTCTCTCTCTCCTTTTAATATTTTTGTTTCTTCCCTCTCTTTTTTAATTATTTTTTTTTTACTCTCTCTTTCATTTTAATATTTTTCTTTCTTCCCTCTCTTATTTTAATAGTTTTCTTTTCAAATTCTGTCTCTCTTTTTAGTATTTTTCTTTCTTCCATCTCTTATCATAATATTTTTTATTTTTTCACTCTCTCCCTCTTTTGATATTTTTCTTTCTTCTCTCTCTTATTTTAATATATTTCTTTTTTTCACTCTCTCTTTCCTTTTAATATTTTTCTTTCTTTTCTCTGTTATTTTTATATTTTTCTTTTCAAACCCTCTCTCTCCTTTTAGTATTTTTCTTTCTTCCCTCTCTTATTTTAATATTGTTCTTTTTTCACTCTCTCTTTCCTTTCATATTGTTCTCTTTTTCACTCTCTCCCTCCTTTTAGTATTTTTCTTTCTTCCCTCTCTTATTTTTATATTTTTCTTTTTTTCACTCTCTCTCTCTTTTTATATTTTTCTTTCTTCCCTCTCTTATTTTTATATTGTTCTTTTTTCACTCTCTCCCTCCTTTTAATATTTTTCATTCTTCCCTCTCTTATTTTAATATTGTTCTTTTTTTCACTCTCTCTTTCCTTTTAATATTTTCTTTTCTCTGTATCTCTCTCTGTCGCTCGCTCATTTTAATGTTTTAGAATCACCAAGCACTGCAAAATCACCATCAATGAACTATACAAAATAACAGAATCCAGATAATTTGAAGACTACCAACAGCATCAACAACCACAATGGATAGCATTTGGAATCCAAAGAGAAAATAATGACATAATCATGATCTTGACATTTCCCACTACTTCAAACACAATGTTAGGAAGGAAACTCTTATCAATCCTGGAAAGAATGGTACCTGCTACTGAACCTGAGAAACCTGTTTTCAGTAGCAATTGTGTTTTCTGGGCAAAAGAGCCTGACAGTGCCCAACCATCTACAGGCTGGTTTTGTATTCACAATTTTTCCTTCTGTTAGGCCACATGCAACCCAGGGCTTTAGGACCCCAGTCTGTTCTGCTATTTACCCATAGCTGGGTGTAGAAGAGATGGATTCATGCCTTTCCCATGGATATTACCACATAAGTGAACATAATGAACTGGACTAGAATTTGAACTTGGCTCTCTGATTCCTCAATCCGAGCCACTATCCATTACTCTACATAACAGCAACTGCACTTGAAAAAGCTACTTTGCTGAAAAATTATCTCAAGAGAAAGATTCTATAACTTTTAAATGGCTGCTTGGTCAATTATCTTGAACCTGTTCCACAAGATATCTTCTCAGGTAACTAATAAAAACAATGTATTTTCTTCTGTGGTCTTTTGACGTATTCTCCAAGACTATCATATAGATGACATGAATGGTGCCAAACGTGTTCAGAAATATCAAAACTATAAATACACCTTCATTAATAATAGGCACCCCTAAATTTGTGCTGAAAATGTGGGGAAAATGCTTCTACTCTTGCATAATACGCACCTCTTGTTTGGTAATCAAACCCTATAAATTGTACCTCTCCAAGTTCATTATGGCCAGCATTTCCTGCTCTTATAAAAAAATGGTTTAAAACATAGAATAATATTATTCTAATTTAGTTTTATGATAATTCTTATTTTAGATACATATGATTGTATTTGACATCCTTATGGGGTCGCAATTGCAGAATGTTAGTGTCAAATTGTTGTAGGTTTGTGGTGAGTAGTCATTTCGCAACTGAAATTGACCTATGAAACGGCAATTTTTTGAAGATTTTTTGGACCTGTGTATAATACACACCCCTGATTTTGCTTATTATTTTTTATAAAAAATGCATATTATACATAGGGAAATATGGTAACCTATAGCTAAAATCAATGGTGACAAAAGAAGGCTTTATACAAGCTAAGACTGAAGTTCTTGGCAAAGATCATCTTGATTTGAGCATTGTGGGCTGGTGCTACAGAATCACAAGCAAAGAACTGTACCAAATAACTGAAATTGCATCACTAGGGTACGCCCAACAGCAGCAACAATTGAGATTCTTAGTGATATTACTTAAATCTATTGAGTTTTTCTACAATTTTTAATGAGGTTCCAAAAAACAGAGATATTCAGAGACTAGAAAATAGACAGGTCCTTCATTTTCAGTGACCAGCTTGAGGACTTTGACAGTAACATGGCATCCAGAGCCAAAAGAAAGGAACATAATGATTTGTCATTAATCCAGCATTTCCAGTAAGTGGTTAATTATGATGGCAGCTATTGCTGATGAGCTCAAGTTCATTGTTAAAGAGCTCAATTTGCTGTAGAAAACGGTTCATCACTGAGGAACTCAATTTGGTGAAGAAGCTAGTTCATTGCTAAGGAGCTTATGTTGTTTTAGAAGACAGTGCATTGCCAGAGAACTCAAGTCCGTGTTTAAGACAGTTCATTCCTGAGAAGCCCAAGTTGGTGTAGAAGTCAGTTCCTTGCTGAGGGGCTGATGGTGGTGTAGAAGACAGTCCATATACAACAGATCGGTGGTGCTAAAAAGGCTTTGAGTGAATGAAGCCTGAGGTTCTTGGCAAAGTTCATCCATTTTTGAACATTGTGGACCATTGATACAGAATCGCAAGCAAAGAACTGTACCAAATAATAGAAACCACATCACTTGAGGACTAACAACAGCAGCAACAACTAAAATGGATAGCACATGTAACATAAAGGGAAAATAGTGACATAATCAAGATGTTTGACATTCCACACTACTTCAAACAAAAGCTTAGGAAGGAAACTCCCATCAATAATGGAAACAATAATCAATAATAGTGACTGGAATTGAGAAATCTGTTTTCCTAAAAAAAAGTGTTTTAAGAGAAAGATTTGATAAATTTCAACTGAAAGCTGTACTGGCTGTTTGGTTAATGAATGCCAAATGTTTCCTTATAAGGAAACGGTTACTACTATATATAATGTTACCATTTCCTTCGTTCTAATTTTAATATTCAATTCTTTTTTAACTCATTCATTTGAATGATTTTGTACTTTCCTCTCTCTTGTTTTAATCTGTTCTTTATTTTTCTCCCTTTCTCTCTCCTTAATATTTTCATTTTCTTCTCTCTCTCTCTCTCCCTCTCTTTCATTTTCATATTCTCTCTCTGTCATTTTTATTTTTTCTTTCTCCACCTCATTTTTCCATCTTTTTTCTCTCTTTCTCTCATTTTAATATTTTTTCTGTTTAATCTTTTCTTCTTTTCTTTCTCTAAAATTAAATTCAAAATTTTAAATTAAAGAATGTAAAGCTTCATTTAAGATAAGTTTTCCATTCATCTTTATTCATTATAATGTATACATAAAGAAATATAGTCTTAAGGTGTGCTATATTTATGGAATAAAGTGCTCAATATCAGAGATAGAGCGTGTGTAAATATAAAAGTGAACATAGTTCTCTTTTATAATATATATATATATATATATATATATATATATATATATATATATATATATATACATACACACACACACACATCTATATATATATATATATATATGTAATAACATAAGTATATTATATATAAGTATATTATATATAATATATAAGCATATATATATATATTATATATAATAAGTATATATATAATATATAAGTAAATTATATATAAGTATATATATATATAATAACATAAGTATATTATATATATATATATATATATATAATAACATATATATATATAATAAGTATATATATATATATATATATATATATATATATATAATAACATATATATATATAATAACATATATATATGTAATAACATAAGTATATTATATATATATATAACATATATATATATATAATAACGTAAGTATATTATATATATATATATAATAACATATATATATATAATAACAGAAGTATATTATATATATATATAAAAAAACATATATATATATAATAACATCAGTATATTATATATATATATAATAACATATATATATATAATAACATAAGTATATTATAGCATCACTACAGAAATAGTCATTTTGTTCAACACTTCTGGTCTCTTGTCAAGTGATGATCTTGATTGTCAATGTCATTAGAACCTTATGTTACAATTTTTAAATAAATATTATTCACTGTATTTTGCCTTGAGCACTTTTTAAATAATAGTGTTTTTAGTTACTCGATTTTTATTTCATTTATACAAACTTTGTATTCAGATATATATATATAATTCATATATATATATATATATATATATATATAATAATAATAATAATAATAATAATAAAAATCAAGAAAAACCTTAAAGATCCATGTTGGTTATAATTCATTTCATGAACATTGTTATCTTCATCTCTTTAGACCTAAAGTTATTAATCTGAAGAAATGAATATAACAATTATTCAAAAAATAAATTATAACCAAAATGAATCTTTAAGTTTTTTTCTTGATTTATTATTATTGTTATAATGCTCTGTATTTTACATTGAGCTCTCTCTGGATTAATATCCCCCTTGGAATTATCCCTCCCAGTTACAAATTGGTATTATATATATATATATATATGTCTGTGTGTGTGTGTGTGTGTGTATGTATGTATTACAATTATTTTAAAAAAATATGATTCCTTTGCTACATAAGAGTTATCATGTTTCAAAAACGAGAGCTGAAAACCTCAATATAGCTATTAAAATTAAATTGAGTTAAAGTATCAAGCCCTGTTTCATCCTCAAGCGAAAATTTTATATATATGTATATATATATATATATATATATATATATATATATATATATATATATATATATGATGGACTCTCCCGTCATAGTCAACGTATGAAGGTCAACTAGTTCAGTTCCTAGGAAACCGACAACCCTAGGTCCCCAGACGACCCTCCACAGGTTTTGAATTCAGAGCCCGACAACAGCACATGAGATTTGATTATAGTGGTGAAGGTTTTGTGCTGGACCAGCCACACTTTTTGAAGGGCTGATTACAGAGACCTGGTGCACTACATTCCACAAGGTCCCCAAACGACCCTCCGCAATTTTTGAATTCAAAGTTGTCCTTCTCCTAGACCAGTTGCCATCCACGGCTATAGAACCCAGTCTGTCCTGCTATTTACCCATAGCTGGAGGGAGATGAAGAGGATTCATACCTTTCCCAAGGGTATTAGCACGTAAGTGAATGTAATGGAATTGACTGGAATTCAAACTCGGCTCTTTGATTCCTCAATCCGAGCCGCTATCCACTACTCCACCATGCTTCTCATACATTATATATATATATATATATATATATATATATATATATATATATATATATATATATATATATGTGTGTGTGCAAATATATAGAAAAATAGGAAAGAACACATTAGGTACATAATCCAGTGTTCTTTAGTATTCTTACTTTTATTTTTCAAAAACAATGCTCGATACAGAAGTAGAACTTAAATTATAATTATTTTTTAAAAAATATGATTTCTTTGCTACATAAGAGTTCTCATGTTTCAAAAACAAGAGCCAAAAACCTCAATATAATTATTAAAATTAAAATTATTGAGCCCTGTTTCGCATGAGGATGAAACAGGCCTCGATACTCTAATTCAATTTATAATGATAATGTGCACTAACTTTCTGCTTCCTTCTTCTTTGTACAACATCCTCATTTAGTGAAAATCTACCTTGAGTGGCTTTTGAGCCTTTTATTGGGTGAACATTTAGTAAAAAAAAATTGAAGAACTCAGCAATGAGAGTCTGATTTCCTGAAATATATATAAAAAAATACTTTCTTTCTGGATGCATCTGTACCTTTTCTCGTGTGATCATCTTCCTTTTTTTTTCTTTGATAACTCTTTATCAAGAAATTTAATTAGTAATCTCCTTTTTAATTCTTCTTAATTCTTCTTCTTTGTTTTTTTTTTAATTGTAATTATCATTTTTTTCATCGTTAATCTCATTAAAACATTATCATTTCAGTTGGAGGGCTTTTTAGAAAATTAATAAAAAATCTAATGTATAAAAGTTATTTTCAGAAATTGCAATTTAAATTTTTATAGAAGCTGTATCAAGGTGTGTTGAGAGTTGATTATTTAAAAGAAAAATTTAAATTTTTTCCAACCAGAAAATTACTTTCAACATTTTGATGACACAACTTGAAGCACACCATGCTATACAGGGTTATGGTTAGGATTTCCCTTACAAGGGGGTTCAGATTCAAATCATGCCCAAAGACAGATTTTCTTTATTAACCCTAGAACACTAACCATCAATTAAAGTTACACCACTACTAACCATGGGTATATCATACCTGATTTTGAAAATATCAAAAACAAATATTAAATATAAATCTTTATTTGAAATATTTTACATGCAGGCACTTCAAACTTTGTACTTTGAGTTAACATTAATAGGAATATTATTTAGGTAAGAAAAGCAGGTACTGAAAATTGTAATTAAAAATATGAAAATTTGCGCTGGGTACTATATACCAATCCAGTTACGAGTCCTTTTTTAAAGCTGATCGTTTTGTGTTCATTTTGTTTAGTTCTTTTTTCGTAACAGATTTAATGTTTAGTATAGAGCTTTGAAAAAATTCGCCGTGTGAGATAGGCAAGAAGTAAGGCATGTAGCAACATCAGCACGGCAAAGGGCACTCCTTTAAAGGCAAGGAAGGGCAAAAATATTTTAAGTCAAGTGATAGCGATTGCTGTAGGAGTCGCACGATTTTTGAATCAAGTATGGGCAATGCCGGGCCATGCTGCTAGTATATATATATATATATATATATATATATATATATATATATATATATATATATATGTATGTATGTATATAAATAGATAGATCAATAGATAGATATAGATATAGATAATTGTGTATTTGGGCAGCAATCCTTCTTTTCTTCTTTATACAAGTTTCATTAAAAATAACTGACAAGGTATTTTTTAGCTTTTTTTACATATAGACTTGCATATATGTATACACACCCACCCAGGCATATACATATATTAGATCTTTATATTTTGTATATTTGTACATACATGTACATGTATACATGCCCACTTATATATATCTGCATATATATAAATATGTATATATACACACAAACACATATGCATATACACATTATAGAGCCATTTTTATGTATACTTGTTAATATTAGGATGGTGCAAAAATAATGACGTAATAATGTCGTTTTTTGACGTTAAGAAATACGTCAAAAAACGACATTATTACGTCATTATTTTTGCACCAACCTAATATATACATACACACAACTAATTCTTGTCTGTGTGTATACAGTAGCATCCAAAACTAAGGGACAAAATTTTAAAACCTAATATTTTTTAGAAATAACAACTGTGAAAAGCTGAAATTTTGACAACTGGTAGTCGTTATCATCCATAATAACATACTAAAATTTGAATCATTTGCAAAGGATAGAAAAAGAATTATAGCAATTATTTATTTATAAATTATAATTGTTATAATTCTTTTTCTATCCTTTGCAAATGATTCAAATTTTAGTCTGTTATTATGGATGATAACGACTACCAGTTGTCAAAATTTTAGCTTTTCACAGTTGTTATTTCTAACAAATATTAGGTTTTAAAATTTTGTCCCTTAGTTTTGGATGCTACTGTATATATATATATATATATATATATATATATATATATATATATGTATATATTTATATATTTATATATATATGTATATATATATATATATATATATATATATATATAATGCCAAACATTTACTTCTAAATTTTGTATTATATTATGCAAAACTTTTAGAGGCTGCTTTCAAAAGTCCAGTGCTACACATTCTTGAATTTTGGTATTTTGAGGGATTACTTCTTAAATCCAAGTATAATAACAAAGAGATTAAGATTAGGCTTTATCAATGTCATAAGTTCTTGACTCGCTATCCATGCTGATAATCCAACACTTTACACCTGTCTTAATAGTAAATCTAATAGGTTGGGTGAAATCAAATTAGCAGCTGATCTTGAAATGACATTTTAATCTGTTGTTAAACGGGGCAAGAAATGACATGTTAATTTCAGTTCCTCCAAAATGCAACTGCTATCTATTAATCATCTTAAAGAACCTTTTTTTACCTTCCATCAGCATGGCTGATGCTAACCTCCCATCAACATGGCTGATGCTAACCTCACTGCACCTTCTTGGCTTTGTGTTTCCTACTGACAATTCTACCAATTGTCTGTGCGTTGAATAATATTTTCCCCATCTGGTCTACTACTTCTGCCATGCATTTAGAGTTTCTTGATAAACTACAAAGAAGAACCTGCAATGTTATTGATCCTAACCTGGCATCTCAGCTTCAGTTATTTTTCCAACCATTATAACATAGCTTCCCTCTGCCTTTTCTATAAATATTTTCATAATAGTTGTTCTGTATTTGTCTATATTTCTGAGATGAGGTAGTTTGATTACTTACCTTATTTACATTATTCTGACTGTTATCCTCATCTTCATTGCCATATTCACAACGTTTCGGTCATTGTACACTTCGGCGTTCTTCAGGTGATTTGAATTTGAACTGAACTGTTTATTTCATCCACTGGAGTATATTGTTCTAGTTCCACGTGCTATGCCTCTTCCAGGTGTCAGTTATTTTCCTTTAAGTCAACTCTCCAAGTTTATGTTCATTGATGTAGCCAGGTATTGAACTCACAACTCTTTGGGTTTAGCCACTGGATCTAAGCAATCCACTAGATCATGTGTGTATGAATTTTTTGGACTTATAAACTTAATGTCTCAGCAACTGTTTTTTTACCAGGGCTCACATTGGAATTTTTCTGTTATTATTATTGCATTTTTTACCAGAGCTTATATTGCAATTTTTTTTTGTTATTCATTGCTTTTCTCTAGCTCTCCTTATTACTGGCTCCCATATTGTATTCATTTCTATGCTTGGTTGGCTCAGGAGATTTTTGTGGCCTAGCATATGTGTTGATTCCTTAAGTTTTCATAATTTCCAGTGATGTTCTCTGTTTATTATTTCAACCTCATCTGGTATCTGCTTGAATTTAAGTGTAGTACTAGATTGGCAGTTAGGTCTCATAATTTTACTGTTGAAATTACTACTTGCAACTGTATCTTCTATGCTAATAGTTTCTTCTTTAACACTTTTTACTTGTGGAACTCTCTTCCGACTCTCTGCCTTCCTGTCAACTATGATCTTCAAAAGTTTAAATGCAATGCCAAGCATTATCTTCTGTGTTTTTAAATTAGTGTAGTCATTGTCTTCTATATTTTGTTCACTCTCAGTAAACCCTTGCATCTTAGGGGCTTCATCACCTTGCTTTGGGGGAAATTAATTAAAAAAAAAAGAGATTTTGACAGTTGATATTGTTTGAAAGAAAACCTAGAAACTGGTTGGTGATTTGCTTTTGCCTCTTGATTCAAATATCCACAATTGAGGGAAGCCAGCTAACTATGGGAGTTTAACCCAAAACTTTGATTTTCCTTTCCTTCTTTGCCTATCTTGGAGAGTTGACTGCTTGCTTGGTGGGTGAGGTTTTATAAGTTTGGATGCTGATTGGCAGTGAAAGCAGATGAAGAAAATGAAGAAGAAAGTGTTTTGTTATCAGCAGTATTTTATG
>OZ010587.1:26828079-26903079 GCA_963932145.1 Acanthosepion lycidas | reverse complement strand
TGTTTTTTCTAACACTTAATTTATCTATATATATATATTAGGTTGGTGCAAAAATAATATTGTTTTTTGACGTATTTTTTAACGTCAAAAAACGATATTATTTTTGCACAAACCTAATATATATATATATATATATATATATATATATATATATATATATATATATATATATATATATGTTCCAGACTAAACCACAAATTAAACTATACAGATAAAATTGATATATAATCCCATAAATCAAGTCCCACCCACATTTCTCACCTAAACAAGACAGGCATGCTTGCAGAGGTGTTGAAGTCTCACACATATGCACACACTCACACAAATATATACACGTACACACATCACACACACTACCCTAAAACTAAAAGATAACATACACTTAATACCTAGATTCCCTTTCCAGCAACCAATAAAACTGTCAAAATGACCAAGGAAGGAATTCTGAGACAGGAATCTCTCAGCCTTTCCCTTAAAAACAACATGAAAGACGCTGTTTAACCAATACAAGGGCTGACCAAAATCTTACTTATTATAAAACGCAGATTGTGTGTGTGTGTGTGTGTGTGTGTGTGTGTGTGTGTGTGTGTGTGTGTACGTTTATATATTGTATCTGATTTCCAGCATTTTTCAACTGATTTCAACAAAACTTCACAGGACTACGTAAAATTACCTTCCAGTGGTTCTGACAATGCTAAAAATTGGAAAAGCACAATTGTTTTTGCACGAAATCAATTTGAAAACACGGTTAAGACACATTAATGAAAGGGGGACAACTCATATTGAGTTATACTTATTAATATCGAGTTATCGAGTTATATTTATTATAAAACCCAGGTTGGTTGTTTGTGTGTGTGTGTGTGTGTGTGTGTTGGTTTATATATGGGATTGAATTTCCTACATTTTTCAACCGATTTCAACAAAACTTCACTTTTTTTTGGCAGGTAGTGTTTCTTATTGTCTTGCACACTTTTTTCTTTATTTTTACATTTAGAATGCTTTAAAAATTCCGTTTACAAAACAATTGTTTATAATAAAGTTCTATTCAATCGGTAGACTCATAACGATTGAAAACAACGTGTAAAAAAAAAAAACAAAACAAAAAAAATAAAACTAATTAAGACATGCGTGTCTGTCAACCTTAAACAATAATCTTTGTCAATTTTATTTTTCAGTCTTTATGATGGTTGATACTTGATCTATCTCTTAATATTACATCCCCGGGCAACGCCGGGCTCTACTGCTAGTTAAGGGTAAAAAACGAATGAAAACTACAGATAAAGTACAATGAATAAATTATCTTCTAAATTATGCAAAAAACGAAAATAACGTTGACATCTCATTTTAACAGATATATTTACCAAAATTACACAAAAATATCTTGAAATATAAAGGAGTAAATTTATTCAATAAAATCACCATTTTCTTCAACCACGGTCTACAGAAAACATTCGGAATCTCCTTCATCACGTCTGGACAGTCTCCTTGTTTTAGTTAGTGAATGCTGCTATAATCCTTGACTTCAGTTCATTTTTGGTGTTACAAAGAGTTTTGTTGGTCTCTCTCTCAACTGCACCCTGCACATAATAATCAAGGGAGATAGGTGGCCAGATGTAAAGGATGATGTGGTTGCAGAAATTATCTGACTGCTATGTCTGTGTTCTCCTGCTTGTGTGGCATAGTGCAGAGTCCTGTTGCCAGACATAGGGTCTTCCAGCAGCCATTCTCTTAACCCAGGGCAGCATTACCTCCTAAAGAACTCCATGTTCGATCTGAGGCCCTCACCAACAAATTTGGTAGATTGTTTTTCTCATCAGAACAATCAGAGTTTCAAAATAGGAAATAGTAAAAATGAGTAACTGCATTTGGATCCACAATTACTTCTACTTAATACATTTTAGGATAATCTGAGACATGATCATTACCACATACCCAATAAGAATTGACATTCTACCCATAATGCACCATTGACCAGCATGCAGAGCTCTCTTACTTTGTTTTTAATTTTCATTAATGTCAGTAATGTCAACAGTAATTATATATATATATATATATATATATATATATATATATAAGTATACATATATATATATATATATATATATATATATATATATATATATATATATGTATATATACATATATATATATGTATATATGTATATATGCATATATGGTCAATGCTGGTCAATGGTGCATTATGGGTAGAAGGTCTATTTCTTCCATCACACTTCTTGCTTGTGGAACACTCTTCCAGATTCTCGCTTTTCAGTCCACTTTGATCTTCAAAAATTTAAATGTAGCATCAGTTGTTATCTTCTGTCTTCTTAATTCTTGCTTTTTATTGTCCCCTCCCATTAATAAGGATTTTTTTTTACTAGTTAGGGAAATAATCCAAAGTTCTTTAGTATTTTTGTTATTATTTTTAAAATATAGTGCTCAATACAAAAGCAGATCATAAATATAATTATTTATTTAAAAATATGATTCCAACACGCTAAATAAGAGGTCTCATATTTAACATGAGACCTCTTATGTAGCGTGTTGGAATCATATTTTTAAATAAATAATTATATATATATATATATATATATATATATATATATATATATATGTGGACACTGAAGTCAGCATTCTTATATTTATATATACTCTATCTCTGATATTGAGTATTTTTAGACATAAATTTAACATACTTTAAAACTATACTTTTATCATATATATATATATATATATATATATATATATATATATATTTTAAGACATTTTTATGTTTATACATTCTTTTTATATATATATAATTCAAGCAGATTTGATTGGATAATTTAGACTTATTAATGTCTATTTATTTTAGTTTTATTCTTTGCAAGTCCATAAACTCTTTTCTTGGTGGCTGCAGAAAATTGAGTTGCTAGTTGCTAAGGACATTTTGTTTGTTGTTAATAGTTAATTTGTTTTCAATAAATTCATTTCGTTTTTGCCTTGAAAAAGTCCACATTGAACGAAACGTGTCAGTTAATAATACATTTTTCCTATGGTTTTTTTAACTTTACACATAGCTAAAAGACCTGTGTCATGGGAAAACCTGTCCTTTTGAAATTCTATCTGATTAGAAGCATGTTTCTCAAAGTTTGTCAAGATTGCAGTGGTCAAAAAAACATCCTCCTGGGATTGATTCCCATGAAACAATTGTTCTTGGAAAGAAAGCTATCCAAGTGGAACTTACTCTTTACTGGTGGAATATGAAGGGAGTGTGTGGTTCGCCTTGATATATGTGGCGGGACAGGTCTTAACTGGGAGGGTTACAGCTGGAGGGACTAAGGAATGTAGTTCATGTGAACATTTTCACTTGAATTTAAGTGATTAAAACTGAATAAATCATCTGGATTCCCAAGTGTTTATATGATATCGTTAGTTGCTCCTTGATATTCAGAGACTTGATCTTTCGACAAACCTTGAAGTATTTAGCTTGATTAGCTGACATTTATTCCTGGAAAACTTCGCAAACATTTCCTTTCAGTGCAGATCACGGATTCTTAATAGGCTTGTCAATCTAACCTTAAATCTCTGGCGGCTTTTTAAAGAATTTCTTGTTTTCTTTTCGCCTGTTTTTTGTTTTGTTTTTTAGAAGCCACATTTGAGTGTTTAATGTTCATTAACCTCACTGCAGGCTGAACAGCATGTGTCTTGCTTGCTTGCATCACATTTTATATTCATCTGTTTCAGGATTAAATCTTTTTCTCCATCTTTCCAGTAAATTTTGTTCTATTTTTTAAAAATATTTCTGAGATGTGCTAATGTCGTAATTCAATGATATCTGAACGACATTTGTTGTCCTTATTACTTTGTTTACCTGTTTGTTTTTCCAATTCTCTTCAGGTATGTATAGCTTACAAGTGAATAGTGTTAATTTCATATTTGTCCAAAAGTCTGAGGTATTTTTTTTATGTTTTGAGACTATTATCTCCACCATTGTTGTTTTTTTTATTTTGACTAGTGGTTTCTTGAATTATGTCCTGGTGCATTTAGTCTGAATTACAGATTTGTCTAAAAGTCAGGGATGAATTATGGCTGACATTCAGTAATGTTTTAAAATGATTATCCCTATCTTTGTTGTTTTTATCACATCGTTATTTAGTTAGTTTCTCCAACCATCTTTAAGGTGTTTGCAGAATACAAGTAAATAATCTCAATCTCATATTTGTCTAAAAGTCTGAAATGAGTTATTCAGTAATATTTTAAGATTATTATCCCTATATTTGTTGTTTTTATAATTTTTTAATTAGTTGTTTCTCCAACCATCTTCAGGCGTTGGTAGAATAAAAGTAAATAATCTTAATTCCATATTTGTTCAAATTCAGTAACAGTTTAGGACTACAGTGTAACCCGGATATAAGAGACCCGGATATAAGAGACTTCTTCTCCGGTCCAGACAACTCTCTTATATCTGGGTTACACTGTACTATCTTCGCACGAACATCTGCTGGGAAAATAATCATAGAATAGGAGGAGGCAAGTAATGGTTCATTTGTGGTAAAGAAATTGAAGGTTGGAAAACAATTCATCACCCACAAGGCAGCGTCAATGCTTTTGAACCTGGAAAGTGAGGACTGTGCAGCTCCAGCCAAGATGTGGTTCCATAAATTACTACACTTACTCCCCTTTGGTGTTTGAGGACAAAAGTTTCTAGGTGAAAGCCGGCATTGATGGTTTCATTCCAGCAAGGAAATACCAAGTTAAACTGTGTTCATGTCCTTGGTTCTCACCTGCATGTTCAGCCCCTATAGCCCCCAGGAATCACCTCTTCCAGCTATACCAAAATGATGTCTGATTGCAACAGGTGCCTCTTTGTTTCTGCTTGTAACGAGTGCAAGTGTGTCCTCAGAGAAGTGAAGTCGTGGTTTGCTGATAGAATGAAACAATGTTCAGGCTCTTACAAGTTTGGATCTAGAGGTTATTGGTGGCTCTGCAAGAGTGTGCAGAACAACAGCAAATCATCAATCCCTCCTACATTCAATCAATTTGAAGTCCTGACATCTACAGCACATAAGGTTGAATGCTTTGCTTGGAATTCCTCTTCTAACTCCACAAACTCATCTGGCGTACTCACACCTGATTTTCTCCCTAGAACAGAGCCTCTACTGAGTAATATGCATCTAAACCTGTCACTGTTTTCTCACCAAATTCTACAACAATTGCTTTACTGCTTCCTGCTTTCCAGCTTGTTAGAAGTTCTCCTTCATAGTTCCTATTTTTAAGGACTCTGAAGAACCCACTGACCCCTAAAATTGCTATTAGTCTCAATGCATTTCAGCAAAGTATTCAAGGCTCTAATCAATGGTGAAGTTGGAAGCATTTTACTTCTCACGACCTCCTCCAAACAATATGACTTCCATTTCATCAGGTCTACCACTGATGTGTTAACAGCCATAACAGAATATGTGTGCACCAGCCCTGTATGTATGTATGTATATATATGCACCTCTGAACTCCTTCTGGGTGAAAGCCGGCATGGAAACTTTCATTCCAGCATGGAAATTCCAAGTTCAACTGTGTTCATCTCCTTGATTCTCATCTGCATGCTCAGCCACTATAGCCCACAGGAATCACATCTTCCAACTAAAGATGCCTCTTTGTCTCTGCTCATAACTGTGCAAGCATGAAGTGAAGTTACTATTTGCTGATAGAATGAAACAACATATAGCATCACGCAAGTTCGGATCTATATTATTGATGGCTCGGGAAGAGTGTGCTGAACAACAGAAAATTCTCAATCCCTTGTTTATTCAATCATTTCAAAGTCCTGACATCTACAGCAGATCAGGTTGCATGCCTTGCTCAGGAATTCTCTTCCAACTCAACTCATTTGAAGTACCCACACCTGATTTCCCCTCTAAAACCGAGGCTCTACTGTGATACGTGCATAACCACATCACTGGTCTCGGACATCATTTCTAAATTAGACTTCCACAAGGCAAGCGGAGGTGACAGATTATCCGTCGTCATTCGAAAGAAATGTTCTATCAAGCTGCCTACAGTTCTTGCCAAACAATATTCATTATGTTCTGCCTGGTCTACTGCTGATGGGCTTAGAGCCATCACTGAATATGTATATTAAGCTCTTGATAATAATGGTGAACCTCAAAGTGTGGCTCTAGATATTGCAAAGGCTTATGACAGGGTTTGGCATATGCAAGGTTCAGGGCAATGGTATTACAGGGCACTTGTTTGATTTAATCCAATCATTCCTATCAAATGGTGAAATGAAGATTATTCTGAATGGGCTTGCTTCTAGATCCTTTCATACAAACATGGGGTGGGGCAATAATAATGACAAAGCTTTTTTCTGTGGCTCTAGATATGCGAAAGACATTTGACAGGGTTTGGCATGCTGGTCTTCTATGTAAACATCAAGTTATTACTGGATGTGTGTTTGATTTAATCCAATCATTCCTATCAAATTGTGAAATAAATGTCATTTTGAACAGGCTCACTTCCAGATCCCTTCACATGAATTTTGAAGATCAAAGTTGACTCTACAACTGTTGCCTTGCTGCTTCCTGCTTGTTGGAAGTCCTCCTCTGTAATTCCTGGTTTTAAGAACTCAAGGGAATCTTCTGAAACCTCCAACTATTGCTCTATTAATCTCCTACCACATTTCGGCACAGTATTCGAGGCTTTAACCAATGTTGACATAGTTAAGCATCTTACCTCTCACAACCGACACTCTGACAAACAATATGGCTTCCATTTTGTCAGATCTACCATTGATGTGGCAATGGCCATCACTGAATATATATTATCAAGCTCTTGATTATAACAGTGAAGCTTGAGCTGTGACTCTAGATATCTTGAAGGCGTTTGACAGGGTTTGGCACACATATAAGCTCCAGGGCTATAGTATTACAGGAAAATTCAATTGTTCCTATCAAATTTGGGTCACTGTGGCTCCAGATATCTTGAAGGTGTTTGACAGGGTTTGGCACACTGATCTTTTTTTGTAAGCTCCAGGGCTATAGTATTACAGGAAAATTAATCCAATTGTTCCAATCAAATCATGAAATGAAGATTGTTTTGCACAGACCCATTTCTAGATCCTTTTACACAAACCTGCGTGTACCCCAAGGCTTGGGTCCTATGCTGTTTCTGATCTTCATCAATGGTCTTCCTGATGCTGTCAGTTCCCAAGTAGGCATTTATGCAGATAACACTACCACACCTGTCTCAATAGCAAATCTGACAGAGCTGACAGAGTTAACCTGGCCACTGCTCTTGAAAAGGATCTCCAATCAGTGGATAACTGGAGCAGGAAATGGCTTGTAAATTTTCTTGCCTCCAAAACTAAACTTCTCTTATTTAACCACCATAGAGAAACTTCCCTGCCCGCCATCAGTGAATGGAGGATGGAGCAGGTTTTGGGAGAGATGGCAAAATGACAAAGGTTTATAAGACCTACAAGGGACAGGAGGTCCATGTTTGCCAATGTCTTGAAGGGTCACAGAACATAGAAGAAGAAGTAGAAGAAGAAGAAGAATTCTATCTTAGTTTTTGAAGTTTAAAGTTTATAAACAAAAAATGGAAATTATTTATTATTATTAAATAAGGTAATATATTATCCAAGCTCATATTATATTCTTGATACATACCATTCCTATTTTACTCAATTCAATTACCAATGGATTCCTCTCATTGTATGCTGTGTGGCCAATGCTTGTGGAACTTACTTTCAGCCTCTTGCTTTACTGTCAAGTATGACCTTCAGCCTCTTGTTTTCCTGTCAAGTATAATCTTCCACCTCTTGCTTTCCTGTCAAGTATGATCTTCAGCCTCTTGCTTTCCTGTCAAGTATAATC
The DNA here is from genome assembly GCA_963932145.1 of Acanthosepion lycidas. Lineage (NCBI taxonomy): Eukaryota > Metazoa > Mollusca > Cephalopoda > Sepiida > Sepiidae > Acanthosepion > Acanthosepion lycidas. Next base: position 26,895,226 of record OZ010587.1, on the reverse strand, counting down.
TTCCACCTCTTGCTTTCCTGTCAGATATGATATTCAGCCTCTTGTTTTCCTGTCAAGTATGATCTTCAGCCTCTTGCTTTACTGTCAAGTATGATCTTCAGCCTCTTGTTTTACCTGTCAAGTATGATCTTCAGCCTCTTGCTTTACTGTCAAATATAATCTTCAGCCTCTTGCTTTCCTGTCAAGTATGATCTTCAGCCTCTTGCTTTACTGTCAAGTATGATCTTCCACCTTTTACTTTTCCAACAAATATGATCTTCAGCCTCTTGCGTTCCTGTCAAGTATAATCTTCCACCTCTTGTTTTCCTGTCAAATATGATCTGCAGCCTCTTGCTTTACTGTCAAGTATGATCTTCAGCCTCTTGCTTTCCTGTCAAGTATAATCTTCCACCTCTTGCTTTCTTGTCAAATATGATCTTCAGCCTCTTGTTTTCCTGTCAAGTATAATCTTCCACCTCTTGTTTTCCTGTCAAGTATGACCTTCAGCCTCTTGTTTTCCTGTCAAGTATGATCTTCAGCCTCTTGCTTTCCTGTCAAGTATAATCTTCCACCTCTTGCTTTCCTGTCAGATATGATATTCAGCCTCTTGTTTTCCTGTCAAGTATGATCTTCAGCCTCTTACTTTTTTTGTCAAGTATGATCTTGAAAAGTTTAAATGCAACATCAATCATTTTCTTGTCTTCTTTTTCTTGTTCTTTTATTGTTCTCACACTTTAATGTTTTCTCATATTTTTTCACTGTCAGTAACCCCTTGCATCTTAGTAGATTTATTACCTTCTTTGGGGTGAAATGATTAAAAAATGTATTCTGTCTCCTTGAATCCTTTTCTTTTTATTGTCCTTTCTCCTATGTAATGATTTCTCCTCTTCTTTCAGTATCAGTAATGCCTTGCATCTTAGTGGCTTTATCACCTTCCTTGAGGGTGAAATGATTAATAAAATCTTGTCTCCTTGAATCCTGTTCTTTTTATTGTCCTCTCTCCTCAGTAGCATTTTCCCATCTTCTTTCCCTCTCAGTAATCCCCTTGCATCATAGTTGCTTCGTTGCCTTGCTTGGCATGAAAAGATAAAATATAATTAACAAATTTTAGGTATATACATGAAACAAGTTTGGAAGTAAGGATTAGTAAGAATTTAAAATATTTTTAATAATTCCTAATATATACTTCTGTTACCACTACTACTACTACTACTATTAATACTACTACTAATAATAATGAAATTATTTTTGATAAATACTAATAATATTAATAATAATAATAATATATATTGCAGAGTAAAGGGCAATAAAAATAAAAATTATTTTAATATACTCTAAATTAATGACATAACAGAATCATATAGTATCATTAGTTGTGTATAGGTAATAAAATTTACCCCCTAATTTAAAGTCCAAAAGTTTTACACCCTAATATATACCTATATACCTTCATATTACATTTTACACCCTAATATTATTTTATACACCTTAGTATTACATTATACACCTTCCTATTATACATAGTGCAGCAGAAATACCCCCCACATATACCCCCTAGAAATAGCTCCTACTAGTTAGTAAGAGGTATTTCTGGGGAAAATATGTGGGTGGTCTTTCTGCCACATGCTGTATTATAAACCCTAATATGGTATTATACACCTTCATATTCTCTCATACACCCTAATATTATTGTTAGGGTCCAGGTTAGGACCAAGGAAGAACGACACGAACACAAGAGTAGAAATAACGAAGGTATATAACACAAAATAATAATACAAGATGTGGAAGGTGTTAGTATGACTGTCAGTCTGGTTTGGAGTGAACTACTATCGGCTCGGCTTGATTTGTTCCTCTCTCTTGAGAGGTGTAGTATACATAGTGTTAGGAAGAGTTCATTCTGTAGTTATAGGTAAGGACCCATGACACTTATATTATATACCCTAATATTATATACGCTAATATTATATTATATACCCTGATATTAAATTATACATCCTATTATGTACTCTCTCATATTATTCACTTGAATATTAGATTATACACCTTTTTATTACACAAGATAAGACATAAAACACATCTCACATATACGTCCAAGAAATATCTTCTTCATAATGGTAAGGAAGTAAGAGGTATTTCCGTGCGGTATATAGGGGAGGTATTTATTTCACATGCTGTACACCCTAATCTTATATTATTGCAGTGGCATACCTACAGATTATAATAGGTATGCCCCCATTCACATAAATTCCGTAGTAAATACTGTATGTTGGTCAGCAGTTGGAGATTCATTGTGGAATTCAGTTGAATCACTTCTAGCAGTTGACTACTTCTTCTATGTGTCACTGGTGAATCTTATATGTGTTGTTCTTGTCCTAAGTATTATCATTCCTTTGTGTGATTATTCTATTTCACACCTTTGTGTGATTATTTTCACACCTTTGTGTGATTACTCTATTCTGTTACCTTCCCTAAGTTATAACAATTATACATATTCATATATTATACACCTTAATATTATATTATACACCCTAATATTATATTATACACCCTCATATATTATATAACCTAATATTATATTATACATCCTCATATATTATATAGCCTAATATTATATTATATACCCACATATATTATAAAACCTAGTATTATATTACCCACCCTCATATATTATACAGCCTAATATTATATTATACAGCCTCATACATTATACAACCCCAAATTATATTATACACCCTCATATATTATACAACCTAATATTATGTTATACACCCCATAAATTATATGACCTAATATTAAATTGTACACCATGATACTTTATACAACCTAATATATTATACACCTTCATACATTATATAGCCTAATATTATATTATACACCCACATATATTGTACTGCCTAATATTATATTATACACCCTCATATACAACCTAATATTATATAATACACCCTCATATGTTATACAACCTAATATTATTATTATTATACTCTTAATACAAACCAATCCTATGCTAGTAGATTCAATACCCATTTTTCATCTTGGGGTAAAGTATCCTAAGTTTAACGAATCCCAATAATGGTGTGACACACATATATTTCCATCCAAAATTTACTTGCAAACCATAGCGTATTTAAAAAGGCTAATAAACTTTCTAGATGGCATGTGACATTAATTTTGTTAACATGAAAATTAAAGTTTAATTATGAAGGTGGAAAAAATCTTGACAAATGTCATCCTTTTCCAATGAACCAAAAGTATGGAATGCGCATCCGCCATCTTTCCTGCATGCACTGTAAATTAGTAACCTTGTCCCTTTCTCAGCCTAGTAAACTTGTTCCACCAAAACCAGTAATTGAAACCCTAGCCCTTAGGGCTTAGGGATTCACATGACACAGCTTGTTACTCATGCATGACTTACACTGGAAAGTAGATATGAAACTATCAACATTTTGCTCGGATTCATCCCCCAAGAGGGTAACTGATGTATTTAAAGTAGAAGCTCGCTATTTAATACTTGATATGACAAATGAATCAACATTTGACTCTGCTCTGTTCTGGGTATGATGATAAACTACATCTGGCAGCAAGGGCTCTGATCAGGAGATTGGAGGTTTTGAGGAGTATGAAACCACCTCTTAATTACCAGTCCTGGGTATGATGATAAACTACATCCGGCAGAAAGACCTCTGATCAGGAGATTGGAGGTTTTGAGGAGAATGAAACCACCTCTTAATTACCAGTCCTGGGTATGATGATAAACTACACCTGGCAGCAAGGGCTCTGATCAGGAGATTGGAGGTTTTGAGGAGTATGGAACCACCTCTTAATTACCAGTCCTGGGTATGATGATAAACTACATCCAGCAGCAAGGCCTCTGATCAGGAGGTTTTAAGGAGTGTGAAACCATCTCTTAATTGCTGTTGTTCCCAGGTCTACCTGACCCAGGGTGGAAGCACCTGTTAATGTTCCAGCTATGAGCAAATAGCTAGCCCCCAAACTGAGGTCAAAACACTATGAAAGTATAAAAACGCACTTTTATAGCAAAATCTCCAGCAATATATCTTTGAAAAAAACAATATTATCAACAATACATTTTAGAAAAAAATATTACCAGCAATACACTTTTGGAAAATAAAATATTAACAACAATAGATTTTTGAAAAATAAAAAAATTACCAGCAATACATTTTAGAAAAAAAAATATTATCAGCAATACATTTTAGAAAAAAAATATTTTCAGCAATACATATTAGAGAAAAAATTTTACCAGCAATACATTTTTGAAAAATAAAATATTGGCAGTATTAGGTTTTTGAAAAATAAAATATTACCAGCAATACATATTTGAAAAAAATAAAATATTATCAGCAATAAATTTTGGAAAAAAATTACCATCAATACATTTTAAAGAAAAAAAAAAAAATTACCAAAAGGGTATTGTCAATGGTCAAGAATTAATACTAGCCTCACTGATATATGAGAGCTATTATATGCCCATTACAGGCAAATGTTTGGGGCTAGCCTGTATTTCTTTAAAAAACTTCTTATGACTTGCAATGCCACATGAATCATCCTTCCTCTTTCTCTTCATATTCCATTAATAAGGAGCAAGTATCACTCAGCTTCAACCTAAAAACTGTAGAATAGACTCCTAAGAGGATGCTTCCTCTATCACTACAATCTTAACATTTTTTTGAACTATGGTATATTATCTATCCTACATATCCTCATAATATACACTTCTTATTTCTTCCTTTTATATCCTTACAACATCATTCAGTTATTCTGTATTTTGAATTATTTTTTTTTGAGGTGGAGATAATAGTGGTTAACGATACAAGTCTTACTAATTTACCCATACCTGGAGGAGAAGAGGTGGATTCAGACATTTCCCCAAGGGTATTTGCACATAAATTAATTTAATGAACCCAACAGGAATTGAAACTTGGCTTTCCAGTTAAGAATTATGAGCCATCATCCATTACATGACCCATATATCCAAGTGTACAGCAGTCTCCGATCTAGGTACTGACCAGGCTCAATGTGGCTTAACTTTGGTGATCGTATGAGAACCTGTGTTTAAACTTGATATGGTCACAAGCCATACCACCTACACACCCAACCTTATAGTACCTGTTATTCCCAAATGGTCACTCATCTAGGTACTGACCAGGTTCAGTGTTGCTTAACTTTGGTGATCGTACAAGAACTGATGTTTCAATGTGATAAGACATAAACCATACTATTTGCACATCCAAACTTACAGTACCTCCTATTCTCGAATGCTCACCCATCAAGGTACTGACCAGGCTCAATGTTGCTTAACTTTGGTGATCGTATGAGAACCTGTGTTTCAACTTGATATGGTTGCAAGCCATACCACCTACACACCCAACCTTATAGTACCTGTTATTCCCAAATGGTCACTCATCTAGGTACTGACCAGGTTCAATGTTGCTTAACTTTGGTGATCGTACATGAACTGATGTTTCAATGTGATATAGCCATAAACCATACTATTTGCACATCCAAACTTACAGTACCTGCTATTCTCAAATGCTGACCCATCAAGGTACTGACCAGGCTCAATGTTGCTTAACTTCAGTGATTGAATGGGAAGTGGAGTTTCAATGTAATATGGCCATAAACCATACTATTTGCACATCAAAACTTACAGCACCTGGTATTAATACATGGTCACCTATTTCAGTACTGACCAGGCTGAATGTTGCTTAACTTTGGTGATCATACAAGAACCAATGTTTCAATGTAATATGACCATCAACCATACTATTTGCACATACAGACATACAGCACCTGCAATTCTCAAATGGTAATCCATGTTGGTACTGACCAGGCTGAATGTTGCTTAACTTTGGTGATCATACAAGAACCGATGTTTTAATGTAAGTGTCACTGAAAAACACTTTCAGTTATTCAGCTTGAAAGAAAACAAGTTAAAATCATTTTATGTCAGCCCCACTTTCTTTCAACTGAGCAATGGTAAGAGGAAAAAGCTCATTCAGGTCTGCAGTATTGGTACCAAAATTCATACTCTGGCTTCCATTTTCAAAGTTCATTCATGAACCATATAGAGAACAGTGAATAAGTTTAAAAAAGAGGGAACAGTAGAGAGGAAAACGGGATCAGGAGGTCACAACAGGAAGAGGGATCATCATTTCAAGTTAGAGCTAAATCCTTTCTTATTGTTCAAAGTAGAGTCCAATAGTGTTATAAAAACCTTGGAGAATTCCAGTAAGATATCTTTAATCATTTCTATGATACAACGGTTCAAAGCTTAATCTAACAATTGGACAATTTTGTTGTTACACGATTTGAGCAATTTTGCTGTTGGAATCATAATTACGATCCAATTCATCAGACCAGACAAATTCAAAAAGAAATCAGAAAAAATAACTCCGGGAATAAAAAATAAAATTTACTGATAGTGTATGTCTGAGAGTGGGGGGATGAATGTGAGAGGTAAATGAAAGCTCTAGAGAGGGGTAACAGACAAGAGAAGAACAGGATGGTCTAAACGTGAAGGTGGGGATTAAAATTTAACAGACAGAAGTTTTAAAGAGAGATGTTTAAATGACGGTTTAAATGAGGGAGATACAGATAAATATGAATTATTTTCCGATACATAATTCATTACTGAATTGCTGACCTAAATTAAATTAAAAACCAACACCGAAAATGTGTGACTACATTTGTGGTGACACTATGCACAATAAAAGACGATATAATCTAAACTTAAAAATCAGAAGATGAGAGAGAGATAGAGAGAGAAAAGAAAAGACAAATGGTGGAATTTAGGTGGGGGCAACTAAAACCGAAGGACATTTAAAAGAGCCGGTGTATGTATATATATATATATATATATATATATATATGTATATATATATATATATGTGTGTGTGTATTAACCACTAATATTATCTATCTATCTATATATATATATATATATATATATATATATATATATATATATATGTCTGTTTATATAAATATATATATATATATATATATATATATATATATATATATGAGAATAGGTTGGAAATTGCCTATGAATGACAGATTACCAGTAGATTATTCGGATATAACAAAGAAAATCTTTGAGGAAGATGAAATGGGAGATGTTTACAAAAAATGTTAGTTGTAATTTTGAATCAATAGAGCTGCAAATACAATGCCTGTACGAGAGAAGAAAAACATGATATTGGTAAATGAAAAAGACAGAGTAGCCTTTGAAGCTTCGAGGTATGTGTGCATTCAGGTTAGCTGCAAGGATTGTGGATGCGTGTATAGATGACCCAGGATATATGAGGTCAGATTAAAAAGTATTGGTCTGTTGCTATGGCAACAGAACCAAAGTACACAGAGTGAAGCTGCCTGACACAGATTGACCTTAAACTCTTAAGTGCATACACACTAAGTCATAATGTTCTCACTCACTTCTATTGTTTATAGTAGAGCTTGGAAGGAAAGTGTGTAGAGTGTGGTCGTTTCACCACACCACATAGATTCCATAGCTTGTGCAGCAATTTCTGGCCGGGCACAACATTCCCCAGGCTGTCAACCATTGTATTCCCCAGATCTCACCTGTTCTTCCTCTTCAAAAATCAAACCTCGCTTGAAAGGGACAAGAAATCCAAGAGATACGACAAAGCAGATGCTCCTTATCCCCAAAAAGGGGATCCAGGAATGCTTCCATTAATTGAAACAATAATGGATAAAGGGTGTTGTTTCAGAAGGGGACTATTTTGTAGTAGATTAAATGCTGAATTGATGTGTCATAGTTTTCTTTTTATAGCATCAGGTCTGATACATTTTGATCAGCCCTCGTATAGTGTGAAGCAAGTGTCTATAGATATCAATGTTACTTGGGTGTTAAGGATTTTACAAGCTGGCCTGATAAAGTCTCTTTCTATGACTATTTCTGTTTTTCTATCTATCTATCTATCTATCTATCTATCTATCTATCTATCTATCTATCTATTTGTCTATCTATCTAAGGCTATTTCTATCTGTCTCTCTATCTCTCTACCTATATAAGACTATTTCTATCTATCTATCTATCTATCTAAGAATCTATATATCACTCTAGGGATCTAGGGATTAAACTATTGGTTTGTTAAATTGGTGATATAGCAATTGTAAGTTCAATCCCTGAGCAAGGTGAATGGTAAAAATGATATGAGATTAACTAAATGGCTCAGTTTGGAATTCCATGTAGGTAACCTGGATTAATATATACCTGATGATGACTGAAGGACACAGTGACTGAAACGTTGTGATTGATAACAACATCAAAGATGAGGACAATGATCTGCATGTAAATAATGTGAAAAATGAAACATTTTTTTGCCAATAGAACAGAGAACTTGCAAAATGACATTATTATTTTTAACAACTATTTGTGTACATCTACAAAGAGAGCATGTGCTTATACGTACAGTGTTTGAGTTTTTGATTCTTCCCAAGGAATTAACAATTAAAGAGATTTAAATATGGTGGAATTATAGTGCAGCTTTATTGGCCATTGTCCAATTGGGAAATCTATTCCAAGCACCAGTTTTTATTAGCATAATGCCAATATGGGGAAATGTGTAGAACTCATGAATAAACATTTATATAAATCATGTCCAGAGGTGTTTTGGACTGAAGTGTTTGCTTATATTTGAAATAATTCCAAGAACACTTTATATATATATATATATATATATATATATATATATATATATATATATAGATAGATAGATAGATAGATAGATATATGGTGTATATTGACTGCAGGTGATAACAGAATAGTGCTTGTATAATAACCGGAGCTAAAATTCATATTAATAATGAATATACACTTTTTTCTCATCAGTTGCACAACCCTGAGTTTCATGCTCAATACAGTCATCAGGTGCTGATTGAAAACTAGTTTTCAATCAGCACCAGGAAAATAAATTCATGATTATTATTAATATATATATATATATATATATATATATATATATATAGATAGATAGATAGGTAGATAAAAAGAGAGATCTAAAGAAAAATAGAAAGCAAGATATCTAAAGAGACTGAGATATCTATCTAAGAGACTTTCTTTCTTTCTTTCGGTCTATCTCTTTGTATGTGTCCTAGGCTATTTTTTTCTATCTATCTTTCTACCTATCTATGGCTATTTCTTTCTATCTATCTATCTATCTATCTATCTATCTATCTATCTATCTATCTATCTATCTATCTAAGGCTATTTCTTTCTATCTAACATTCTATCTATCTATCTATTTGATCCTGTCTAAGACTATTTCTAGCTGTCTATATATCTATCTAAGAATCTATTTATGACCCTTTCCTTCTATCTATCTATCTATCTATCTATCTATCTATCTATCTATCTATCTATCTGATGCTACTTCTATCTATCTATCTATCTATCTATCTATCTATCTATCTATCTATCTATCTATCTATGTAAGGCTATTTCTTTCTTTCTATCTATCTATCTATGGCTATATCTATCTATTTACCTATCTGTCTAAGGCTATTTCTTTCCATCTATCTATATATCTATCTATCTAAATCTTCAGATCTATCTATCTATCTATCTATCTATCTATCTATCTATCTATCTCAGTCTGTTCCTATTTATCTATCCATCTATCTATCTATCTATCTGTTCACATCTATCTGATGCTACTTCTATCTATCTATCTATCTATCTATCTATCTATCTATCTATCTATCTATTGTAGGATCTAGAATCCAGACAAAGGTGGAGAGATGAGCCAAGGTGTAAAATCTTAATGCATTTCACTTCCATGCATCAAGTAAACATCTTTAGGTTAGAATGAGAGATTGTTTATCCCAGATTCTATGGAGATGACTTGCTTGGTTTGTGCATCTTGAGTAGGCTATAAAGCTTGGCTATACAGTTGACAGGTATTTTATCAGTTTCTCCCACAATTGGCTCTTCACAGGTAATTAACTTTCAATGGAGTGTTTGAATTTTTCTGTCTCAATGTTTATATTATGTTCTTGAATTTTCTCATAACGATTTGAATCTTTGAGAAGGAGTTCCATTTTTTATCATAAATCTTTGTGTTCAATATGATAACACCTTCTCCTTTGATAAAGTTCACAGGAGGCTAAAACTCATTGGAAAAGAAACGTTTTTTTGTCTTTATTCTTTTTACAGGTATATATATATATATATATATATATATATATATATATATATATATATATATATATATATATATATATATATATATATATATATATGAGGCATGGTGGAGTAATGGATAGTGGCTTGGATTGAGGAACCGGAGAGCCGAGTTCAAATCCATTACATTCACTTATGTGCTAATAACCTTGGGAAAGGTTTGTATCCTCTTCTTCTCCCTCCAGCTATGGGTTAAATAGCAGGACAGACTGGGTTCTATAGCCTTGGATGGCAACTGGTCTAGGAGTAGGACAACTCTGAATTCAAAACCTGCGGAGGGTCGTTTGGGGACCTTGTGGCACGTAGTGCACCAGGTCTCTGTATTCGACCCTTCAAAAAGTGTGGATGGTCCTGCACGAAACCTTCACCACTATAATCAAATCTCATGTGCTGTTTTGGGGCTATTGGTTTCCTGGGAACTGATCTGCTTGACTCTCATATGTCCAATTTGATGGGAGAGTTGTGTATATATATATATATATATATAGCCATTAGCCATTAAGACACCTGCACATCCAAGCTTACAGCACCTGGTATTCCCAATCAGTCACCCATCTAGATAATTACTAGGTTCAACATTGCTTAACTTTGTTGATTCAACATGATGTGGCTTTAAGACTATATATAATCTTAAGGCCACATATGTTAAGCAATGTTGAACCTAGTAAGTACCTAGATGGGTGACTGCTTGGGAATGCCAGGTGCTGTAAGCTTGGATGTGCAGGTGTCTTAATGGCTAATAGCAAGGAATTATTAATTGGAGGGGGGAGTTCAAATTCCTGTTCGTTATATTTACTCATGTTCAAATATCCTCTGGAAAAATATGAATGCGTCTCTTCTACCCAAAGCTGTGGGTTAATTAATAAGACTTGAATCACTAAACCAGTCTTATCTCCCTGCAAATTCTTCCAATCTGAAAGTATTTTTCTGGCCTTAAAATAACCTGCAATCTATCATAAAACAGACACACAGACACACATTCTATATATACAAATACATATATATATATATATATATATATATATATATATCAAGCCCTCTTTTGAATTAATGCTGTGAATGTTAGAATTTATATATTATTTTTGTTAACATTGCCTCGGGTATATATATATATATATATATATATATATATATATATATATATGTTGTAACCTAGGGAAGTTTGCTAAATAAAATAATCACACAATAATACTTACGGCAAGAACAACATATATAAGATTTGCCACCAGCATGTACAAGAAGTAGTCAACTGCTAGAACTGAGTCAAGTGAATTTCACAATGAATCTCCAAATGCAGACCAACATACAGTATTTACTACTGTATTTATGTTAATGGGGACATACCTATTATTGTCTGTAGGTATACTACAACAGATAGATAGATAGATAGATAGATAGATAGATAGATAGATAATGAACAGAATTAGATAGATAGATAGATAGATAGATAGATAGTGTTGTAATGTAGGGAAGGCTACTGACTAGAATAATCAAATGAAGGTTGGTCATGAATGATAATACTTAGGACAAGAACAACACATATAAGATTCACCAGTAGCGCGTAGAAGAAGTAGTCATATGCTAGAAGTGATTCAAGTGAATTCCACAATGAATCTTCAACTGCAGGCCAACATACAGTATTTACTACTGTATTTATGTGAATGGGGACATACCCATTATCGCCCATTGGTATGCTGCAACAACATATATATATATATATATATATATATATATATATATATCACAGGATCTAAAAACCTGCATCTATGAATGCAAGAGAAATATTTGTTTAAATAAATGTTCTGACTCATTTCTATTGCACAGGAATGATGCTGGATATAACTTTGATTTTACTAATGCCTCCTGAATTAAAAAAGAATGTTATTCTTTAAGGAGATAAATACTTTGAAAGCCTAATAATAACATTCGTACCGACTATAAACACCCCACCTAAAACATTACATTACATTGTCATCCTTCTTCAAATCCATTCTTAAAGAATCTAACTTAAAACAGGCAGTACGTGCATAAACAACAGTCCACCAAAAACATTCACCCCACTGTGCCAACTGACTGTGCAAAGATGAAGACAGAACTCCTCCTATTAGACAGACACAGATACACAATTATGGATACACATTACCATGTGATACCCACTTAGACATACAAGAATCTTTACAAACTTACATGCAGATAGAATTATCTACAGTTTTAATGTATGCAATATATAACTGACCAAGGAGAATCAACCCAAACAAAATTGAAAAGTTCTGTCATTTTGTTTGTTTTCTCTCAATCTCTGACAAAGCTTTAATAAAAATGAAACATATTAGATTGATATGTTTCCTACTTGTTCTTTATCTTATCACAGATATATATATATATATATATATATATATATATATATATATATATATATATATATATTGATATGTCCCAGAAAGGGATATATTTGTTCAAAGTAGCAAAGTGGTTGTTGTCTACTGTAACCAGGTAGGACAATCTAACCGTAATGGACTGGTCCTCATCGTAGTGGTAGGCAATAGGCATAGGCAATAGGCGTAGGCAATAGGTGTCGTCCTGTACCTCCACATCAGTCTGTATTTATGGCTGACACCAGTCAATCATATTACTATGAGGGGGAACCCAGGTGTATGCATATTGATTACATCATATATATATATATATATATATATATATATATATATATATATATATATATATATTTATTTAAATATGTTTTTTATGGTACAAAATTTAATGATAGCTAGGAAAAGGCAAAATTTATATGGCATTTTTAAAAAGCTAAAAAAGAACAACCAGTTTCGTCCCAAGACTTATCAAGTTTATTTTCTGGGATATAAAAAATATATACAGTGTAACCCGGATATAAGAGAGTTGTTGAGACCGAAGAAGTCGCTTATATCCGGGTTTCTCTTATATCCGGGTTTGGTCTATTTTGTTTAGGTAAGTATGGCTCTAATTTGGGACCAGAGAAAATCTCTCTTATATCCGGGTTTCTCTTATATCCGAGTCTCTTATATCCGGGTTACACTGTATAAGCGTGTAAATTAAATTAATATAACGAATGGAAGGGAAAAAATAATGAATTTCAAGAGAACTAGAGTCCAATAACATTCAGACCCAGTAAGCATTCCCTCTGTTTACAGAGGGAAAGCTCACGGGATCTGATATACAAAGACTCCTTGAGGTGATATGAGGAGTGGATCTGATATACAAGGACACCTTGAGGTGATATGTGTCGGACCTAGATAAAATCAAAAAACAGTCCGCACTAAAATCAAACACATGATTTCAGCTATTTGCTACATGCTCAGTAACAGCAGAGTCAGAAGTATCGGTTTGTTGGCTTTTGCTGGCATCTGGATTCAAAATTCTGGAGGGTAAGTGTTGCTTTATTCTCAGATCGAAACGTTGGGATGTCCTCCCTATGTAGTCAAGTCCAGAATTACACTCATATTAATAAATCACTGAGTTAACATGATGGCAGGTGGGAAGGACATCCTTACGAATGGAAGAGAAAACAGGATGGGTAACAAATATTACCCTAACATTCGCTGAAAAATAACAGCTATTGATCATACATGAAGGTCATCTAGATAAACTCTCACCCTCTGTACCAAAATAAGGAAGACGCAGATAAACTAGGCATTTATTAACAAAATGTGGGTTAACCCTATGAAATCTACTAATGACGTCTTGGATAACAGAGTCTAAAACATCCAAAGGACATCCTTTTTTTGAAAGTGTCATCCTAACAAACTCAATTTCACAATTCCAGAGAAGGCCATCAGAACATAACTTAAGTGCCGTATGAATTAAAGCCTTAATCAAATTAACCTTTTCTTATCTGGGACAAAAAGAGTCCCAACGCGTATAATGTCCCGAGAAAGTAGCTTTCCTAAATATAGAAGTCACAAACTTGTCACTAATCCTATGAACAAGAACATCCAAAAAAGATATATATATATATATATATACATATATATATATATGTATGTGTGTGTGTGTGTGTGTATATATATATATATATATATATATATATATATATATATATATATACTTTTTTTATTTAGGCAACATATTTTAATTCAAGTATCTTATTTAAATAATTTAGTACTATGTCTATTTGTTTTAGTTTTAATTGTTTAAAGTTCATGAATTAATTTGTTTGTGGCTGTATAAAAATTGATAAGGAAAACTTCCAAAATTTTCTTTTAATCTCATCTGAGACTATCTTCAAGGGTTGCATTACTAGGGATGCATTATGCATTAAAACCGTAAATTCAAAATATTTTCTACCTCTATGCAAGGGAGGTAACTTATGTGATTTTTTAAAAGATTTAAAAAAAATTTTAATTGTAGTATTTTAATTCAGTATTTTTTATATAACACTGCTGCTATGACATTTATACAATATTTACATTATTCGGACTATTGTTCTCATTTTTGTCGCCATGTTTATCACAACATTTTCAGCTGTTGTACGTTCTGGCTTTCTTCAGGTGGTTGGAATGTCGAACTGAACCCTTAGACAGTTCTAGTTCCACATGCCATTTCTAATGGATGTCAGTTATCTCCTGTTAGTTACCCTCTGAAAGTTCTCCACTAACCAGGTATTGAACTCACACTAACACACACTCCTGTCACTGGATCTAACTAACACCTTTATCCATTGTGCCATGTGTCCTTGAGGACATCTGCGTATGAATTTCTGGGTATTATAAACCTAATGTCTTCAGCAACCTTTTTTACCAGTGCTCATATTGCAATTTATGCTTTTATCATTGCATGTTTTTTTTCCGTTTTTTTTTTTTTTTTTTTTTACTAGAGCTCATATTGCAATTTTTGTTGTTATTATTGCTTTTCTCTGGCACTCCTTATTACTGGTTCCCATATTGTATTCATTTCTATGCTTGGTTGGCTCAGGGGATTTTTGTGGCCTAGCATATGTGCTGATTCCTTAAGTTTATCAATTTGTTGTTATACTATTCTGTTAGCCCTTATCAAGGATGTTTTTTTGTTTAATTGAACATGTTGATGTTTTTATCTACACTTTTTCTAAATGTGGTCAGCATGTTGAGGGCATGTTTATTGTGGTTGATTTTTAATCAATGGTAATTTTAATTTCAGATACATACAGTTTGCCATGGGATGCTCCACTGCTTGTCTCGCTAGGTCATTTGTGATGGAATAGTGAGTTCGATCTTCACTGGGTGCCCCATACTTTCAGCTTTGTGCCAGAACTAATCTACACTTTGTGCACTTTGATGTCGTGTAATGGTTAGCAAACTTGTCTTGCTAGGTTAATTATGACTGAGTAGCGAGTTCAGTGCTCACTGGGTGCTCGACACTTTTGGCCTTATGCCATATCTAAGGCATAGAAAATTAAGGCACTTGAACATGGTGCCATGCTTAAGAAGTTTGTCTTGCTAGGTCATTTGTGACAGAATAGTGAGCTCGATCCTCACTGGGTGCTCCATATTTTCAGCCTTGTGCCACACCTAAACTACTCTTAGAAAATCACCATTTATTTATATATTATATCGCTAGATCAATTACGACTGAATATTGAGTTTGTTCCTCACTGGGTGCTCCATACTTTCTGCCTTGTGCCACACCTAAGCTACTCCTAGAAAATCACCATTTCTTTATATTTCAAATCGCTAGATCAATTACGACTGAATAGTGAGTTCGATCCTCACTGGGTGCTCCATACTTTCGGCCTTGTGCCACATCTAAGCTATAGCCTCGAAAGAAAAAAAAAGAAATTATAAAGCTACTGAGTGTCATGGAAGACATTTTTTTTTTTAATAGCAGAGTCGTTTTTATATCTGGTTTGGTTTTAGACAGGAAGGTTCACGACATGTGTCTCTGACTTCATTCAAGCAGCAAAAGACTTTCAGAAGTCGCGTGGGGTGTGAAGTGCTTGAACAGATTCAATATGCCAAAGAGACATATTGATTTAATATGGCAGATGCTTATGGATAAGATGTCAGTTTATTACGATAGATACCACATGGATAAGAAAAAAACATAAATATGTGCCTATGTGTCTTTCGTGGATGAGAAGGTGGGGATTTAGAATGATGTCATAAATGATGTGTGTGTTTTTTGCGTGTATGTATGTCTGGACAGAGATAAAAAAAAAAATGTCGTCGTTAAATAGATGGCAAAATGGAAGAAAAATCACCCTACATTATATGACCCAGTCAGCGAAAATTGCTTTTTGTCACGGCAAATTATTCATTAACATATCTGGGTATTTTACAAAATATTGGAGTTGATTACACAATATTTTGAGCTCAATTTAGAGGTTTATAGTTCGTAACCATGAATGAGATGAGGTAACATAAACCGTAGATTTGTCTGTGGAATATCATATTATTGTTACATAATTATAATGAAATCATTAAGGATTTTTGTTAAAAAGCATTTTATTTTTGGTCGTATATATATTTAAAATATTCCTTTTTACAGGCTTCATTTTTGAAATGGAATAAGATTATTCTAAATTTCAGAATTTCGTTATTGCCATCAAAATGATAGAAAGGAAGCAATCTAAAGACTAAAAGCAACAATGGAAAAGGGAGGTAATAAAGCGTAAATGAAATAGCTCCAGTTTGTTCAACTTTGGAAACTTAGCATTGCGGCCAAAGTATTCTAAAATACTGCCAATAACAAAAGAGAAAACGAAAAATTCCTCCCCAAAATTCGAATATAGCATCAAAATTTTTATTATTTTTATTTATTTGTTATGTAGCTAAAAATACATGATTGTCAACAATGTTTGCGTAAAATTTGATATTTCTCGTAATTAATTCTTAATATTATTATTGTTAAGTGTAAGTTAGTCTTATAGTTACAATTCCTTACGGCTAACCATGAAAAGAAATGTTGATCAAAACTGCCTAAAGCCTCTAAACGCGTATTGCCACAAAATTATGTTGAATACGCCCCTCCTCCGCAGAACCCGACATATATTTCGTTTTTCACACTAATAATAATAATAATAATGGTTTTATCTGGAGAGGACCGTACTGGTAATGTGTATGTATTGTAGAAGAACACATGTGGGTAGAATTTCCTGCTAGCCGGTCCAACTACATGAGAAAGTTGGACTTTGATTTAAGTCCAAAGAAAACAAATAAGACCGATAAATATACGTAAACAAATATCAAAGGTTACAAGTTACATAGACAGTTACATGTGCGTGTGGTGAATATTATATGTGTGTGTGTCGTGATGAGTGTTCGTACGTACGTGTATTTGTTCTTAGCGTGTTCCCAGCATTTGGGAAACGTTGTTTCTATGAGAGCTCACATCTGCGAGGTGGTAAGGCTGAAGCCCGAGGGGAAAAAAAAGAGATCGAGGCTAAGGGTCACCCAGTATTTATAGCCAGGGGAGAAAGACCCCTGTTGAAGAGTTAAGGAGTTGAGGAGGAGCTAACTCCAACATATCCATGAAGTCTTATAGTTAAATCTAACCGCCACTTCTACTCCAACAGTTTCTTTTCTGACACTTCCCGACAGTCGAACTCCTTACCAGTTTACTTGCTTCCCTGGAAACTACAATATCTTCAAAAATTTAAATGCTTCGTCAATCGCCATCTTCTATCTTCTTGAATCTCATTCATCTTTTATCCTTTCCTCTATCCCCACCTATGCTCAGTCTTTTATCTCACTTTCATTTTCTGTAACCCTCTTGCGTACTAGTAGCATCCCCGTCTTGCTTGAGATGAAATGATTAAAAATACTTAAAGCTAGCTGTGTAAAGAGATGTAAATTATGGAGGTTGCTAAGAGATGTAAGTTATTGTCTAATAAATAAAAGCGAGTAGATGTTGTTGAATTTTTATTTATTTTTTTAATGTAATTATTTATTATTTTAATTTGTTTAATTATTATTATTATTATTATTATTATTATTATTATTATTATTATTTGATCGAGTTCTCCCCAAGCAAGGCAGTAAAGCCACTGAGATACAAGGGGTTATTGGGTGTGGAAGAATTAGAAAACAGAAACATTGCTAAGGAATCAGAAGAAACAAAAAGAAATCAATAAGACAGTAGATAGTGATTGGCATTGCATTTAAATTTTTGAAGATTAAAGTTGGCTGGAAAACATTGAAGCCGGGAGTGGTTTTACAAGCAAGAAGTGCAAGAAAAAAAACTGTTAGCATAGAATTCACAGTTACATCTTGCCAACTCAAATGTAAATTGGTGAGACCTTCTCACCAGTCTAGTGCTATCCTTAAATTCAAAGAGTCTAGGTACCACAATATTCTCAACACCAACACATTCTTTCTTACCTTTCTTACTACATTCACCATAATACCACCTTGTCTCTATGAAAATCCTAACTAGTCCTCTCGTCTTGGGTATGACGATAAACTACATCTCTGTTACATAAGCTGGAACAATCAAAATACAAGTATACGAGAATTCAAAAAACTTGACAACGAACTAAGGTTATAAGGTTTTTTTTATGTATCACCGTCTCCCCTTAGCGAGGGGTGTTTGATTGATTTGAATCTTTTAAAACCATTTATTCTACATTCAACATTATCACTTGATAAGACACCAGAAGTGTTGAAATAAAATGGCTATTTTTGTAGTGATTTTATAACATATTTGTTATAATTTTCGAATAAATAATTGTATTTGCTCTACTCTGTATTATTGAGCACTCTTTTAAGAATAGTATTTGTTGGTTATTGGAATTTATTCCGTATACACCAATCCTATACTTATATATATATATATATATATATATATATATATATATATATATATATATATATATATATTTGCACAGTTCAATGACTCTGAGAACATTACCGTCGGGCGTTCTAAAATTCTGGTAGGGTCACCCTTAACGGCAAGGCCGAAGACAAGGTCTAAGACTAAACATGAGCAACCCCAAAGATCCCAAAGGTGGAACAAGAGGAGATATCAACTGTTGAACCAGTGGGTGAAGAGGTCTACGCATGACGGACATGCTATAGAAGGCGTTGCTCAAAATTATAAGAGTCATCGGCAGTCCCTTGCAGCTTCATAATTCTGCATGTTTCATTCTCCATGTGTCGCAGAGGGGGGTCATGAAATGAAGTGTGTGGGGCACTTCCTGGCAAGTTGATGTCAACCATAAACAAATTCACGCCATCAGCATGTTCTTTTACTCTTGATTTTCTTTCACTTCTAACCAACTCTTTTGGTGTCAACCAACACTCGTTGTCACTTTTGTGATGTCAATGAATACTCATTGTCACTTTTGAAAATTCTCGTTGAAGTAGATACTTTGTAATGGCAGCTACAGTAATAGTAATCTGAATAGAGAACTAGTATAGTAATCTGAATAGAGAAATAGTATAGTGAATAGAATAGAGAATAGCGGTCTGTATAGTATAGAGGATAGACTATAAATAACGATTGTTAGTCGTCAGCTACTTCCTACGTATATGCATTTCCTCTATGTATCTATCTATATTTCTGAGATGAGGTATTATGTACATTATTTATATTATTCGGACTATTGTCCCCATCTTTGTCGCCATATTTATTACAACGTTTCTGCCTTTCCACGTACCATGTCTAATGGATGTCAGTTATGTCCTGTTAATTCCCCTCTCCAAGTTCTCCACTACCATAACCGGGTATTGAACTCACACTCTTTGGGTCCTGTCACTGGATCTAACTAACGCCTTTATCCTATGTGTCCTTGATCTTCTAGATCTTTTTTGCATTAATGCAGGTGTCACCCCCCTCCCAAGGCTCTATTCTTGGACCTAGATTATTCTCAATTTTCATGAACGACCTTCCTGATGTCATCAGTTTTCAACTCTTTATCTATATTACTGACACAACTATTTACTACCGTCTTAATGGTAAGTCTGATTAGTTTGAATAGGTCAAATTGGTACCTAATCTTAAAAAAACAACAAAAAAAAACAATGACCTACAATCCGTTGTTAAGTGGGGCAAGAAATGACTTGTTAATTTTAATAACCATCAAAATGAAACTGCTATCTTTTAATCATCTGAGAGACCATTCTTTGCCTTCCACCAGGAGAGTGACGCATTGTCTCTTCTTGGGTTAGAGCTTTCCGCTGACATGGAGTGTAAAGATTATATTGAATCAATTGCTAAATCTATAGCTAGGAAAGTTGGTTCACTGAGTTGTGCTTGACAATTTATCTTGCCGGAATCTATCTTGCACATTTATTAATCTACCGTTCATCAATGCGCTGAATATTGCTATCACATTTGGTCTGCTGCTTCTGATTCTTGTTGAAAACCAAAGAAGAATCTGCAATTTTGCCGGTCTTGGACTGGCATCTCAGTTTCAGTCATATTTCCACCACCGTAACGTATCTCCCCTGTAACTTGTTTTGACGAGCTTTCCTACTTTTATGAATTAAAGTGCAGTATTAGATTGGCAGCTTGGTTTCATCATTTTACAGTTGAAACTGCCAGATGTAACCGTAAGTTCTATGGTAACAGTTTCTTCTCTCGCACTTCTCGCTTGTGGAAATCTCGTCCGGTTTCTTACTTTCCAGTCAAATTAGATCTTTAAACATTTAAATTCAGTGTCAATGGCTATCTTCTGCCTTCTTAATTCCTGTTCTTTTATTGTCATCTCTCCTTAATAAGGTTTTACTTTTTCTCACATTCCTTAACTGTCAGTTGACCTCCTTGTATCTTAGTGGCTATATTCTCTTATTAATCTGCCTCCTCAACGTTTTCTTTTTCGCATATCATTTCACACTTAATTTCGGCCATTTGAAATGAGGAAGAAGGTTCTAACCCTACCGGGGAGCGCTTTGTTAAGAAAGGTATATATAATACACACTGTTTAGAATAAATAGAAACGGAACGTCTATTTCAAACAGATCTATGCCCTGTTTCTACTGAGTCCAATTATACACTCTGCCCAGGCAAAGAACTGAAGCGTCCTGGGTATGACGATAGACTACATCCGCGTCCTGGGTATGACGATAAACTATGACCAACAACAAGGCCTCAGATAATGTTTTCGGAAAAATAATGTTGCCAGCTATACGTTTTTGAAACACTAATGTTGCCAGGTATGCGTTTTTGAAACAATAATGTTGTCAGCTATACGTTTTTGGAAAAAATAATGTTGCCAGCTCTACGCGTTTGGAAAAAAATAATGTTGCCAGCTATACGCGTTTGGAAAAAATAATGTTGCCAGCTATGCGTTTTTGAAACGATGTTGCCAGCTATAGGTTTTTGGGAAAGAATAATGTTGCCGGTTATGTGTTTTTGAAAAAATAATGTTGCCAGCTATATGTTTGATAGTACTGTATATTTAATATATGTATAGGTATATATATATATATATATATATATATATATATATATATATATATGTGTGTGTGTGTGTGTGCACACACACACACATATATATATATATATATATATATATATATATATATATATATATATATATATATATATATATATCTTAATTTGGCATTAAATGATCCACAGTGGTTGATATGCCATAAAACCCAACCAAGCAACCAAGAACTGAACTCACAGTTACTATATAGCAAAATTCAAAAACCAACGCTTTAATCTACTAGGCAATTGAACCAGCACATAGACTGGCGATATAGTAATTGTGAGTTCAATCCCTGGTCCGAGCAGTGTGCAGTAGAAACAAGGTGAGAAATAACTGGGCAGTACTAAAAATAAAAACTACACGAGATATCTGTAGACATAGGCCGTGGAAGGAGAACAGTCCGCCCTCGTAAATTAAATAAAGGGTTCAGTTCAGAATTCTCTGTAGCTTACCCCATTCAGTATACACCTGATGAAAGCCGGATGGCATAAGAGCTGAAATGTCGTGATAATAACAACAATGATGAGGAGAATAGTTTGTGTGTAAATAAAGTAAACAATGAAACACCTCATTCCATAAATTCAAGCGGAAGGCGACCAGGGGATAACAACAAAGATGAGGACAATAGACCGCATGTAAATAATGATAACTCCTCACCCCTGAAATTCAGGTAGAAGGCGATCAGGTGATAATAACAACAAAGATGAGGACAATAGCTCACATGCAAATAATGATAACTCTCCATCCCATAAATTCAGACGGAAGGCGATCAGGTGATAGTAACAACAAAGATGAGGACAATAGCTCACATGCAAATAATGATAACTCCCCATCCCATAAATTCAGACGGAAGGCGATCAGGTGATAATAACAACAAAGATGAGGACAATAGCTCACATGTAAATAATGATAACTCCCCATCCCATAAATTCAGACGGAAGGCGATCAGGTGATGATAACAACAAAGATGAGGACAATAGCTCACATGCAAATAATGATAACTCCCCATCCCATAAATTCAGACGGAAGGCGATCAGGTGATAATAACAACAAAGATGAGGACAATAGCTCACATGCAAATAATGATAACTCCTCATCCCATAAATTCAGACGGGAGGCGATCAGGTGATAATAACAACAAAGATGAGGATAATAGTCCGCTTATAATTAATGATAACTCTTTATCCCAGAAATTGAGACAGATGACCATCAGGTGATAAAAACAACAAAGATGAGGACAACAGACCGCATGTAAATAATGATAACTCTTCACCCCAGAAATTCAGGTAGAAGGCCATCAGGTGATAATAACAACAGAGATGAGAACAATAGTCGGCATGTAAATAATAACTTCTCATGCCAGAAATTCAGACACAAAATTAATATATCAATTTATTTACATTATTTAAATTATTCGGACTATTGTCCTCATCTTTGTCGCCATATTTATCACAACGTTTCGGCCGTTGTACGCTCCGGCCTTCTTCAGATGGTTGAAATGTCGAACTGCACCCTTTATTTCACTCACTGGCGTAGACTGTTCTAGATACTTTGGCGCCAAGATCTTCATAAGCTTGAGGTCTTCGACCGCTACTGCCTCCGTCGTATCCTGTGCGTGTGCCTCTCCGACCGGATCCCCAACTCGTCCATCCACGCCAGATGCAACATTCTGGGCCTTGAAGAAACTCTGCTTAACAAGAGACTCCGGTGGTTCGGCCACGTGCTGCGGCGGCCGGGTGATGAGCCAAACGCACCCACTGGTTGGAGGAAGCGCCGAGGTGGTCAACTCAAGATGTGGCTCGCAACGGTCAAAACAGATATGGAACTCATGTCCGGTTCTCGCGTTTTCGGGTTCCGACGCTGAAATCGCGAATGGCTCGATCATGCCGTCGATTCTGCTGCCGATCGACGTGGGTGGATGGCCTTCACGCGTGATGCGGTTAATTCAATTGGAGCCGGCTCAACCTACCCTGGGTGAATGCCGTCACAAGACAAGAAGAAGACTGTTCTAGATAAACATGGCCGACAAAGATGAGGACAATAGTCCGAATAATGTAAATAATGTACATAATACCTCATCTCAGAAATATAGACAGATACTGAAAGGCCGAAACTTTGTAATAAATATGGCGACAAAGATGAGGACAATAGTCCGAATAATGTAAATAATGTACATAATACCTCATCTCAGAAATATAGACAGATACTGAAAGGCTGAAACGTTGTGATAAATATGGCGACAAAGATGAGGACAATAGTCCGAATAATGTAAATAATGTACATAACACCTCATCTCAGAAATATAGACAGATACTGAAAGGCTGAAACGTTGTGATAAATATGGCGACAAAGATGGGGACAATAGTCCGAATGATGTAAATAATGTACATAATACCTCATCTCAGAAATATAGACAGATATTGAAAGGCTGAAACGTTGTGATAAATATGGCGACAAAGATGAGGACAATAGTCCGAATAATGTAAATAATGTACATAATACCTCATCTCAGAAATACAGACAGATATCAATTTATTTGTCTGTAAAGTTTCTCTCTTTTACATTCATTTTCTGTTTATATTCCTCTCTATTTGTATCCTATTTTCTCTTTTGCTCTTTTCCAATCTTTTTGCCTCCCCTCTTTTCGACCTCTCTCACTCTTTTTAATTTTCAGTTATTCTTCTCACTCTCTTGCCTATTTCTCTCTCACTCAACCGTAATACTTTACTCTCACCCTCTCTCTTTTACTTTCCTTTTCTGTTTCTATTCCTCTGGCTTGTCCTCCCTTTTCCTCTCCTCTCCTCTTTTCCACCTCTCTCACTCTTTTTAATTTTCAATTCGTCTTCTCACACTTTTGCCTGTTTTTCTCTCCCTCAACCGTTATACATTATTCTCTCCCTCTCTCTTTTATCTGAACGTTTTCACTCTTTTCGCTGTTCCCTATCGCTTTATTTCTCTCTTTTTAATTCTATCCTATCTATTCCATTGTCTTTTCCTCTCTTTTCCTCTAATTCTTTCTCTCTTTTATTTTCCTCTCTATCTCACTTGTCCCATCTTTCACTCTCCACCTTTCTCATTCCTGTTTCTCTTATCAACTCTTATTTTTTCCCTTCTCCTCCAACTATGTTCAGGACACCCCTGACCTCTCGCTCACTTCTAAAACCATATCTGTGTATTTCATTTTTTAAATATGCTATTTTTCCTGAAAATAGAATGAACTGATTGTATTGTTTCTTGTTTCTCTATCAACAAAACATCCTTGTCTATTTTGTACTTGTCAAGCATAGTTTATTAAGTTAGTTCAAATTTGCAGGAATTGACAAAGTAATATGCTTTTAGTGCTTTTCGGCCTGCAAATCCATCAAAATCTACACTAATTTCAGTCTTCACAGGTAGGTTATTGCAAGATTAATTAAAGTATCCATCAATAGAATCTGGCAAATTTCATATATTATAATATAATATAATATAATATATATATATATATATATATATATATATATATATATATATATATATATATATATGAATATATATATATATATGAATATAAATATTCATATATATATATATATATATATATATATATACATATATATATATATATATATATATATATATATTCATTCATATACATAGATATTCACATTAATAGATCTTTGTCGCCATATTTATAGGTTATAGCAAGATTAAGTAAAGCATCCATCAATAGAGTCTGGCAAATGTCATATATTATAATATATATATATATATATATATATATATATATATATATATATATATATATATATATATATATATGTATGTATATATATTCGCATTAATCGATCTTTGTCGCCATATTTATTACAACGTTTCGGCCGTTGTACGCTCCGGCCTTCTTCAGGTGGTTGGCTTGTTGAACTGAACCCTTTATTTCGCTCACTGAGGTAGACTGTTCTAGTTCCACGTGCCATGTTTAATGGATGTCAGTTATCAGTAAATTCGTTTACTTAAGAAATCAGCAGATATGCTAGGTCACAAAAATCTCATGAGCTCATCAAGGATACAAATGAATACAATATGGGAACCGGTAATAAGGAGTGTCAGAGAAAAGCGATAACAACAACCAAAATTGCAGTATCGAGCTCTGGTAAAAGCATGCAATCACCCCAGCCGTTTCCATAGTAACGAATGAACACGCTTATAACGATACGTAAATTTCAAAATTGGTTAGTCTTAAATTTTCGCTTGAAGATGAAACAGGGCTTGTTACTTTAATTCAATTTAATTTTAACAATTATATTGATGGTTTCGGTTCTCGATTTTGAAACATGAGAACTGTTATGTATCGAAGGAATCATTTTAAAAAAAGTAATTATAATATATATATATATATATATATATATATATATATATATATATATATATATATATATATTTGGTTGGATAGATGTGAGTTTGTGACACTGGGTTTCACGCTTTAGGGATCGTCAGACAGTCTGACGATCGCAAAAGCGTGAAACCCAGGGTCACAAACTCACATCATTCCAACCAAATATGTTAGCTCTATCTCTGATATTGAGCGCTTTCTAATAAGTACCGCGCATATAATATAATACATAAATAATTATACATATATATATTTATTTATATTTATATACACACACTTTTCATATATATATATATATATATATGTATATATATATATATAGTAGCGTCAGAATTTGTAAATGGTATGCTGTACTACTTGGCATTCGCATCGAAAGTGCCAATACGAACATTTCAGATTGTTTGGGTGTCAATCTGAGGACAGTGCAGAGGATTCAGAAAGAGTTGGATGAGTCTAATGGTGATTACGAATGTGTTTGTAGTGATCTCTTGTGGTGGCGATGTTATGCCTTGTTTCATCTTCCAACAGTGGCTCAGATACAACACGGAGGGGTACGTCAAGAGCCTTGAGGATGTAGTGCTGCTCTGGGTCAAAAGGGTGGCTGCTGAATGACCCTGTCACTGGCAACAGGACTCTGCACCATGCCACACAAGCAGGAGAACCCAGTCATGGCTGTCATGGCGACCACCCAGAAGAGCTGCAGGAGATTGTGAAGTAGTCTGGAGGCCGTGGCTGAAGCTAATGGCGATTTTATTGAATAAGTTATTTCTTTCGTATTTCAAGATATTTTTGTGTATTTTTGGCAAATAAATCTGTTAAAATGAGGTGTTATTTTCATTTCTGTGGAAATTAGACAACAATTCATCCATTGCACCTTGAATATATATATATATATATATATATATATATATATATATATATATATATATATATATATATATAATTTGTGTATTTAGGCAGCAATCCTTCTTTTATGCACATTTCATTGAATACGACAGACAAGGTGCTTTTATTTAGTTTTTTATACAATTTCTCATTTTTTTTCTTTTCGGTTGATAAATTATATAAAAACTGTCCGAATGTTCTTTTTATCCGAGCGCTTTTGGCTATACATTCATCCGTTTTAAAGCATTAATTATTTTAACTGTTAAATAAGATATAGTTTGTTGTATGTATGTTTTATAAAATGTTTTCATTTTTCAAAACACGGTCAAATTATTGCGTCCATGTTCAAAGTTAATATTATTAAGTGTTTTTTTTTTTTGTTTTTTTATTAATAATGCTTCCATTATTTTTAGTCTTTTTTTGCATGTAGATGATGCTATTATATTAGTGTTGTTGACAAGTATGTTACGAATAGTGTCCGGTAGGTCTCCATGAATATTTAAATGAGATCTAATTGAGCTATGGTCAGAAAGGTGTAGAGTGAGTCTGCGTGTCAAACATGTTGTAGTGTATACTATATAATTATTTACGAATTTTGATTGATCAGGAATATAATTCCTTAATGGGCATTTAAATTCGTAAATAATATTTGCCCTATTTAATTTTGTTCTAAGAGGCGAATTTTTTGTAATAAATTATTAATTTAATTTTTTTGCTATTGTCAACTGGTGTTATGCATTTTTTATAATGTTCTTAATTCTGCTTTCATCTTGTTTATTTTTTTTTTTTTTTCATCTTTTTCATCTATTTGTTTTTTATAAAAAATTTAAATGTTATTATTTCTATTCTCGCCGTTGCTATATATATATATATATATATATGTGTGTGTGTGTGTGTGTGTGTGTGTGTGTGTGTGTAATCCGATAAATTAGGCATAGTGATTAAAGACTAGAAACCACTCTCCAAATGGAAAAAAAAGATTTTGCAATCAAGTCTCCTGATGAGTGGATGTATTCTCTTCAAAACTCAAAGTAGAGAAATATAATTGACTATTTAATTATATTTCTTACTACATACTCACACGCGCCCCCACGTGCGTGTGAACACAGACATGCACGCATACATACACTATGAAAAAGAAAACTTGCACCAATGAAAAGTCTTTATAAAATCGAGAAATATAAACAGTCAATTGCTGGCAACACCTGACGAGTGGACAGAGAGATTATCAGAGGATCTGTCTATCAAACTCTGGGTTTCGGTATGCTAACGGTAACAAGAATCAGCGAGAAACCTTTTTATTTGTATTAATTTTCTCTCTCTCTCCCTCTCTCTCTCTCTCTCTCTATATATATATATATATATATATATATGTATATATATATATATATATATATATTGATTCGAAAATTATAACATAAATATGTTATAAAATCATTACAAAAATAGCCATTTTATTTCACCCTACTGGTGTTTTATCAAGTGATGATGTTGAATGTAGAATAAGGGGTTTTAAAAGGTTCAAATCAATTAAACACGCCTCGCTTATGTAACAACGTTACCCCTAGCGAGGGGTGTTTGATTGATTTGAACCTTTCATGTCCTGGCTGCTGAGATTTTTTTCATGCATTCAGAAGGCAAGTGTTGCATCTGGCTTAGTAGCTTCTATTATTATTTAGATATTCTTGATAAAATCCAAAAAAGAATCTGCAATGTTATTGGTATTGACCTGGCATCTTGGATTCACTCACTTTCCCATTGCTGTAACGATGCTTCCCTCGACCTTTTTCTATAAATACAGATGCACTCTTCTCTATGGTGCCTAGACTTTATGAATATAAGAGCAATACTAGATTGGTGGCAAAGTCTCATCACTTTCAGTCACTTACCAACTGCCGTAACCTTGCTTCCCTGTACCCTTTCTATAAATATTTTCATGGTAATTATTCTAATGAACTTTCTTTTCTTTTTCTTTTTTTTAAGTTGTTATTTTCATTCCCCACCTCCACAGAAAAATTGCACACATGGGGACTAGTTAAGACTTTGAGATATTATGGTGTCTCTAGTAAGAATGGTAAGTAAGAATGTGTTGTTTTGGTGTAAGTACTTCATTGGTGGTAAGGTCGCATATCATTTTACAGTTGAAATTGCTATTTATAACCATAAGTTTTATGCTAACAATTTCTTCTCTCTCACTTCGCTCTTGTGGAACTCTCTTCCAGCTTCTTGCTTCCCAATCAACTTTGATCTTCAAAAATTTAAATGCAGTGTCAATCGTTATCTTCTGACTTCTTGCTGTGTTTCATTGTTCGCTCTCCTTAATTATGTCTTGCTTGGTCTCATATTCTTTAAAATTCAGTAACCCCTTGAGACTTAGTGCATGCGACGAATTGATTAGACAAAATATTAAGATGGCAATTAATTTATGAAGTTTCTTTTAGAGGCCCTGAATATATGTGGGTATCATTATACATAAACTAACGTCTCTTATCTGAGTGACTACCTTCTTCTACTATGTGCAATGTCCCTACAGGACGTGGGCGATATGACTCTCCACAATTGCCTGCCTTCTATTGCTCTTGGTAAATTTTCTTTTTGCTGTCTTCTCCCATCCATGCTCGTTAGGTAGGTGATCATGGCACTCCACAACTTCCTATAGCAAAAAGGTAATATTTATTTCTTTACTATCCTTCCCAATCCCTGTTCTACCATCAATTTACACAAACTCTTTAGGTAGGTGAACATGGCTCTCCACAACTACCTATCCTTCGTAGCTCTAAGTAATATTTATCTCTTTACTATTCTTCCGAATTCCTGATCTGGCATCCATTTACACAAACTCTTTAGGTAGGTGAACATGGCTCCCCACAACTTCCTATCCTTCGTAGCTCTAAGTAATATTTGTCCTTTTACTATCCTTCCCAATTCCTGTTCTGCCATCCATTTACACAAACTTTTTAGGTAGGTGAACATGGCTCTCTACAACTTCCTATCCTTTGTAGCTCTAAGTAATATTTGTCCCGTTACTATCCATCCGATTTCCTGTTCTACCATCCATTTAGACAAACTTTTTAGGTAGGTGAGCATGGCTCTCCACAACTTCCTATCCTTTGTAGCTCTAAGCAATATTTGTCCCTTCACTATCCTTCCCAATTCCTGCACACTGTCATCCATTTACATATACTCTTTAGGTAGCTGAACATGGCTCTCCACAGCTTCCTATCCTTTGTAGTTCTAAGTAATATTTGTCCTTTTACTATCCTTCCCAAATCCTGCGCTCTGTCATCCATTTACATATACTCTTTAGGTTGGTGAACATGGCTCTCCACAACTTCCTCTCCTTTGTAGCCTTAAGTAATGTTTATCTCTTTAGCATCCTTCCCAGTTTTTGTTTAGCCATCCAGTTATACAATCTTGTTAGGCAGGTGATCGTGGCTCGCCACAACTTCCTATCCTTCAAAGCTCGAATTAATGGTTTCTCTTTATTATCATTCCTAGTCCCTTTTCTGCCATCCATCTACACAAGGTCGTTAGGTAGATTACACGCTGTGAATATCAAATTTTCCAAGCTCTCTTTCCTTATGTGCCCTAAAAAATTCAACGATTTCTTGTTGATTTTATGTATAATTAATAGAATCAGCAAAAGATAGTTGAATTTTGTTTTCATTTTCTCTAAAACTTCATCATCGCTCACATGTTCGGTCCAAAGTATTCTCAGCATCCTTCTGTAGAACCACAATTTTGTTTTCTCAAGTCTTTCTTACATCTGTGAGGAGATTGCCCAGTATTTGGTTCAATTTAGAAGGACCGATATTATGCAAGAGTTCTGAACCAAGCAGTCAGTCAGTTATGTGCTACACATGATACACTCTTAGGCGATCATGGAATCTTTCGAAACATAACTGACGAGGCAGATTTTTTTCCCGCAACAGGTTGTCATTTCTTTCTGCGGTAGACCAGTTGTCATCCAAGGCTATAGAACTCAATCTGTTCTGCTATTTACCCATAGCTGGGGGGAAGAAGAAGAGCATTTATATTTTTCCCAAGGATATTAGCACGTAAGTGAATGTAATGGATTCGGCTGGAAAGTCAGTCAGTCAGTTATGTGCCATGCGTGTTACATTCTTAAGCGATCATGTATCTTTCGATACATGACTGATGAGGTAGATTTTTTTCCCGCAGTAGGTTTCCATTTCTTTCTGCGGTAGACTAGTTGCCATCCAAGGCTATAGAACCCAGTCTGTCCTGCTATTTACCCATAGCTGGGGGGTGGGGAAGAAGAAGAGGATTCATATCTTTCCTAAGGGTAATAGCACGTAAGTGAACGTAATGGATTCAACTGGAATTCAAACTCGGCTCTCTGATTCCTCAATCCGAGCTGCTAAGCCAAAATAAAATTATTTTTGACATTAATCAATAATTCTGAGAACTTTAAAATGATAGGTGTCTGCTCTGAAGACCCCGCTCCAGAAAGTGCCTGGCTCCTTCTGCTATCCGCTACCGTTACGAGAGCCAAATCAGACCGAAAATGGAGTACTGCTGCCATATTCGGGCAGGAATTACGCAGTCTTCACCCCGGTCCAAAACTATCTATGCGTTTCCACTTTTTCCTTTCTTTTCCTTACCTTTTCTTTCTTTCTTTCTTTCTTTTTCTTTCTTTTTCTTTTGTTGCTAGTTTTTGTTTACTCATTTCTTCAGACTTTTCGAAAACGTTTTATTTTCTTTCTCTCTTCCTGTCTTTCTTTTTCGTATCTTTGAATGATTTTCCTTCTCTTCATTCATTCATTCTTCCTTCCTTCTTTTCTCTCTTCTGTCTATTCCTTCTCTAACCATTTTATCCCATTAAGTCTTTTAAGTTCTTCTTTCTTTCTTTTTTTTTCATTTCTTTCTTTCTTTTTCCTCTTTTTCCATTCTTTCCATACTCTGTGATATTTTATAGCTATTTCTTTTTGATTTGGCATGCAACACACACAAGTACCTAATCAAAGAGCTGCTTCCACAAATGGATGCACCATTAATTTGGTAGAATGCACAATGATGAAGAATAATTATTTGTCCTATTTCAAAGAGGTTGCCATGGAAACAAAAGTCCTAAATAAGCTGGTTTCCATTCCCTTATTCCTCGGTTTCTCTTTCTGCTTCTCTTTCCGTTTTGCTTCTCTTTCTTTCTTTCTTTCTTTCTTTCTTTCTTTCTTTCTTTTCGTTCAGTCCATTCTTTCTTTCTTTCTTTCTTTCTTTCTTTCTTTCTTTTCGTTTAATCCTTTCTTTCTTTCTTTTCGTTTAATCCTTTCTTTCTTTCTTTCTTTCTTTCTTTTCGTTTAATTCTTTTTTTCTGATAATTCTTTCTTTTTCTTTTCATTGTTTCTTCCTTTCTTTTTGCTAATTCTTTCTTTCCCCTTATTCTTCTACTTTTGTTCTTTTTTTATATTATTTCTTTCTTTCTTTAAACTTTATTTTCTTAGTATTTGTCAATAATTTATTTATTTTCATTTAATGCTTCTTTCTTTCTTTCTTTTTTCCTTTTCGTTTAATCCTTTCTTTCCTTCTTTCTTTCTTTCTTTCTTTCTTTCTTTTCGTGTAATCATTTCTTTCTTTCTCTTAATTAATTCTTTCTTTTTCTCTTCATTGCTCCTTCCTTTCATTTTGCTAATTCTTTCTTTCCCCTTATTCTTCTAGTTTTGTTCTTTTTTTTATATTAATTATTTCTTTCTTTCATTAAACTTTCCTTCCTTACTATTTGTCAATAATTTCTTTCTTTTCATTTAACGCTTCTTTCTTTCTTTCTTTCTTTCTTTCTTTTCGTTCAGTCCATTCGTTCATTCTTTCTTTCTTTTCGTTTAATCCTTTCTTTATTTCTTTCTTTCTTTTTACTTTTCGTTCAGTCCATTCTTTCTTTCTTTCTTTCTTTTTTTTCGTTTAATCCTTTCTTTCTTTCTTTTTCTTTTCGTTCAGTCCATTCTTTCTTTCTTTCTTTCTTTCTTTCTTTCTTTCTTTCTATCCGTTTAATCTTTGTTTCTGCTTTGTATTACTTCATACTCCTTCCATTCTTCTTATGTTTTTACTCTCTCACTTCAATTCTTATGTTTCTCTATTTCTAATCCCTCCTCTGATTATCTTTCTTTTACACTTTTTTCTTCCCCTCTCCCTTTCTGTTTTTCCTTTGTCCCTTTTCACCCTAATTTACCTTTTGTTTCTTTCTCTCTTTTCCCTGTTCTCTATTTTTTATTCGTCTTATCTACAATGCTATTTTCTTCAAATTATTCAACCATGTTTGAATAAGACTCTGACAAGCGAACATACGGCTTTGTTGAGTTATTTTCATCATACGATATTCCACAGGAAGTATGAATAGGTATAACCTTGATCAAATGAGAAAATATAGCTAGCGGAAAAAGACCTCAAATTCTGAGCGAAACTACATGTTCTGTCTCGTCGCCAGTCATCTTGACAATATTACAGAAATAACAAAATGGTCAAGTAGCTATTTATGTAAGTCTCCATTTGAACAAGATTTGGCACAAGGCAATTGTTTATACAGTTGTTCACACAGTGAAACGCCCAAGCTCCACCTAAGGTCTAGGGTTATTGAATGAACAAACATAACCTATCTGTACGCTCAGTCCTAACGCCAGTCATCTTGACAATATCGTAACGATAAAAAAACGAGTGTTCTGTCCCATTGCTAAACATCTTGAGAAAAAATGGGTTAGTAGTTAATTATCTGAGTACAAGGCCCAGGAGCCACTCAAGGTAGAAGGTTACTGAATGAAGTAGTTGGAAAACCATAAAAAATAGAAAAATGCATATTATGAGGAAAAGTAGTATGAATAATGTCTTGAAGATATTAAGCAACAGTTCTTAAATATGTTTGAGTGAAAATTCTTCCTTACGAATGGAATATGAATGCACAATGGTAATTATCGTATTAGCCGTTTCCCTACAAGGAAACATTCATTGAACGGGTGACAATACTGCTTTCGATTGACGTTTATAAACTCTTTCTCTTGAAAACTTTTTTAAGGAAAATAATTTTTTCAAGTCCAGTAACTGTTATCGCTCTTTCCAGTACTGATAAGGTTTCCTTCCCAATCTTTTATTTGAAGTAGTGTGGAATGCTAACATCTTAATTATGTCATTATTTTCTCTTCGAGTTACATGTGCTATCCATTCTAGTTGTTGCCGCTGTTGGTATTCCTGAAATGATGTGCTTTCTGTTCTTTGGCACAGTTCTTTGTTTGTGATCTTGTAGCGCCAGCCATAAGGTTAAAATCATGCATTATAAAGTTAATAAAAATAATGTTATATTTATATAATTATTTTCTCTTCGAGTTACATGTGCTATCCATTTTAGTTGTTGCTGCTGCTGGTAATCCTCGAGTGTATCTTCTGTTATTCGGTAGAGGTCTTTATGATTCCGTATCGACAGTCCAGATTGTCCAAAAAGGATGATCTTTGCTAAGACTCTCAGGATTTTCTTGTCAAAGACTTTCCTCTTTATTGATCTTAGAAAGCGGTTGTATGCAGCTGAAAGTTTAAATATTTTTGAACAGGTTTGGCGCCATGCATAGCATCCATATGAAAGTCTTGATCTGATTAGTTTTCAGGTTTCAGGTAGCAATGGGTAGTGTTGGGCGAAACTGCCTCTGGTGCATCATATTCTATATTCCATTTCCTTTTCTATTTTTTTTTTTTAAATCATTTCATCCCAAGCAAGGTAATAAAGCTACTAAGACACAAGACTGATTGTTAGAGAATATGAGAAAAAAAGAAAAATACTTAAGGAGAGAGAAAAATACAAGAACAGGAATTAAGAAGACAGAATATAACGATTGGCATTGTGTTTAAATTTTTGAAGATCAAAGTTGACTGGGAAGCAAGAAGCTTGAAGACAGTTCTACAAGGGAGAAACGCAATAGAAGAAACTGTTAGCATAAAACTTATGGTTGCATCTAACCATTTCTACTGCAAAATAATGAGACCTAGCTGCCAATCTAGTACTGCACTTAAATTCATAAAGTCTAGATACCATAAAGGAAAGTTGATCAGAACAATTACGAGGAAAGAATTTATAGAAAAGGCAATGGAAAGCTACATTACAATAGTTGGAAAGTGACTGAGGCTGAGATGCCAGGTCAGGACCAATAATATTTCAGATTATTTGGTTTTTATCAAAAATCTCTAAATATATAGCACCAGACCCAATGTGATGGTAATATTCAAAGCAAGGTGAATGGTAGACTTATAAATATGTCAGATAGATTCTGGTGAGAAAAATTGTCTAGCACGATACAATGAACTAACTTTCCTAACAGCAGACCTAGCAGTTGATTCAATATAATCTTTCCGCTTGTCAGCAGAAAATGTTAGTCCAAGAAGTCACAACAAATCACTCTCCTGGTTATAAAGTGATTACTAATAATCAGTATAGTTGGTAATTAACTAATTATTAGATATTTGTATGATCATATCAATAATTGTCATTTCATCTGCCCAAAGCTGGTGCAAGGGTCTTGTGGCCTCCCACTTCAAATCTATAATATGGTCTCCCCCACTCTAATACATCTCAATTGTGATATGGTAGTATTCATATAAAATACAAATTTTATTGTAACCTAATTATGTACAATAATGGATCCTATGCAATATAGGTGAACAATTCAAGTAGAAAAATTGAAAATAAATACAATGTATCTAAATACAAATTAGAGACATGTCATAATGGATGATTCCATCTTAAATAAGTCAATAATGCTTTACAGCAATTTTTAATATCAAGAATCAAGATATTTCTTGCTAAAAAGTTTAATAATTTAAAAAAAAATAGTGAATTTTCTGTAGTGTTTTTTGAGACTTAGCATGTGCAAAACAAATTCACGGATTTAGACGATTTTTTTTTTTGTTTTCGTCCAAATCTATGAATTTCTTTTTTAGTTTATGCTAAGCGTGGTAAAAAAACAAAAAAAAAAACAAAACAAACAAAACAACCCCCCTCCAAAACAAAACACTAGATGAAATTACCTTTTTTTTTAATCATTGATGTTAAATGTGTTAAAATATTCCAACATTTTAGCAAGAAAATTTACACATTGATACTGAGTAGTATAAACCCCCAGAATGACGTCAAAATCCGTGAAAATCTTTCAGTTAGGCTTAGTTTAATTTGTGACGTAAATGTAGGTAGTTAAAAGCAAATGTTGATAAGATAACCACAAAGTACTGCAGATAAACTCTGTTACATGTAAACATGATGCTGTTTTTGCTCTATTCTAATTGAACGCTTTTTCTGATCGACCAGCTCGATATGACCGTTTGTATGCAATACAGGTGAACAATTCAACTAGAAAAAAAGAAAATAAATGCAATGTATCTAAATACTTATTAGAGACACATCATAATAGATCATTCCATCTTAGATAAATCAACAATGTTTTTCGGTAATTTTTAACATCAAGTTGAGATTTTGCTTATTAAAAAATTGAATAATTTTAACACATGGATGATTAATAGGCGATTTTATAACACGTATTTTTGGACTTAGCATGAGAAAAACAATAAAGTGCAAGAAGTATGAAAAGTATGAACAAATAAGATGCTTTCTTAGAAATCTCAGTACTAAGCAAATAGTATATAATACAGCTTCTACTGATCTCAAACATATTAATCTCCTATATCGTAAACAAATGCATACTAATTATAAACAAGATGAAAATATACTAAAAAATTTAGTAAATACTAATATATCGACAACAGATCCTAGCAAAAAAATTAAATTACTACACTAAATCTAGTATATCCAACTTAATTCTTCGCAATGATTCTCTCCCGCCCACCCCGGTTAGAGATTTGCAAAAAAGCAACATAGTTTATAAATTCAAGTGCCCTTTGGGAGATTGTATCTCCAACGAATTAAATATTTATGTTGGTCACACCACAAACTCGCATTCACGACGCTTGACACTACATTTGAATAAAAACTCTAACATTTTTAGGCATTTAAATCAACATGCCTGGCCGCACACGCAATTCCGTAAAATCCTTGTTGAAAACACAATTATACTTCAATATCAAAACAATAAACAAAAACTAAAAATCCTTGAAGCTATATACATCAAACAGTTGAAACCTAACCTAAACAAAATCAACTATGGAATCTCTACAGATATCGTTAAATGTCTATAATTAGTAACAGAAGCCATTGGTTTATACCAACGGCATCCCATACTTAATACTTCTCGAATTCACTCTCGCGTGGTCATGTGTGACGTCATGAGCTGCGGTGCGATTTTCGCTTCTAGCGTCTTATATGCACGTGTTTATCGTTGCTTGGAAATCATCCATGTAAACATTCACAGACTATCATCACTGTCTTGTCCGTATATTGCTTAATATATTGTACTGTAATTGACATCTTTGATAATGGCTTATGTAAGCCGAAAGCTTAGATAGGATTAAAAAATATGGATCAATATTGTGATTTTCTTTCTTCGTTTAGTGATAATGTTATTAAGCTTATCAGACGTTATGAAAAGAATTTACATTAAATAAATAGACAACACTTGTCTATATTATTTAATGAAACATGTATGAATGAAAAAAATGATGCCTAAATACACACACAATATATATATATATATATATATATATATGGTTGGATAGATGTGAGCTTGTGTCCCTGGGTTTCACGCTTTAGCGATCGTCAGACAAACACATATATATATATTTATTTATATTTATATACATACACATATATATATATATTTATACACACACACACAAAAATGATCAGTAAGCATACAAGGAACCGTTACGAAGGTAAAGGAAGAAATAATCATTGTCAAAAGACCGATTGAGTGCTTTTAGCAGAAGTTCTGATAGTCTAAAATACATTAAACTCTCAGAATCCTTACATATCTATCTGTCACCCATCTACGTACTAACCAAGCTCGATGTTGCTTAACTTGGATGATCATACACAAACTGGTATTTCAACGTGATAAGCCCATTACTCATGCTACTAATGCATCCACTGCTTACAGCACCTTGTAGTCCCAAGCGGTCACCCATCTATTTAGTGACCAAGCTCGATGTTACTTAACTTCGTTGACCGTACGAGAACCGGTATTTCAACGAGACATACCCGTAAACAATGCCCCAGCACATCCACGGTTACAACACCTCGTAATAGGGGAACTAGTGTTTCACAGCATCTGGTAGTCCCAAACAGTCACTCATCTATTTACTGACCAATCTCAACGTTGCTTAACTTCGGTGATCGTATTAGAATCCCCTTTTCTTTTTTTTTTTTTTACAAGATATGTCCTAAGCCCGACATTTCTATAATCTCAAGCTAACATAGTGATTTTCCAAGCGTAGCTCAGATGTGGCACAAGGCCGAAAGTATGGGGCACCCAGTGAGGATCGAACTCAGTCGTAATTGTTCTAGCGAGACAAGCTTGCTAACCATTACACCACCCCGAGGTGCCCATCTCAAGCTAACGCGCGCGCGTGCGCGCTCGAGCGCGCGCGCGTGTGTGTGTGTGTGTGTGTGTGATGTCTCCCGTCTTTGCTCGCATTTGGCGGGAAGCGTATACAAACATGTCGGTTGTTATTTAATATCACTAAGTTTAGTTAATTGATATTTGCCAATTAACTATAATCATTTTAATCTTATTCATGATGTACCAGCTCCTAGTATTAAAAAAATAAAATGGTATTTTTAAAGTAATCTTAATAAAGACGCATTAGGGAATAAAACGCGTGGATATGCGGGTGGAAATGAGTAATCTTTTTTTGCAAAAAAGAAATGAAATTCTGTATTTTTATTTTTCCCTTCAGTATTTCTTTTTTTTTTGGCTTTGTCTTGATCGGCCATTTTATGTTAGCAGATAATTTTCAGAACTCCAATATGGCAGTGAATACTGGACAATGTCCTCACAGATGAAGAAGAGACTTGAGACAACAGAAATGTATGACGGTTTTTGACGTAATTTTTAACGTCAAAATCCGTCATTATTTTGGCACCAACCTAATAGTTCTACAGCAGGATGCTGAGGATGACATGAACCAAACATGTGAGCAACAACAACGTTCTAGAGAAAAGGGAAACAAAAAACGACACTTATATTTGACATCAGGAAGAAACAGTTGAAAATTCTATGGCAGATAATGAGGAAAGAAGGCATGGAAAATTTGATACTCACGGGACAGACTGAAGACAAGAGAGGCAGCGGAAAACAATACATAATCTACCTAGCGAGCTTAATGTTAATGGATCGTGCAGTAGGTTTTAGGAGAGATATTAGGTTGGTGCAAAAATAATGACGTAAAATGTCGTTTTTTGACGTTAAAAAATACGTCAATAAACGACATTATTACGTCATTATTTTTGCACCAACCTAGTAAAAAAAGACAAAATTTATTAACAGCTAAGACGGACAGGAAGTTGTGGAGAGCCTTGATCTTATACATTCTGAAACAGAATTGCACATTAACAGAAACTGCATATGACTGCCTTTGAATGCATTGTGAAATATTTAAGTGCAGTTATACCTTTTCGGTACTCTTTTGCGGATGAATATCCACTTATGCGTGTAATTTCATGCTCTGTTCATCTGAGTGCAGGTAACCATCTTGAATGATATGGAACAGAAGGTAAAGGAGAAGGAGGAGTAGGAGCAGGTGAAGGAGGAGGAGAAGATGGAAGAGGAGGAGTGAAGGAGGTGAAGGAGGAGGAGGAGTGAAGGAGGTGAAGGAGGAGGAGGGGGGCAGAAGAAAAGGCAAGCAGGTGAAATAAAAAATAAGGCAGAATTGGAAGTTGTGGGTAGAAACAGAAACAAATTGAATCGTATCATCTATGGAAAAATTTCATATTGTTTACTTTATATACATTGCCATTATATATATATATATATATATATATATATATTAGGTTGGTGCAAAAATAATGTCGTTTTCTCACATATGTTACTATGTGAGAAAACGACATTATTTTTGCACCAACCTAATATATATATATATATATATATATATATATATATATATATATATATATATATATATTAGGTTGGTGCAAAAATAATGTCGTTTTCTCACATAGTAACA
The DNA here is from genome assembly GCA_963932145.1 of Acanthosepion lycidas. Lineage (NCBI taxonomy): Eukaryota > Metazoa > Mollusca > Cephalopoda > Sepiida > Sepiidae > Acanthosepion > Acanthosepion lycidas. The sequence continues at coordinate 26,855,272 of OZ010587.1, read as the reverse complement.
TATGTGAGAAAACGACATTATTTTTGCACCAACCTAATATATATATATATATATATATATATATATATATATATATATATATATATATTAGGTTGGTGCAAAAATAATGTCGTTTTCTCACATATGTTACTATGTGAGAAAACGACATTATTTTTGCACCAACCTAATATATATATGTGTGTGTGTGTGTGTGTGTGTGTGTGATGCAGCTATGATATTTTAGTCTCTCTTTCTTTCTTTAAATATCTCAATTTCAAAAGGAGATCAAAAAAGTGAAGAAGGAAGAATAATGCAGAATCAAAAGAAAAAAAAAACGGTGAAGAGAGATACAAACATTTACAAATTTAAATGAGAATGAAAATATATGTAATTTAAGAATAAAAATATGGAAGGCTGAAGGAGACAAAAAAGAAGTATCAGAAATAAGAGAAAAAGAAAGAGGGGAGAAATTGTGTAAAATGTCGGTTGAATGAAAAAAGGAGGGAGACAGTGTGATGAAAGAGAAGAGAGAGAAGAAAGAAAATAAATAAAAAAGAAAAGTTTAAAGGAAAAATTAAAATGAAACGAACTGAACAAGAAAGAAATGAAAAAATGAAATGGAGGAGGAGGAGGAAAAATTTCAAATGAAGAAAAAACAGAAAAATAATTGAAAAAAAAGACTTCAGTCAATATTTTTAAAATAGGGAAATATTATTTTTATTTTATCCTATTTGTTTTTTATGTGCCATATTTTTTCAAAATATGGACGATCATGGCTCTCACCAACTTCCCATAGTTGCAGATCTTAGCAATGTTTTTTTCTTACTATCGCTTTTTTTCTGTAACATTTGAAAATTCCTACATGTTCCATATTCTCCATCGTTCTTTCTTTCTTTCTTTCTTTCTTCTTTCTTTCTTTCTTTCTTTCTTTCTGTTAATTAATTATCTCCTTTTCTTTGATTATCTCAACCTTTTCTTTTTCTTCGCTTTTCCCTGATTATCTCAACTTCTCTTTCTCCTCTTTTCTTTGATTATCTCAACATCTCTTTTTTCTCGTTTGACTTTCTTTTATTAGAACCATCTAATATCTGAGGCTTTCATTTCACTAAACTTTCTTTTTGTCCTCCATTTTCCTCTCCTGTGCTTAAAAAAATGTCTTCTTTTGCCTGAGATCTCTCCTGACTGGCTGCTTTCCTCATTCAATAATTCTCTGACATTTGTACCATTTGACCAATCAAATTGCAACAGGAAGAGCAGCCATTTTATAGACCTCACTGTTAATCCTTTTAACAAGGACTTTTTGTCAACAAAGTCTTTTAGCTCTTTGCTTACCCCTACCCCCTCTCTCTGGTTACACTCTCTCTCTTACTGTTTATCCCCCCTCTCTTTCTCTCTGCTTACCTCTATGTCTCTCTTTTCTTACTTTTCTCTCTTTCTCTCTGTTTAACCTCTCTCTCTGTTTGCTTCTCTCTCTTTGCATACCTATCTCTCTTTCTCTGCTTACTACTATCTCTCTCTGCTTACCTTTCTCTCTCTTACTTCTCTCTTTCTCCCTACTTACCTCCCCTGTCTCTCTCTCTGTTTAACTTTTCTCTCTCTGCTTACCTCTCTCTCTTTGCTTACCTTTCTCTCTCTCTCTGCTTACCTTTCTCTCTGCTTACCTTTCTTTCTCTCTCTGCTTACCTCTATCTCTTCTCTCTTTCTCTTTGTTTACCTCACTCTCTCTTTGCTAAACCCCTCTCTTTCTCTCTGCTTACCACTCTCTCTTTGCTTACCTTTTTTCTCTCACTCTCTGCTTACGTCTTTCTCTCTCTCTCTCTCTGCTTACCTTTCTATCTTTGCTTACCTCTCTCTTGCTCTACTTATCCCTCTCTATCTTTATCCCTGCTTACCTCTCTCTCTCTTACTTCTCTCTTTCTCCCTACTTACCTCCCCTGTCTCTCTCTCTGTTTAACTTTTCTCTCTCTGCTTACCACTCTCTCTTTGCTTACCTTTTTTTCTCTCACTCTCTGCTTACGTCTTTCTCTCTCTCTCTCTCTGCTTACCTTTCTATCTTTGCTTACCTCTCTCTTGCTCTACTTATCCCTCTCTATCTTTATCCCTGCTTACCTCTCTCTCTCTCTTACTTCTCTCTTTCTCCCTACTTACCTCCCCTGTCTCTCTCTCTGTTTAACTTTTCTCTCTCTGCTTACCTCTCTCTCTTTGCTTACCTTTCTCTCTCTCTGCTTACCTTTCTCTCTGCTTACCTTTCTTTCTCTCTCTGCTTACCTCTATCTCTTCTCTCTTTCTCTTTGCTTACCTCTCTCTTTGCTTAACCTCTCTCTCTCTCTGCTTGCCACTCTCTCTTTGCTTACCTTTCTTTCTCTCACTCTCTGCTTACGTCTCTCTCTCTGCTTACCTCTCTCTTGCTCTACTTATCCCTCTCTATCTCTCCCTTTGCTTCCCTCACTCCAGCCTCACTTTGCTGTATTGGTGACTTCATGTATCGGTCTAATTCACAGTCAGGGAGTGAGTCGGTAGAATTATATTATTATATATATTATGACGATATGTTAGAATTAAAATCATGACATATTCTTGCTTATAAAGCTTAACATTATTACACACACAAAAAAAATTTACGTAGATTTCACTTCAGTGAAGGGAGGTGTGCATAGGCATATGTATGTGTGTCCAAAATATATGATAATATTAGCAGTTTTCTTATAAGAAAAGCATTCATTGCTCATGGCTACCAGTCTCTGAGTGATCAAAGTGTAGTATCTGTTCTCCTAATTGCTGATGGTAATATTAGCCATTTCATTATAAGGTAATAATCAGTTTCGAGTGATGTTTTTCTTCATTCCATCGAACTGAGATCAGTGTAGTATCTGTTCTCCTAATCGCTAATGCTACTATTAGCTGTTTTCTTAAAAGGACACATTTGTAGTGGGTTAGCCAATCTGTATCGGTGACAAAATACAAATCTGACCCTCTACTATTTTTACTAAACTAAATAGAACGAAGACAACAACAGCAAGAGAAATAATGAAATAGGCAAATATTTGTTTTAACAGAAAATATTTTTTATATAACAACAAGTGCACACAATATGATAAAGCTGTTTAAAACGCTTTAGAATTCTTGGTTATGTGATCAGGGGTAATATAAAAGGTGTTATGCTATAGATCGAGTAAGGAATTAAACAGTTTATGTTGATGGTGAAATTGAATGAAATAGATTGCTTGACTTACAGTAAAGTTGTCTCCCTTCGACTGATATAGTTACGATTTCCTTTATGTTGTTTTGATATTAAGTGAGTTGGTTTATGAGTCTCGTCTTGGTTGAATTCGTCACTAGATGAGTTGATATTCTAAAGAAATTGAATTCCAAAAGCCCGGTTGATGTTAATAAAAATTAACTTTTAGCAAAGAAGTTGGATTTCATGGATTCATGTGACGAGTTGATTATTTTAAGGACTTCCTAAGTAGCATCGAAGTTTCATATTTATGAATTTTCTTGATCACGTGGGAGGCTCGAGAACATGTTTACATTTTTCTTTTTTTTTCTTTTTTTGGCGTATTGTACTATGAACAGGTCAACTCGAAGTTAACCGTGCGGACGTAGGAAGAAACAAGACGTTATTATTTATGGACCAATCAGAAAGCATTTTTTCGTGATGAACCCTAGAGCCGATTTTAATGGGTTCAGCACAAACTTAGCTGCGATCTTCTTTTTACAGGTTTCAAACAGAGAATGTAGAAATCAACACACACTACAACACATTCGACATGCATTGACCGAGTGGCCAGTGCTAATCAAATTTCACATTTCTTTGATTTCCTGGCCATCAGGCTGCAATCAAAGTGTAGTATCTGTTCTCGTAATCTCAGTCGTTCTATGAGGTTTTTTTTCTTATAAGTAGGTACCTCCTTAGATTTCGCTAAAAAAATAAACATACATGAAAAAAATCCCCAAATTTAATAAAAACAAAGTTTTATCGTCAAAATCTTTGTTATTATTAAGAGAAAAGACCAAAGGATTTTCAAATTGTTAAAGTATAATTTTTCATTCTTTATAGAATGTTTAAAATTTTAGATCAACAGGGGGGCGAACATTAGTATCTCCTTCTTTTATGTCCCGTATTTTTTCAGGGAATAGGCGATCATGGCTCTCCACTTCTCCTTATCCCCTGTAGTTCGTAATATGTTTTATCCCTTTGCTAATTCTTCCAGACTCTCTTCTGTCATTCAGTTGCTTAAGCCCGCTAGGTATGTCACAGATTAGCTTCACGTGTCTTTCTTTCTCTCTATCTGTGCTGTGAGTATCAGATTCTCCGAGCCCTCCTTTCTCATTGCAGGTCCCAGCAATTTCATCTGCTTCTTCCTGATATTAAATATAAGCTTCCTCCTTGATAAGTTTTTTCTCCAAAACCTCATCACTGCTCACATGTTCAGTCCATGATATCCTTAGCATCCTTCTGTAGAACCATACCTCCGTTGCCACGAGTCTCTTCTTCGTCTTCAAGGAGGAAAGATATCACGTAGCAGTTTAGTACTCATTTATTTGTTACAAAAGGAAATCCTCATGTCTCGTAATACATTGCTTAACTTTTCGAATGCGTCTTTGGCCATCCCAATATGTCTTCGGATCTCAGCGTCACACTTTACTGTCCTCTGTTAGAACATTTACCAGATATTTAAGTTACTGCACTTGGTTGATTTTAGTGTCCCCGACCTACAAATCGGGCTCATCCTTTTACTGATGACCATTCATCCTGTCTTCTTGTAGTTTATGCTTAGCCCCTTCTTCTCACTCCTTTTCACTACTTTCTGTAGGAGGTTTTGTAATTTCCTTCCCGACTTTGCTATCAGCATTGTGTCACCTGCGCATCATATGTTGTCAAGATTGTAGCTGCTAATAATGAGTCCAGGTAGGATTTATCTCTTTTGCAGGGAAAACATTTAGCATTCTTTGCCCAAACAGCCAATCCTACTCGAGTTATACTTTTCTTCATTCTCTGACCATTGGACTAGGATCAAAGTGTAGTATCTGTTCTCATCTCTAAAGCTAATGGTAAAATTTGCTACTTCTTTATGAGGAAACATTCGGCATTCATTGACCGAGCAGTTTTGTTTTTGGAGACGTAGTGGCGTGGTGTTTTCAGTTCGTCCAAAATCTGCTTTATAAAATACTCCTATATGGCCATGAACTCTGGATGCACTTCAATAGAAAAAGATGCCTTCCAAACGCTAAGCAAAGTAGGAAAAATCAAAGTGTAATATCTGCTCTCCTCTTCTCTAATGTTAATGGTAAAATTACCATTTCTTTAGGAATACACATACGGCATTCTTTGACCGTACAATTTTGTTTTCAAAGACGTTGTTGCATGTTCCTCAGTTCATCCAAAAACTGCTTTATAAAATACTCCTATATAGCCATGAATACTACACTACAATAGCGAAAGATGCCTTCCAAAAGCTAAGCAAAGTATTAAGAAATAGGAAGATTTCATTAGAAACAAAGAAAAGTGTACTGAACTGTCATGTAATGTCAGTTTTCGTATATGGCAGTAAATTCTGGATAACCTACTCACAGATGAAGAAGAGACTTGAGGCAAAAGAAACGTGGTTCTACAGAAGGATACTGAGACTACCATGAACTGAACAGGTGAGTATCGAGGAAGATTTAGGGAAAATGGGAACAAAAAGTTAGAATCAGAAAGAATCAGTTGAAATTTCTATAGCATATGAGGAAAGAGGGCTTTGAGAATTTGATATTTTACAGGGCATGTTGAAGGCAAGATGGACAGAGGAAAGCAGTGAATAACCCGCCTAAGAAGCATTTCTGAAAAATATGGAGTGGGTTGGGGGCAGGGGCGGGGGATAAAAAAAAAACAAATCTTACTAAGAATTACAAAGAATAGGATGTTGTGGAGAGCCATGGTCGAAGAAGAAGATTCACAATACTGTCGTGTTTTCTCCTTTTCACTGGAATGACCCATTTTTGTGACCTTGTGCCAGACTCTAGATATTATGCCATGTTTTTTCCCCATATAGACAAAGCGATAAAAAAAAAACTCCAAAGAAATGTACTCTGTGATCCCTCAAGATTTCTTGACATGAATCTGATAAAAAAATGTTTTTATTGTTTTATTTGTTATTTTTTGTTTGTTGTTGTCTTTTTTATTTTATTTTTTTTTTTTTAATTTCTTTTAATTCTTTAAATTCTTCGATCATTTTTGGTTCATTGTTGACTTTTTCATAAATGTATATCTATCTAAATGGATGGAAATATTAGGTTGGTGCAAAAATAATGTCGTTTTCTCACATAAAGTTGAACGTCAAAAAACGACATTATTTTTGCACCAACCTAATAAATTCTTTTCACTCTTTGTTTGCTGTTTTTATGCATACCACAACACACATACAGGGTGTGTGGGTGTGGGCCTGTGTGTATGTGCACAAATAAAGGAAGTAAACAAATAATGTGTGTGTGTGTGTGTGTGCATGCGTATATGCGTAAACATAAAGGAAGGGAAGAATGTGTGTGTGCATGCGCGTATGTGTACACATAAAGGAAGCGAATAAAGAATGTGTGTGTGTGTGCGTGCGCGCTCGCGCGTGTTATTCTGTTTCATTGGCTTTTTTAAAATCATTTTTTAAATGTATTTCCTTTGTTTTCTACATATATACACACACAAACGCACACGCGCGCAAGCACGCACGCGCGTACGCACACACGCATACACACACACGCATACACACCCACATGAATACACACGCGTACACACACCCACGTGCACAGACACACGCATACATACCCACGTGCACATACGCACGCAGACACAAGCGCACACACACTCATACACACCAACGCACACATTTATACACACACATACACAAAAACACATACACACCCACGCACGCATGCATACAGACACACACACACACGCGCGCGCACTCACATGTATAAACGCACAGACACACACACACACGCATATACATACCAATGACCACATGCATACACATGCATACACACATATCCACATTTCCAAAAGATTAATGGATTTATTTTAGTATCTGTCTATATTTCTGAGATGAGTTATTATGTACATTATTTACATTATTCGGACTATTGTCCTCATCTTTGTCTCCATATTTATTACTGTGGTAGACTGTTCTGTACGTGGAACTAGAACAGTCTACCCCAGTGAGCGAAATAAAGGGTTCAGTTCGACATTCCAACCACCTGAAGACGGCCGGAGTGTACAACGGCCGAAACGTTGTAATAAATATGGCGACAAAGATGAGGACAATAGTCCGAATAATGTAAATAGTGGATTTATTTTAATCTAACCTTTTTATTATTTAAAACATTACTAACTCTGTATTTCAAATGTATACAGCCACATCCCGTATATTCATCGAAGTTAAGCAACGTCGAGCCTGGAGAGTACCTAAATGGGTGACCATTTGGAAATACCAAGCTTAGATGTGCGGGCGGTGATAATAGATAATGGCTCGGAATTATTGAACAGAGAGCCGAGTACCAATTCTGGTTGGGTTCGTTATATTGACTTGGGAAAGGTATGAATTCATCTATATGGAAGAGTTGTTGGAGATTCCGAAGTTATGTTGGAGGCCGTGGTTGAGGAGGTAGTGCTGCTCTGGGTCAAGAGGGTGGCTGCTGGAAGACGCTTTGTCTGGCAACAGGACTCTGCACCATGCCACACAAGCAGGAGAACCCAGTTATAACTATCAGACAATTTCTGCAACCACATCACCCCTTACATCTGGCCACCTAACTCCCCAGACTGCATCCCCCTTGATTATTATGTGTGGGCCACAGTTGATTGAGGGACCAACAAACTCCTTGAACCATCAAAGGCAAGGATTATGGCAGCATTCACGAACAAGGAGACTGCCCAGAAGAGTTGCAGGGTATTCCGAAGTCGTCTGGAGGCTATGGTCGAAGCCAATGGCGATTGTATTGAATAAATTTACTCTTTAGTAATTCAAGGTATTTTTGTGTAATTTTGGCGTAATTTAGACGACAATTTAGCCATCGCACCCTGTCTATCTGTTAAAATGAGATGTCAGTGTTATTTTCATTTTGTCGTCATTTAGACTACAATTTAGCCATCGCACCCTGTCTATCTGTTAAAATGAGACGTCAGTGTTATTTTCATTTTGGCGTCATTTAGACGACAATTTATCCATCGCAGCCTGTCTATTTGTTAAAATGATATGTCGGTGTTAATTTCATTTTGACGTCATTTAGATGACAATTTAGCCATCGCACCCTGTCTATCTGTTAAAATGAGATGTCAGTGTTATTTTCATTTTGACGTCATTTAGACGACAATTTAGCCATCGCACCCTGTATATCTGTTAAAATGAGATATCAGTGTTATTTTCATTTCTGCCATTTAGACGACAATTTATCCATCGCACACTTTATATGTGTATTTTTGTGTTATTGTTGTTTATGTTGGAGTGAATTAGAGAGAGTATATTCATCAAATCTTTGGTACTTGTTACAATTAAAAACTTATGAATAACGTCTCGGATTGAGGAATCGGAGAGCCGAGTTCAAATTCTAGTCGAATCACTTACATTCACTTACGTGCTAATTCCCTTGGGAAAGGTATGAATCCTCTTCTTCTCCCCCAACTATGGTTAAATAGCAGGACGGACCTGATTCTGTAGTCTTCGATGGCAACTGGTCTACCGCAGAAAGAAATGGCAACTTACTGCGGGAAAAAATCTGCCTCGTCAGTCATGTATCGAAAAGATACATGATGGCCTAAGTGCATGGCATATAACTGACTGACTGAAACGATATATGCAACTGTTTTGCAGATTATACTAAAACGTTTGATAAAATTATGTCAAAAAGAACTGCAAGTTAACCATGACATATTCGGGAGGCAAATTAGAATAATCAAGATTCTATGCTGGCAATAAATGCCAGCAACCTGATAGAAAATGGATGCAGTCAATATACAGAAATAGAGAGGGTTTTATGATAAGGATGTGTCTTCCTACCGAACTTTTTCAACTTCTAAAGTGAAGTGATTCTGAGAGAATCAGAAGACATCCTATCAGGATTCATTATTCGCGTTAATAGCATAAGATATGCAGATGACACGGTGTTGACAGCAGACAAAGAAAAAAAAATTCTATTTCTGAGATGAGGCATTGTAAGCATTTATACTTTTTACATCATTTGGACTCTTGTCCTCATCTTTATTGCCATATTCTCAACGTTTCAGCCATTGTACGCTCCGATCTTCTGCAGGATCTGTCTATATTTCTGGGATATTTAAAGGTATTTACACTGTTTACATCATTTGGACTCTTGTCCTCATCTTTATTGCCCTTTCTCAAGGTTTCAGTTATTGTACGCTCCTGTCTTCTCCAGGATCTGTCTATATTTCTGGGATCTATTATGTACATTATTTACATTATTCGGACTATCTTTGTCACCATATTTATTACAACGTTTCGGCCTTCTTCAGGTGGTTGGAATGTCGAACTGAACCCTTTATTTCGCTCACTGTGGTAGACTGTTCCAGTTCCACGTGCCATGTTTAATAGATGTCAGTTATCAGTTATCTCCTGTTAATTTCCCTCTGAAAGTTCTCCACTGCCTTAGCAAGGTATTGAACTCACACTCTTTGGGTCCAGTCACTGGATCTAACTAACGCCTTTATCCATGTGTCCTTGAGGACATCTGTGGATGAATTTCTGGGTATTATAAACTTAATGTCTTCGGTAATGTTTTCTTTCTTTCTGTTGCTTCAAGTCTCTTCTTCATCTGTAATGCTAAACAATCTCCTCACAGATGAAGAAGAGACTTGAAGCAACAGAAATAAAGAAAAGAGCAGTGAACTGTTATGCAATATCAGTCCATTGATATGGCAGTGAATGCTGGACAATCTCCTCACAGATGAAGAAGAGACTTGCAGCAACAGAAACAAAGAAAAGGCTACTGAATTGTTATGTAATATCAGTCCTCATATATGACAGTGAATGCTGGACAATCTCCTCACAGATGAAGAAAAACTTGAAGCAACAGAAACAAAGAAAAAAGTACTGAATTGTTATGTAATATCAATCCACCGATATGGCAGTGAATGCTGAACAATCTCCTCACAGATAAAGAAGAGACTTGAAGCAACAGAAACAAAGAAAAGACTACTGAACTGTTATGTAATATCAGTCACCGATATGGCAGAGAATGCTGGACAATCTCCTCACAGATGAAGAAGAGGCTTGAAGCAACAGAAACAAAGAAAAGACTACTGAACTGTTATGTAATATCAGTCCTTCTCTATGGCAGTGAATGCTAGACAATCTCCTCATAGTTGAAGAGGCTTGAAGCAACAGAAATGTAGTTCTACAGAAGGATGTTCAGAATATTATGAACTGAACATATGAGCAACGAAAAAGCATTAGAGAAAATGGAAACAAAAAAGAAAATTAAAAAGATTTAATTAATCATAATTTTGTCAAAAAATAAAATGAAAATGCAGACACAATATTTAGTTTTTGGCATTAACCTCTTTCTCGACAATTATTTTGGGAAAAATGTTTCATTTTCAGATAGTTCTTTTTATTTGTTTTTAATATAGTAACTAAGAAACTGAGGTACCTTGAAGTACCCGGGCAGTGGCTTCGACCTCTACTCGATGTATAAGTTGACAATTAGTCTCATTTCAAGCTCAGGAGGGCATAAAAAGAATCAAGATTGACGTACAAACATGTATGTAGCTGGTTTTTATTTATTCGTCTTTGTCTGAAAAATACACTTTCGGTAAAATGGTATAATTGTTGAAAGAAAGCAGCAGCTTCTCAGATCCTCCCTGTTGCCTTTATTCTCTTTCTCTTTTCAGATTATTACTGGGAAATAGATAACATTTTGAACTATTCAAGCAAATACAGCGACATCATGCTGCGTGGAGCAGATATTTTGTGTGCAGAGATATTACGAAATTAAGTCTCTCAAGATTGTTCAAGCAAGATACAGAAGGAAGTTGAATTTCAACATATTTCCAAACAGGAGTCAGATTTTCAAGTTGGTCAAGTTCCTCTGCCACCTTCAACAGAACACATTCTGTCATCCACTTGCTTAAACGCGCCAGGTATGCCACGCGTTCCTTTCCCTTGTCTGTCATTCCCTCTATTCGACCTGTGAGTATCAGATTCTCCAGACACTCTTTTCTCATTATGTGTCCCACAAATTTCAGCTGCCTCTTCCTGATGTTAAGTATAAGCTTCCTCCTTGTTTGCATCCTCTCTCATCGTTGCCCACACGCTCAGTCCATGATATCCTTAGCATCCTTCTGAAGAACCATATCTCCGTTGTTTCGAGTCTCTTCTTCATCTTTGAGGAAATCATCCAACATTCGCAGCGGTATAAGCGACTCACTGTTATTATAAATGTTAAAAAACTGCATTTTCCGGGTCCTTTTTTTCATTTGCTCTCGCCCCATACATTCACTAAAATGGGTTGAGACCCGTTTAAAGAGGCCGAACTGTATATATTGACTGGGCCTCTATAGGAGTTGACCACGTGGCTAATAGTCAAGATTTATTATTGACTATATTATAAAGAAAGACATATTTTTTATATTCATGAATTTTATTAAAATATTTGCGAACAAGAGAATAAGAAAAAATTAATAAACATATAATGACTCTTCATCTTTTTCTTCTTTTAATGTACAGTGTCGTTTCAGAACGTAGGCGATCATGGCTCTCCACTTCTTCCTATCCCTTGTAGCTCTCAATAAGATTTGTCCCTATGCTACTTCCCTCAGGGTATCTTCCTTCATCCACCCGCTGAAGCCCATTAAGTATGTCATGTATTGCCAGACGTATAAGTCTCTCAAGATTGTTCAAGCAAGATACAGAAGGAAGTTGAATTTCAACATATTTCCAAACAGGAGTCAGATTTTAAAGTTGGTCAAGTTCCTCTGCCACCTCCAACAGAACACATTCTGTCATCCACTTGCTTAAACGCGCCAGGTATGCCACGCGTTCCTTTCCCTTGTCTGTCATTCTTTCTATTCGACCTGTGAGTATCAGATTCTCCAAGCCAACCTTTTCTCATTACGTGTCCCAGAAACTTCAGCTACCTCTGATGTTGAACATAAGTTCCCCCTCTGTCTGCATCCTCTCCAAAACCTCATTGTTGTTCACATGTTTGGTCCAAGATATCCTTAGCTTCGTTCTGTAGAACCATATCTCCGTTGTCTCGAGTCTCTTCTTCCTCTTTGAGGAGACCGCCCGGCGTTCACTGCCGTTAAGGAGAACAGATGTCACATAGCAGCTCAGTATTCTTATCTTTGTTACCAAAGAAATCCTTCTGTCTCGTTAGACTCTGCCCAGCTTTGGGATTGTGTCTTTGGCCATCCCAATACGTCTTGGGATCTCAGCGTCGTACTTACTGTCCTCACGTCAAAACACTTCCCAGTTGAATGTGGAGACACAAAACCTTAGGATGGTATACATATATATAGATAAGCATATAAAGAGAAAGAAATGATATATAACAAAATGTCAGAATTGCAACACTAAATGCTAATATCTATCGTCCTTTCGTATTATTTTAATTTGCATTCTGAATTTTTCGTTCTTTGGATTTTGCTAACATCCTGGCATTTATCACATTTCATTCGTGGCCCCACTTTTAATTTTCATCTTCTTGATCTTTTATTCTTCCCTCTCTCTGTTTTTCTCCTTTTCTTTTTCATTTTTCTTCCTGTTTCCTTCTTTTTCCACACTTCATTATTTTCCTCTTCCTCCTTCTGTCAGAGTTTCGATCTTTTCCATCTCCTCCTTCATGTTTCATCCTCTTATTCTTCTATCCTTGTTTTCTTCCTCCTCTTCATTTTTTTCTTCCGTGCTCCTTCATTGTTCTCTCCGTTTCCTTTTCCCTCTCTTTCCACTTCATGTTTCATTCTCTCGATCTCTTATTCTTCTCTCGTTGTTTTTCTCCTGCTCCCCTCCTCATTTTACTTCCTCCTTCCTCCTTCATTCTTCTCTATTTCCTACTTTTTCCTTTCCCTCTTTTCATTTTTCATCCCCTTGATTTCTTTTGCTTCTCTCCTTGTTTTCCTCCTCCCGCTCCTTATTTTTTTTCCTCCTTGCTCCTTCATTCTTCTCCATTTCCTTCTTTTTCCCTTTCCTCTCTTAATTTTTCATCCCCTCGAACTCTTATGCTTCTCTCCTTGTTTTCCTCCTCCTCCCCTCCTCATTTTTATTACTCCTTGCTCCTCCATTCTTCTTCATTTCCTTCTTTTTCCCGTACCTCTCTTCATTTTTCATCCCCTCGATCTCTTATGATTCTCTCCTTGTTTTTCTCCTCCTCCCATCCTCATTTTTCTTCCTCCTTGCTCCTTCATTCTTCTTCATTTCCTTCTTTTTCCCTTCCGTCTCTTCATTTTTCATCCCCTCGATCTCTCATGCTTCTCTCCGTGTTTTCCTCCTCCTCCCCTCCCCCTCCTTATTTTTCTTCCTCCTTGCTCCTTCATTCTTCTCCATTTCCTTCTTTTTCCCTTCCCTCTCTTCATTTTTCATCCCCTCGATCTCTTATGCTTCTCTCCGTGTTTTCCTCCTCCTCCCCCTCCTCATTTTTCTTCCTCCTTCCTCCTTCATTCTTCTCCATTTCCTACTTTTTCCCTTCCCTCTTTTCATTTTTCATCCCCTTGATTTCTTTTGCTTCTCTCCTTGTTTTACTCCTCCTCCCCCTCCTTATTTTTCTTCCTCCTTGCTTCTTCATCCTTCTCCATTTCCTTCTTTTTCCCTTCCCTCTCTTCGATTTTCATCCCCTTGATCTCTTATGCTTCTATACTTGTTTTCCTCCCCCTCCTCATTTTTCTTCCTCCTGGCTCCTTCATTCTTCTTCATTTCCTTCTTTTCCCCTACCCTCTCTTTATTTTTCATACCCTTGATTTCTTTTGCTTCTCTCCTTGTGTTCTCCTCCTCCCCCTCCTCATTTTTATTCCTCCTTGCTCCTTCATTCTTCTCCATTTCCTTCTTTTTCCCTTCCCTCTCTTCGATTTTCATCCCCTTGTTCTCTTATGCTTCTATACTTGTTTTCCTCCCCCTCCTCATTTTTCTTCCTCCTGGCTCCTTCATTCTTCTTCATTTCCTTCTTTTCCCCTACCCTCTCATCATTTTTCATCACCTCGATCTTTTATGATTCTCTCCTTGTTTTCCTCCTCCTCAACATCCTTATTTTTCTTCCTCCTTGATCCTTCATTCTTCTCCATTTCCTTCTTTTTCCCTTCCGTCTCTTCATTTTTCATCCCCTCGATCTCTTATGCTTCTCTCCTTGTTTTCATCCTCCTCCCCTCCCCCTCCTCATTTTTCTTCCTCCTTGCTCCTTCATTCTTCTCCATTTCCTTCTTTTTCCATTCCCTCTCTTCATTTTTCATCCCCTCGATCTCTTGTTTCTCTCTTTGTTTTCCTCCCCCTCCTCATTTTTCTTCCTCCTTGCTCCTTCATTCTTCTCCATTTCATTCTTTTTCGCTTCCCTCTCTTCATTTTTCATCCCCTCGATATCTTATGCTTCTCTCCTTGTTTTCCTCCTCCTCCCCCTCTTTATTTTTCTTCCTCCTTGCTCCTTCATTCTTCTTCATTTCATTCTTTTTCATTCCCTCTCTTCATTTTTCATCCCCTCGATATCTTATGTTTCTCTCTTTGTTTTCCTCCCCCTCCTCATTTTTCTTCCTCCTGGCTCCTTCATTCTTCTTCATTTCCTTCTTTTCCTCTTCCCTCTCTTCATTATTCACCCCTTGATCTCTTATGCTTCTCTCCTTGTTTTCTTGCCCCTCCTCATTTTTCTTCCTCCTTGCTTTTTCATTCTTCTTCATTTCCTTCTTTTCCCCTTCCCTCTCTTCATTTTTCATCCACTCGATATCTTATGCTTCTCTCCTTGTTTTCATCCTTCTCCCCTCCTCATTTTTCTCCCTCCTTGCTCCTTCATTCTTCTTCATTTCCTTCTTTTTCCCTTCCCTCTCTTCATTTTTCATCCCCTTCATCTCTTATGCTTCTCTCCTTGTTTTCCACCTCCTCCCCTCCTCAATTTTCTCCCTCCTTGCTCCTTCATTCTTCTCCATTTCCTTCTTTTTCCCTTCCCTCTCTTCATTTTTCATGGCCTTGATCTCTTATCCTTCTCTCCTTGTTTTCCTCCTCCTCCTCATTTTTCTTCCTCCTTGCTCCTTCATTCTTCTCCATTTCCTTCTTTTTCCCTTCTCTCTCTTCATTTTTCTTCCTCTCGATCTCTTATGATTATCTCCTTGTTTTCATCCTCCTCCCCTCCCCCTCCTCATTTTTCTTCCTCCTTGCTCCTTCATTCTTCTCCATTTCCTTCTTTTCCCTTCCCTCTCTTCATTTTTCATCCCCTCGATCTCTTTTTTTTGTCTCCTTGTTTTCCTCCACCTCCTCATTTTTCTTCCTCCTTGCTCCTTCATTCTTCTCCATTTCCTTCTTTTTCCCTTCCCTCTCTTCATTTTCCATCCCCTTGATCTCTTATGCTTCTGTCCTTGTTTTTGTCCTTCAAACCTTCTCATTTTTCTTACTCCTTCATTCTTCTTCATTTCCTTCTTTTTCCCTTCTCTCTCTTCATTTTTCATCCCCTCGATCTCTTATGCTTCTCGCCTTGTTTTCCTCCCACCCCTCATTTTTCTTCCTCCGTGATCCTTCATTCTTCTTCATTTCCTTCTTTTTCCCTTCTCTCTCTTCATTTTTCATCTCCTCGATCTCTTATGCTTCTCTCCTTGATTTCCTCCCCCTCCTCATTTTTCTTCCTCCTTGCTCCTTCATTCTTCTCCATTTCTTTCTTTTTCCCTTCCCTCTCTTCATTTTTCATCCCCTCGATCTCTTATGCTTCTCTCCTTGATTTCCTCCCCCTCCTCATTTTTGTTCCTCCTTGCTCCTTCATTCTTCTTTCCCTCTTTCCTTCTTTTCCGTCTCTTCATTTTTCCCCCTCTTGGTCTCTTATTCGTTTCTCCTTTTTCCTCCTCCTCCTCCACTTCATTTTTCTTCCTCTATGCTCCTTCATTCTTTTTTTTTATGTTTCGTTCTTTCTCCTCTTCCCTCTTTTCCTTCCCATTGATCTTTTATTCTTCTCTTCCTGTTTTCCTTCTCTACCTCTCCTTTTCTTCCTCTTGATCTTTTATTCTTCTCTCATTTCCCCCCCTCTCTCTCTTTCTCTTCCTCCTTATTTTACCTCCTTCTCTTGTCCTTCACTCTTGTCGCTCTCTTCCTCATTCCACCTATATACTTTTCTTGTGTGTTCATTCTGTCTTGTTTTTGTTCCTTTTTCCTCACTTTCCCCAGCAAGTAAACCCACTCATTGAAAACAAAATCCTAATGAGAAGCGTCTCTTTTAGTGCATGTGCCTATGTTCATGCATTCCGGTAGATGGTAAGATCCATTCCTGTGATTTTCAACTAGGTCACCTGATCCGTTCAGAACTTCTTTAAAAACAATGCTATAATCATCAGGTAGAGGTTTCTTAGAACAGAAAAGATTAAAATCTTGCTAAAGCTTTAAAAAGATCAAAAAAAAAAAAAAAAGAAAAAATTGGAATCGATTTGCAGCTTTTGTTTCCAGAGAAGAATTTTATATATTTCATGAAATGATAAATGGTAAACAGATTTTATAGAAATGAAAGTGTAGCGCTTTCAGCAAGGTTTGATCTCGTAATGATAAGCTAATCCATACTTCTTGGCTTTAAGACAAAAATCTAAGCAGTGCCTCGAAAAGACAAGGAAATAATGTCTTTAATTAATCATTGTTTATGCTCAAATTTGTTTTATCATTGCCATCCGACAGAAAGTATTTACCGTAATTCCCCATGTATAATACGCCTTCATCCATAATATGCACCCCTTAAATTTGTGCTGAAAGTCTGGGAAAATGCTTCTATTTATGCATAATACACACCTCTTGTTTGTTATTCAAACCCTATAAATTGTATCTCTCTATTTCATTACGGCCAGCGTTACCTACTCTTATTTTTAAAAAATGGTTTTAAACATAGAATAATATTATTCTAATTTAGTTTTATGATAATTCTTATTTTATCTGACGACAAGATTTTTTTTGTAGCTGTGCATAATACGCACCACTGATTTTGCTTATTATTTTTTAGAAAAAAAAATGCGCACTATACATGGGGATTACGGTATTTGTTTTTAACAGAAAATGATAAAAATTAATCCTAGGGTTTGAAGTTATTGTAACGATTATAATGCCGTAAAGTGGAATTTGTAAGTTTGGATTTCAAATTTAATCCTGGTCGATTAGATTCATGCCTGATCTCAAATTAAATACATCGAATGTCTCTCTGTGATGTTTCAGAAAATCACCGACTCTTCTTATGATAAAAAAAAGTCAGATTGGATCAACAAATGGAATATTGCTTTTTGATCTGGGCTATATTATAAGGAAACATTCGGTATTTATTGACTGAGCAACAGTAATTAAGAGGTGGTTCCAAGGTACTCAAAACCTCCTGATCAAAAGCATTGCTGCTGGATGTAGTTTATCGTCATACCCAGGACGATAGCTGATCAACCTATACTTAACAATGCTAGTGTTGATGTTAACGATCTGTTGAGACGATAAGTAGATGATAATTTTCGGGGATCTTAAGAAATCTTTTTTTATTTTATTTTATTTTATTCTTTTTATTTATTGAACTCAGCCTACTAAGAAAATGAATAAAACTTGTTCATTAAAATGTGATACAATGTAAATTCATTCTCGACTCTTTGATTGAACAATGTCGATTCACAATAGATCAAGTGCAAATCTCAGTGCATTTTGCATGCAATTGAAAACAATACTTGACGTGGCAATCGAACATAATATTTGGATAGGAGAGAGGAAAAAAATAGAGAGGATAATATAAAATGATTATTTTTAGAGTGAAAAAATTTCAGAAAGAAATGAACAATAACTGATCATTGTAATTATTCAAGGACAAATTCAAAATAAACTGGAGATCAAAGAAAAATATTGAGTTTGCTAAAATAGAGGAAAACATCTCCTGTATTAAAAGCAAATTAGATGTTTAAATATGTGAAGAAAAGGAAAGAGGAAGAGAGAAGGGGTTACTTACGGACGGGTTGCCTCAGCCTTGGGGGAATTGTGTCCAGCTAAACTGGAACCAAATGACCAATTGATATTTATGGTCTTGGTCGGAGGAGGATTGTGGGAAGAGGTTAGCCTCCTTATAAAAATCGTCCTCCACACTCTCACGAGACCTATCTTCTCTATCAGCCGACGCGTGACTGGTTAATTGTCGTGCTGAAGGATTATTACTTCTTTTTCTTCTCTGTTACTAGACCTATTTGGAGCGGGTCGCAAGAGGAGGACTCCTTTTGCAACCCTTACCAGGCTGTCGCTGCTATCTTCTGGGTTTTCCCCACTTTTACTGCGTCGAAGGTTTTTTTTTTCGACATATTGCAAAAGGAACTTCTACAGAAATTTGCTTTTTTTTGTTACCGACATTTTTTTCTTAAAAAAAAAAATGGATGTTACAAAAGAACAGCTCCTTCATAGGTTGACTGTTCTTAAAATCAAAGTCGAGGAACGACTGAAGTTGTGTCGCGGAGACAGAGTAACGCCTCATGTTTTCTCTGTCTTCCGAAAGGATATTTTGCAATACATCTTCGAAATGGAGACTTGTATCACAAAATTAGAACTGGGCTCCTTCCCCGAGACAGACTTGCTTGAGACCGAAGCTGAATTGGCGCCTCGACTAATAGAGTACCACCGAGAACTGGGCGATCTGGATGGTTCATTTTCTCCCAGTTCCTGCTTGGATCCTGTTTCCCAGTCCTTTGGGGTTCCGTAAACACCGGGAAGAAGTTCGGCTTCCTTTGTTGTCAAACCTCCGCAAATACAAATAACAGGGCCCACCTTTAGTGGACTTGAGATGGCTGGCGACCACATGAGTTTTCGGAATTTTTTGACGAGATTCGAAAACTGTGTGGTTGGCATGGCCAATGACTCTGAAAGATTAAACTTTCTGAAATGCTCCCTCTCCGACAGAGCTTTAAGACTGATTAACCATTTGAGGTTAAAGAGGGAGTATTTGGACATTGATGAGATAATCGACCAGATATTTCAGGACATTCTAGACTATGTCCCTAAAAAGGACATCTGCTGTTCCGATCTGGGTGAATTCATCTCCAGGACTGCCTCTCTCTTGGAGGAGCTGGGGAACTCCTTTTCATGCGACTTTTCGGCGGACGATTCTGGTGGAGCTCGCCTAATGGCCAAGATTCTCTTCCAAAAATTTCCCAAAGAATTTAAGGGGGAAATGACAGGACTAACAGGTAAACGAAGACCATCATTGTCTGCCATATTGGAACTTACAAGTGAGGCAGTCAAACGATTACGGGTTAAGGGAGGCGCGTCTGCTGCTTCTACATTCACCACTGGCCAGGGTTCTTCTCAAAAAACCGCACAGAGGGCCACTGTTACTTCTTCCTTTCATGTGGATTCCAACAACCTGACTTCTGCTGGTTATTCCCGTAGCTTGCCCCACATCTTATTGGTCACTTTTTTCAATGGAGAAAAAACGGTGTCAGTTAATTGCCTTTTGGACACTGGTAGTGGGCGGTCGTACTTGTCTGCTGATGTACTAAGGGACTTGGGTTCAGTTGAGACTGTTGGAGTTAGTTGTCGGCTTAGACTTTTCACCCTCCTTGGTGAGTGTGACCGGAATTTCACGCAGGTAGTTCTGGGGATTGACCTTGGTTCTGGTGAGGCTTTGGCTTCCTCTGTTTTGGTCACCGATGCGATGGACTTGGAGACCCTGTTGGGTGCCTTTAGAGCAGCTAACTATAGTTTGGCTGGCCAATTTGAGGCTGGGTCAGACCTTGTACTTATCAAGGGCATTATTGGATTGGACCTTATTCATCGATTGATTACATTGAAGTTGGTCCCATGTCTGAGGGGTTGGGCTTTTTCTGTTCCGTCAGGTCTGGTTCCTTTTGGATCTGTGGACTCCTTTTTGTCAGGAGACAAGATGCCTTGTGAAGTGGCCCACCTCTCCTTTAATACTATAATAGAAGATACCTCCGAAGTGAATTCCTCACATTTGTGCTTCATTCTTGAAAACCAACCAACCTACCTTGACCCATTTGCGGAGTTTTTTCCTGACAGTGCAGTACAAAGAGGATTGGAACAGATGTTTAGCATGGAGTCCCTGGGAATATCTGACGAGGAT
This sequence comes from Acanthosepion lycidas, assembly GCA_963932145.1. NCBI lineage: Eukaryota > Metazoa > Mollusca > Cephalopoda > Sepiida > Sepiidae > Acanthosepion > Acanthosepion lycidas. The sequence continues at coordinate 26,835,052 of OZ010587.1, read as the reverse complement.
ACCTTCTCTGGTTACGATCAAGGACAGATGAGACGTTTTAAGGATACTGTGGAGCTCAAGGATGGAAAGTATTACGTGGAGCTCCCCTGGCATTCTGATAAGTTAGCCCGGGTCCCATCCAATCACGCCGTTTCTTTGCGCATCTTGGACCGGGTGGCTTCACACCTGACTAAAAAGAATATTTATCTTGAATACTTAGAAGTGTTCCGTCAGCAAGAACAGGATGGAATAATTGAAGATATTTTTGTTCCCCAACACGAATTTGATAAATATGTGTGGATTTCACATCGACCGGTTTTCAGGTCTGACCCAACAGCTACTACCAAAATCAGACCTGTGTTCAATTGCAGTCTGAAGACTGGCGGTGGATTGTCCCTGAACGAGGCAGCTTACTCTGGGGTCAATCTAACTGGAGATATGTTGAAATTATTATTGTCTTTCAGAACTAACAATTACGTCCTGCTAGCAGACATTCGGAAGGCATTCTTGATGATTCATCTCAAGTTGGAGACTGACAAAAACCGGTTTTGTTTCTTCCCTAAGAATGGGGATCGTCTTCGCTGTTTTCGATATACCATCTTGATATTCGGGTTCACCTCAAGCCCCTTTGTACTGGGGTGTATTCTGAAACTACATGCAGCAAGATACCCACTAGACGCTTGCCGCAGGATGATTGAGGACAGATTTTATGTGGACAACCTTGCAACATCGGAAGCAGACCCAGTGAAGCTGGCGAAATTGTACTCCCTGGCACGGGAACGTTTGCAGGAGGGCGGCTTTGTTATTCAGTCCTGCAACTCCATGAGGTTCTCCGAACCAGGATGAAAGAAGATGGTACACTGAGTGCACATGATGAAGAATGGGAGAAGGTACTGGGTTACCGATACAACCCTCTTTCAGAAGAGATGCACGTGGGCCGCGTCAAGTGCGATCCCGATGCGTCAACAAAGAGGGGAGTGCTTTCTGAGTTGGTCAAAATTTTTGACCCCTTATCTCTTTGTCTCCCAGTTACGGTTCGCAGCCGAATACTTATTAGGTCTGTGTGGAAGAATGGTTTGGGTTGGGATGATCCTCTCTCTACTGCGGTTTTGAGTGATTGGAGGGAGCTTGCTGGGGACCTGTCTGGACTGAGTGACTTCCATTTTTATCGAAAGTTTCTCGATGCGAGACAGCCTGGAGATATGTACCTCTTTTGCGACGCTTCCACGGAGGCATGGATTTGCCACTTACATTGTGCAAAATCATCGATCGTCCTTGGCGTTTGCTAAGGCTAAGGTCGCTCCGATGAAAGACAAAACTCTGCCTGTTTTGGAGTTAATGGCTGTTTACCTCGCTTTCAAGTTCCTACCAACAATCCTGGACAACTGTGAAGGGTTTGTTCCAAGTAACTTATGTGTGACTACAGATGCCCAAGTAGTGTTGTCTTGGCTCTTGTCTCAATCCATGGCCAGCAAAAACATTTTTGCTAGAAACCGACTCAAGGAAGTCCTGCTAATGAACCTTGACTTGGAGTCCCGTTACGGCCTGAAGACTCTCTTCAAATATGTGGATTCTGCACATAATCCGGCCGACCTGATCACATAGACATGTCATAACTTTATCAAGGCTACATAGATATTTCAAAACTTTATCAAGTCTACATAGACATTTGAAAAATTTATCAAGGCCATATAAACATGTTAAATCTTTATCAAGATCACATAGATATTTTCAAACTTTATCAAGGCTACATAGATATTTTAAAAATGTATCAAGGTCACATAGACATGTTAAAACTTTATCAAGGTCACATAGATATTTTAAAACTTTATCAAGGCCACATAGGCATTTTAAAACTTTATCAATGCCGCATAAATATTTTAATACTTTATCAAGGTCACATAGATATTTTAAAACTTTATCAAGGCCACATAGACATTTTACAACTTTATCAAGATCACATACATATTTTAAAAATTTATCAAGGCCACATAGACATTTTAAAATATTATCAAGGTCACATAGATATTTAAAAACTTTATCAAGGCCACATAGAGATTTTAAAACTTTATCAAGGTCACATATATATTATAAATCTTTATCAAGCCCGCATAGAGATTTTAAAACATTATCAAGGCCACATAAGAATTTAAAGATAGACATTTAAAACTTTAACAAGTCCACATAGATATTTTAAAATATTATCAAGGCCACATAGAGATTTTAAAACTTTATCAAGGCCACATAAAGATTTTAAAACTTTATCAAGGCCACATGGGCATTTCAAAACTTTATCAATGCCACATAGACATTTTCAAACTTTATCAAGATCAAATAGATATTTTAAAGCTTTATCTAGGGCATATAGATATTTTATAACTTTATCAAGGCCACATATATATTTTAAAACTTTATTAAGATCACATAGATATTTTAAAACTTTATCAAGTCCACATAGAAATTTTATAACTTTATCAAGGCCACATATATATTTTAAAACTTTATTAAGATCACATAGATATTTTAAAACTTTATCAATGCCACATAGACATGTTAAAACTTTATCAAGGTCACATACACATTTTAAAACTTTATCAAGGCAACATCAAGATTTTAAAACTTTATCAAGGCCACATAGATATTTTACAACTTTATCAAGGCTTACTTTATCAAATGCTATTGAAACAAGCAATACAAGTACAGAATTATCTAGACACATCTTTCATAGACTACACAAAGGCAGTTGATAGTGTATGATACAAAGAACTACTTGAAATACTAGGACATCTTTTTTTACACAGGAATTGCAATAGTCCCATAATTTATACAAGTTACTTTTTCATTCAGTCATATAAAGGCAGAAAGATATTTATATATGCATACATATAAGCAGATATTAAAAATATAAATATATAGTTGCTTGAAGTTCATGAAACTTAAGTAATGACTTCACCTGCATTACATTGATGGTTCACACTGCAAAATGTTTGTGCACTGTCTGGATAATCTAGGCATTAAACACTTTAATTTACAGCTTTGTTTGCCTTTTGCTCTTATTTTTTCTATTCTAGTTTGAAGTACTTATAATTTGTCTAAGGGTTTCCTTGATATTTTTTGTTTTTGTATAAGTCTTTTGCCAGGTAGTCTGTTGGTCACTCAATTATTTTGTGATTTCTGTGTGTGTACATATATATATATATATATATATATATATATAGATAGATAGATAGATAGATAGATAGATAGATAAGCTGTAATGAAGCTTAGAGCAACATTAGATTTTAACATTTATTCTAACTGAATTTTTGGCCTTTCAATTAAAACAAAATAAATAACAAAGCATATGTATTTTGGCTCAGTTTCTTCTCTAAATAATTTTATAAATTTTTTAAACTTAATACAGATTAAATTTAAAATTTAAAATTGGTAATTTTTAATTTTCAATTTTATAGTAAAATTTAATATGAATTAGTTAGAATGATTTCTATTTTAGTCTAACCCTAACATTAAAGCATTAATTAATTATTATAACCAAGGATCGTTATCAAGTTTTTTGAATTCTCATATACTTGTAATTTGATTGGCTATCGCAGTTTATGTAACAGCATTTCCCCTCGTGGATGATATTTGATTAATTTGAACCTTTTAAAACCTTTATTCTACATTCAACACCATCACTTGATATGACACCAGAAGTGTTGAAACGAAATGACTATTTTTGTAGTGATTTTATAACATATTTATGTTACAATTTTCAAATAAATTATATATATACACACATATATATATATATATATATATATATATATATATATATATATATATATATATAAGCACTACAGTTTAAAAGTTGAAGCCCTCCCTAGAATTAGCATGGAATGAATTTGACAGAAGACTGAAAAGACATGACTTTTTACTAAATTCATTTTTTTAAAACTTTTAGCTTCGAAAATTTTTAGCCTAATTTCTAAAATATATGAACTCTTAGCAGATGGAACATACTGCTAGAATACTTATTGTTTAGTGCTTACTTCTGGAAATATTGTCCAAATTTCTAAAATTCAGGAAGTTTGGGCTAGAATATTTACTATTTGGTGCTTACTTCTGGCAATATTGTCTTAATTTCTGAAATTCAAGTATTGTTGGCCTTTTGGACATACTGCTGAAATATTTATTGTTTAGTGCTTACTTCTGGAAATATTGTCCAAATTTCTGAAATTCATGAATTTTGGTCGTTTGGGACACACTGCTGGAATATTTGTTGTTTGATGCATACTTCTGGAAATACTATTCAAATTTCTAAAATTCATGAATTTTGGGCCTTTGGAACGTACTCCTAGAATAATTGTTGTTTAGTGCTTACTTCTGGAAATACTGTCCAAATTTCTGAATATATTCTCTTAATTTCTGAAATTCAAGTGTTATTGGCCTTTTGGACATACTGCTAGAATATTTGTTAGGTGCTTATTTCTGGAATTTTTGTCCTAATTTCTGAAATTCATGAATCATTGGCCTTTGTGACATACTGCTAAAATATTAATTGTTTAGTGATTACTTCTGGAAATATTGTTCTTTTTTATCTTAAATTCATGAATTGTTGCTCTTTGTCACATACTGCTAGAATATTTGTTATTTGATAGATCTGGAAATTTTCCATTTATTTCAACTTTTTGTAGATTTTGTAGTTTGCTGTTTACTTATGCTTTTTTTTTTTTTAATTTGGTGTTTATTTCTGGATATTTATTTTATTCTGGAAATTTAATCATTTTATTCTTTCCTGGGAAATTTTTTATTATTTCCTACATCTTGAATTTTTCTCAGTTGGTTGCTTAGTTCTGGAATCTCTGTCACTTTCAGGCACTTGTTCTAGAATCTCTGTCGTTTCTGTTATTTTCATCATCATATACCTGGCTCTACTTGTCTAATATCTTTCAAGAATTTTTCAGTTTCTTCAGTGTTTCAAACTCTTTCTGTAAAATCTTCCCAAAGGAAAAAATTTATTGAACATGGAAGCCTGTTAATCTATGAGCCATCTGAATTGCATCTATACCATTGAAAGACCCAAGCCCATAAAACTCTAATCACTATACTTTACTGTCGGTATACAGCTTTTGATCATAGGTGCAGCCATTTTTTCAGTATATTTCATGAGCTGGCCAGTGGCCAAAAAATTCAATTTTCATTTTATCTGAACAAAGAATATTTGAAAAAAGATTATTATGATTCTTTTAATGCTCATTAGCAAACATAATGTAAGAATCCTGGTGCCTTTTATTTGTAAAAGGTGTTTTCCATGGAGGATGGGGATTTAAACCATTCCTTTGAAAGTTCATTACTTATAGATCTTTTAGCAAATGAGATTCCTACCCATATTAATTTTGGTCCTCTCTTCCTGTTATTGATTGGCCATGAGTTTTCTTAGCCTTTAACAGTTTCTTCTTGAAGAATTTATTGCAGAATATCAATTGGAGTAAGTTTTTTTTTAAGTTTTTTAAATAAATATTTGCGCGATACAAGGCCCAAAATCCAGTCAATGTCGACTGTTACTGAATGAGGTTATTATATGGGTATGAGAAGGGATAGTAAATAATTGTGATGTGTAGGATAGATAATGGTTGATCCTAAAATTGAAGAGATTTAAGATAATATTGATTCAGGATGTATACTCTATACCACATTGAGAAGGAATATTGCTTGTATTAAGCTGGTGCTGCTGAATCCTGATATGCTACAATGTTCCCATAGAAATTGATTGCAATATATTGGACAACCTCTGTCCCATAAGGGTTGGTACATTTTGTTAGACATTTTCATGACGGTTGTCTTCGAGTATAGAATCCAGAGGTTGGCAGTAAATATTTCGGAGACAGTAGGAAAGCGTAGTTCAGGTTCGCAGTGGATATCGTAGCAAAGCGTAGTTCTTCCTTCTATCCTCTTCGCCTGTCAAGTTAGCACTGGTCCTTCCGGTAGGTTAAACAAAGATGGCCGCCTTTATACACGACGAATACAATGTTCTGCAGCTTCTGATTGGTTAAGCTTCTATTGGTAGACTATAAAGGAAGTTGAGTCATTTGGATTGGCTCACTAGTTATATACATATACACAAAAAACCGTAACACATTTAGTGTATGAAATGTGTATGCAAATGTACCAACTATTATGGGACAGAGGTAGTAATAAATAATTCCAATTCTAAATTATTAGGTTGGTGCAAAAATAATGTCGTTTTTTAACGATTTTTTTGATTATCGTTCGCCCATTTATCCAACTTTTTTGATTTCCCTATTTGCTTTAAATGGCGAACGACTGTTGAGTGGTCGACCTCGAGTTCAACAGCAACTTCTTGTGTGGTTTTGCGAGGATCGGCTTCAATTAAGACTTTCGAATGTTCGTTATCAACCGCAGTCAGCTGTGACTGTCTTCATCTTCGAGGCTCTCGTCACCATTGCGAAATTTCTTGAACCACCGTTGTGCCACACGTTCGTTAGTGGTTCCTGGGCCAAACGCATCATTGATATCACGAGCTGTCTTGGCAGCTTTTCAGCCTAGTTTGAACTGGAACTAGAAAATCGTGCGGATTTGAATTTTGTCCATGCTGTCGAAAAGCCTGCAAAAAAATGAATGAAGAGATTGAGAATGGTAACGAATAACACAATTCGATTGAGCGAAAAACGCACTTCAAAATTATATATAACATGGCTATATATATATCAATGAATTAATTCAGAAATCATATATAAAAGTAACATATGTGAGAAAACGACATTATTTTTGCACCAACCTAATAGAAGGATTGCTGCTAGTTCTAAGCTGATTCTCTTTAATCCTGATATGCTACAGTGTTCCCATGGAAATTGATTGCAATATATTAGACAACCTCTGTCCCATAATGGTTGATACATTTATTGTATGAAATGTGTATGCAAATGTAGCAATTATTATGGGACAGAGGTAGTAATAAATAATTCCAATCCCAAATTGGAAGGATTGCTGC
>OZ010587.1:26815579-26823079 GCA_963932145.1 Acanthosepion lycidas | reverse complement strand
AGAAAAGAAAAAATGAAAGAGGGCAGAAGAAAAAAAAGAAAATTAAAAGAAATTTGGTAAGAATTTAGAAGGAAAAAGAAAAAGAAATAGCAAAAGAAAGATAAAGAAGAAAAAGAAAAAAATAGAAGAAAATAATAAAGGAAGAAAAAGGAAAAGAAAAAGTGAAAGAAAGTTAAGGAGCCAAGAGGGGGCCAAGAAGAAAAATAGAAAAGAAAACATAAAAGGAAAATAAGGAGTGAAGAAGAAAAAACAAAAGAAACGAATATAATGAAAAATTCAAAATCATCCTAAGAGCTGTTTCGACTGCAAATCAGTATGATTTCTCATCTTCAGCAATCTTGTAAACAATTCTTATCAGTCCTCTCCATACCTCCCTATTCTTTCATAATTCACAAAAGTTCTGAAAATCTTTTGATCTTTTGTAATTTTTTATGAATTATGGATTTTTTTTTGATAGTTTTTTAATGTTCTTGTTCAATGTGTATATTATGGTTGTTTATTTGCTATTGATGAGAAAAGAAATTCTTTAATATTTACTGTCTGTTTCCAAAGCTATTAACTTGTGTTGTCAAACTCTGATATTTATCTCAAGTTCTTTGAATTTGGTTTCTTGGAGACGACATACATCAATGTTCCGAGCCAATAATTCCCGCTTTTCTTTTTTCACAAAACCTCTTACATTAAATGTACTGATGGTGAAATATTTATATGCAACTGGAAGAATTTACCAATTTTTATCAGTTGGCAACTAGAGAACTCATTAGCTAACCTTCACTGCCATGATCACCATTATCAGAGATGTTTCAACTCAAATCGGCGTAATTTCTCTTCTTCAGTGTAATTTTTCATCTTCTAAAAAAAAATGAGAATATTAGTTGCAATATAAGGATTTTTTCCTTTTATTAGGTTGGTGCAAAAATAATGACGTAACCATGTCGTTTTTGACGTATTTTTAACGTCAAAAAACGACATTATTACGTCATTATTTTTGCACCAACCTAATAGTTCAAAAAAAGAGTACTGAACTGTTACGTGATATCTGTCCTGCTGTATGGCAGCGAATGCTGAAGAAGCAACAGAAATGTGGTTCTACAGAAGGATGCTGAGAATGCCATGGACTGAACCTGTGAGCAACGACGAGGTTTCGGAGAGAATAGAAACAAAGAAAAAATACTTAACATCAGGAAGAGACAGATAAAATTTCTAAGACACGTAGCGAGGAAAGGGGGCTTGGAAAATCTGATAGGACGGATAGAGGGAAAGTGGGTTTGGGGAAAGCAACGCGTAATATATTTGATGAGCTTGAGCAAATGGATTTTTAAAACAGGGTTTGGGAGAAATAAGAAAAGCCAAAACTTATTTATAACCACAAAGGATAGGAAGATGTGGATGGCCATGATATCTGAGGGGGCACGACACATAAAAGAAGAGGAAGGTTAACCGAGCTTATGTTAAATGTTTAACTGCTCTCTAAGATGGGGAGTGTTTTCCTTGTATAAATTCCCGATGCTAGTCCAAGAACAAATAATTCCTGACAGATCATATCATTGAAGCATGATGACCTGACCTTATAGTTACATATAAGGAGAATAACAGGTGACACTTCTGTTTTCATACAAGTGTGGGGTCCAAAAAAATCGAAAAGGTAGAAAAACGCCTGGATCTTGCTAGGGATCGGAAGAAGCTATGGAGCAGGAATCTACATATAAAATTCTGTGACTTTTGTTAGTTCGTCTGTCCGTCACACCCTCTAAAACATATACTGACCGATCGAAACAAAATTTTCAAATAGGGAGTATACATTTCAGTTGATTTTACAAGGGTGCGTAGCGTAGTACAATAAATTTTCATTAACTTTTTTAGAAAAATTAAAAGTTTTAGTATGTAACATAAAAAATACTCCCATTATTTTAAAAAGAATAATTAAGATAACAAATATTTATTTAATAAAAATGCAATATTTTCTTTTTTGCATGTCTAAGTTTTAATATATAAAAGAATCCAGTTTCCTGTTCGCCATGTGTTTCTAAGAACTATAAAAAAAATTAGAAGGCTAAACGCTCCAAAAAGTTGGATTTTGGTTCTAGAAAGAAATATTTATGAATGACCAGTTGTACGTTGTATGCTCAAGTAAAGAAATCTTAAGTTTTTATTCTTCGCTGTTGAAAAGGAAAAAAAAAATTCTCAAAAATATTGTTAATCATGAAGTCCTATAAAAATAAATTAAAGAAATTATTAGTAGGGTTTTGTCAAACTATTTTTCAAGCAAATCAGCTTTTCATCAAATGATTAGTGAAATTGAACGAAATGTAGAGTTTGTAAATCTCAACAAAAAATGTTAGCAAGAATTTCAGCAGCACTAAATACCAAGATGGTAGAGCTCCAGAAAACTACCATCTTTTACTCAATGAGAATTTTCCAAAAACGTTCTTGAGTATTTAGGAGTTTTGTTGACACTATGTCTCAAAACCAGAATTTCCATTGACTCCCTCAATTTGTGTACATCATTTTGCATTTGTATTGCTTCCTCTGATATCATTCTGATCATTATTATAGCATTTCTTGACAAAGGCGTACTTTTCTTATCTTATTTCTAGTCTAATTCTGCTTCGTGATCTATTCATTAGAATTTGGAATATCAGCTTGGTTATGTGACTTTATTGGAACTGTGAGAGCAAAGTGTGACTTTTTGAAGAGTCAGACAGGAACGTCATTAACTCTGTCTATTCAAGCGAAATGAAAGAGTTGAATGTTGAATGTTGCATTGCAAAGGTATTTTTCCAAATTTGTTTTATCTTTTTAAATTTTATTTGTTGTTTTAATGGTAGATAAATATGAAGAGCTCTTAGATAGATAGATAGATAGATAGATAGATAGATAGATAGATAGATAGATAGATAGATAGATAGAAAAAAGGCTGTGATAGATAGATAGATAGATAGATAGATAGAAAAAAGGCTGTGATAGATAGATAGATAGATAGATAGATAGATAGATAGATAGATAGAAAAAAGGCTGTGATAGATAGATAGATAGATAGATAGATAGATAGATAAAAATGAATTAGATAAATACAAATTGAATTAGATATAAATTGTATTAAACAGAGTGATATAAAAGGATAGATTATAAACTGAATTAGATATAAACTAAAATAGATATATAGATATAAACCGATTTAGATATAAATTGTAATAAGTAGGTAGGTAGGTAGATAGATATGTAGACAGATAGATAAATAGATATAAGCTGAATTAGATAGATAGATAGATAGATAGATAGATAGATAGATAGATAGATAGATAGATAGATAGAAAAAAGGCTGTGATAGATAGATTGATAGATAGATAGATAGATAGATAGATAGATAAGGAACAGAATTAGATAGATAGATAGATAGATAAAGAACAGAATTAGATAGATAGATAGATAGATAGATAGATAGATAAGGAACAGAATTAGATAGATAGATAGATAGATAGATAGATAGATAGATAAAGAACAGAATTAGATAGATAGATAGATAGATAGATAGATAGATAGATAGATAGATAAAGAACAGAATTAGATAGATAGATAGATAGATAGATAGATAGATAGATAGATAGATAGATAGATAGATAGATAGAAAGATAGATAGATAAGGAACAGAATTAGATAGATAGATAGATAGATAGATAGATAAATAGAAAAAAGGCTGTGATTGATAGATAGATAGATAGATAGATAGATAGATTGATAGATAAGGAACAGAATTAGATAGATAGATAGATAGATAGATAGATAGATAGATAGATAGATAAGGAACAGAATTAGATAGATAGATAGATAGATAGATAGATAGATAGATAGATAGATAGAAACTGAATTAGATATATAATATAAATATATTAGAACTACAGAAAACTGCCATCATTTACTCAATGAATTTTCCAAAAAAGTTCTGTATTTGTATTGCTTCCTCTGATATCATTCTGATCATTATTATAGCATTTCTTGACAAAGGCGTACTGTTCTTATCTTATTTCTAGTCTAATTCTGCTTCGTGATCTATTCATTAGAATTTGCATTATTAGCTTGGTTATGTGACTTTATTGGAACTCTGATAGCAAAGTGTGACTTTTTGAAGAGTCAGACAGGAACGGCTCATATATCCCCACCAGTCATTGATTAAGTCTAGTCAAGCTAAATGAATGGGGATAGTGCTGTGGATGAACGTACTGCAAGGCGTTGGTTTCGAAAATTCAAGTCGGGAGATTTGTCTCTCCATGATGAGTCTCGCAGTGGACTACCACAGGTCTTGAATGATGGAGTCCTGAAAGTGGCCATCGAAGAGGACAGTAGTCTATCGTGTGGTCAACTTGCAAGACCGTTCAACGTTTCCGATGAAACAGACTTCATCTGCACCGCCTAGGTAAGACGTACAAACTGAGCAAGTGGGTTCCGCAAAAGCTGTTGGAGGTCCACAAGGGACAACGAGTGGCAGCCTGCGTATCGCTGCTTTCTCGCCACCGTACCGCATCCTTATTCAATCGAATGCTTACCAGTGATGAAAAGTGGATTCTGTACGAAACTCCCAAGCGTTCCAGACATTTGCTGTCTCCTCAGGATGCTGTCCCTCACACTGCAAGACCGCCTATGCACCCACGCAAGATTATGCTTTGTGTCTGATGGATAGGTCGTCCAGTGGTTCATTATGAACTGCTACCAACGGGCCAAACGGTCACTGGAGACCTATACTCGCAGCAATTGAAACGTGTGCAACAGGCATTGCGCATTGCACCAGAAGGAGCTAGCACTGGTGAATCGCAAAGGTGTGCTTTTCCTCCATGACAACGCCAGGCCGCATGTCGCATGAGTGGTCAGGGATACCATACAGCAACTTGGGTGGGAGACTTTGTGCCATCCATCTTATTCACCTGACCTTGTGCCATCCGATTACCATCTCTTCCACTCCCTGGATAATCATCTTCGTGGGAAATCCTTCACTAATGAAGCAGACGTACGCAAAGCCCTCATGGACCTCTTTGCGTCAACCCCCCCCCCCCCTGAGTTCTACCACAAGGGCATTGAACAGCTGGAGACTCGTTGGTAGAAGGTGCTGGATGCCGATGGCGATTACTTCGAAGACTAAATATAAGTTACACATACTGTGAAGCGTTTTCATTTTTTTCCTTTAGAAGCGGACAGAACCTTTTTACGTTGTAATTGAAACCTTAAAACATGCCATTTAAGAAACAATGATGGAATTTTCATTTTTTTAAAATTACGTCTTGGAGATGGCGTCCTCCTGTACGAATGCATTCTTGAAATCTGCTGTTGAGATTCTTCATTGACTGCTGCAACATCTCAGCTGGGATACTGTGAATTTCATCTTGAATTCTAAATGGCAAAATGTTTACTTGCACAAGGTCACTGTCTCGTAGTGTTGCAAATTGCTCATGTCTGGCAATACGCACTTTTTGGGTCACCCTGTACTTAAAATACTATAGGTAATAATCTTTATTTCATGAAAGCTATACGATTAGCCTCCATGAAATAAAAATTATTACCTATGATATTTTAAGTGCTTGATATTCATTAGTTAATAATTTTGATCTGTCACAAATATAGAGCTCTCCTTGGATCTTTATCCTCTTGGAAATTCCATACGGATTACCACTCTAATTTATTATATATATATATATATATATATATATATATATATATATATATATATATATATATATATAAAGAAATAATCATACATAGAATCAATACATATATTGAGAAAAGAGATAGATAGATAGATAGATAGAAAGAGAATTAGATAATACGAAGATCTAGATAGATAGATTATAAAAGATTGATATATATATATATATATATATATATATATATATGTATATATATATGTATATATGTATGTATATATATATATATATATAAAGAGAGAGAGTGAGAGAGATAGATAGAAACAGATTTAGATAATGCAAAGATCTATCAAGATAGATAGATAAATAGATAGATAGATAGATAGATAGAAAGTAACAGAATTAGATAATACAAAGATCTATCTAGATAGATTAAAAAGAGATAGATAGATAGATAGATAGATAGATAGAGAATTACATAATACAAAGATCTATATAGATAGATTAATATATATATATATATATATATATATATATATATATATATATAGATAGATAGATAGATAGATAGATAGATGGATAGAAATAGAATTAGATAATACAAAGATCTAGATAGATTAAAAAGATATAGATAGATAGATAGATAATTACATAATACAAAGATCTATATAGACAGATTAAAAGGAGATAGATAGATAGATAGAAACAGAATTAGATAATACAAAGATCTAGATAGATAGATAGATAGATAGATAGATAGATAGATAGCAAACAAAAGGCAAAAAGAAATTTTTTTTTGAATTTTTTGCGGATACCTATTCCTTACCTTGCAAGATATGTAGTGCCTAAATGGTACATTATTGGAACTCTAAGATAGTTATGCATGATTTCTCAAAGAACCAGACAAAAACGGTTTATCTATTTCTGAGAGAAGTCATTAACTCTGTCTATTCAAGCTAAACGAAAAAGTTGAATGCTGCATTGCAAAGGCATTTTTCCAATCTTGTTTAATTTTTTAAAAATTTTTTGTCTTTAAATAAATAATTTCAAAGATATTAGATATTTTTCTATTTGGACAAGCATGCATATCTTGGTTATTATGCCCACAAAGTTTGCACTCTCCGACCATCTTCAGGTGTTTATCTTTATACTCTGGAACTTTCCTGGAATTTGAAACGGAATTCTTTATCCAATTCATGGGATATTTGCTATCGATTAATGCTCGCCAGTGTTAATCAAATTTGGGTCACTTTTTTAATCATTCCTCCCCCCAAGCAAGCCGATGTATGCGATTACTGGGAGGGAAAGAGAATGAGAAGACTATTGAGGAGAAAGGACAATAAAAGAACAGGTTCCAGGAATACAGCAGATAGCGATTGACATTGCATTTAAATTTTGGAAGATTTGCAAGAAGCCAGAAGGAATTTCCACAGACGAGAAAAGAAAGTTTTGGAATATAAATTACAGTTAAATCTATATATTTCAAAACTAAAACGGTGAGACCTAGTTGCCAACCTAGTTTATTGTAGGATCATCATACGTTTATTATCTTCATCACCATGTTTAGTCAGAATTCCATTGACAATCCCTTTCCACACCATTCGATCCTACATTGCTGTTCCCAGATTCCCAATGTATAACCCCGAGTCCCGAGCTATGATGTCTGGGAAAGTTAATTTTTTATGCGAAGACACTTCCAGAAGAATGGCATAGGAGTAAGGAATAGACATTTTCCCTCCCCTCTCGATGGCATTGGCTAGCAAACTGTAATCGGTTTTGTTTGAGCTTAAGGGAGATTAATCTTAATTCTCTGTAAATTGTGTTAAGCGTTGCATGTGATCTCCAACTGATGTTCTGGATTTTTCTA
>OZ010587.1:26800579-26813079 GCA_963932145.1 Acanthosepion lycidas | reverse complement strand
TACTTATGTTAATATGAACATATATATCAGATTGAAATTAGCATACCGATCGTTAAAATTATTGATAATATATTTTTTCTGAGCGTCACTTTTTATTATCCAAAAGAGTCCAACAAAATTTTTATCTCGAAATAAATCCGAAGAATATAAGTCATAGAAACAAATTTGGCTAACACAATCTCACTTATTATAAAACGCAGATTTGTGTGTGTGTGTGTGTGTGTGTGTGTGTGTGTGTGTGTGTGTGTGTGTGTGTGTGTGTGTGTGTGCACACGTTTATATATTGGAACATGATTTCCTACATTTTTCAACCGATTTCAACAAAACTTCACAGGACTACGTAAAATTACCTTGCGGTGGTTCTGACAGCGCCAAAATTTGGAAAAACAATTGTTTTTGCACGAAATCAATTTGAAAACACGATTAAGAGGCATTAATGAAAGGGGGACAACTCATATTGAGTTATACTTATAAAACCCAGGTTGTTTGTGTGTGTGTGTTCGTTTATATATGGGATTGGATTTCCTACATTTTTCAACCGATTTCAACAAAACTTCACTTTTTTTTTGGCAGGTAGTGTTTCTTATTGTCTTGCACACTTTTTTTATTTATTTTTACATTCAGAATGCTTTAAAAATTCCATTTACAAGACAATTGTTTATAATAAAATTCTATTCAATCGGTAGACTCATAACGATTGAAAACAATGTTTTTGTTTGAGTTTGAGTTTGACCAATTCGTAAAAAAAAAAAAAAAATAAATAAGATTAATTAAGACATGCGTGTCCGTCAACATTAAACAATAATCTTTGTCAATTTTATTTTTCAGTCTTTATGATGGTTGATACTTGATCTATCTCTTGCTGTTTCATCCCCGGGCAACGCCGGGCTCTACTGCTAGTATCCTATAAAAAAGAAGAAATTATTATTTTATTATTCTTTATGTTAATATGGGCTCGTTGGCATTCTATGACCTTCATCGGGCTTTTATATATAAATTTCGTTAACTTTTCAGCTTTTTTAATTTTAATATTTCTTTTATCAATTTTGATTACTTCTTATCCTTATTCTCACCACTTCTTCAAATGAAATGCTTTTTTGACGAATGCGCACCGTCCAAATTGAAATGTGGGAAGATATTTTTTGCGTATCTAATAAAAGGGATTTTTTTTCCAAAAACGGTAATCTTCGCAACCCATTTCGTTGAAGTACCACGTTTACGAAAATGAATAACAATAAATAACCAAAAGAAATAATAAATAAATAAATAAGTCGGTAAGTACATATGTAAGTATAAAGATGTCTTTATGAATTCTCTTGATTGGGATATTTACCAGACGAGTTGCCATTACATCTTCGGAACGTCCCCACTATACAAACCGCTACCATTAAGTATCTTTCTAGAAATAGAACAAAGGGGAAGATGGGTAAAGAGTGTAATAGAAAATCCTAAGTCAGAATATTTGAATAACTATTTTTCTCCATACGCTTGGAAAGGCAATCTGGGATCAGTAACTGTGCGGTTGGAAAGTAAACCGAGTCGTTAAAGAAATCAACAAAGCCATTAGTAAATGAATGATTCAAGAAGACTCCGACTTCATTCGACTGGGCCAACAGAGAGTTACTGTTATGTATACAGCCAATCATAACAAAGGATGAAACCATGGAAATATTACTATTATTATTGCTAAGATGTTGACTGTTGTCGCAGTCAGCCATAGTAGCAGTGACTATTGATCCAAGACGAGAGCCAGAATATTACCCATTTTATAGTGATTCCAAATTATTGATTTGCTTTGACTTCTTTTTATATCTCTTCAGAGTGTGGGCTGTCATGGCTCCCCACAATTCCCTATCCTTTCTAGCTCTTAGTAATCTATGTCTTTTTGCTATACTTTCCATTGTTCTTTGTTCTGCCATCCATTAGGTAGTTTACTCACGGTTTCCCTTTTCCTCTCTGTCCTGGGTATGACGATAAACTACATCCAACAGCAAGGCCTCTGTTCAGGAGATTTTGAGGAGCGTGGAACCACCTCTTAATTGCTGGTGTCCCCAGATCCACCCTGACTCGGGGTGGTAGAACCTGTTAGGGTCCCAGCTATGGGCAAATAGTTAACACCCAAACTTGGGTCAAAATACTATGAAAGTGTAAATATCAGAAATGCTTTAAAAAAAATTATTACCATCAATACATTTTTGAAAAGCGATAAAAGATATTATCAGCAATATATTTTTTGAAAAAAAATTACCAGCAATAAAAATCTTGTCGGCATTAAATAACCCAATGAGGTTGATATGCCGTAAAAGAAAAGAAACCAAACCAATATATACTGAGATAGATAGATAGATAGATAGATAGATAGATAGATAGATAGATAGATAGATAGATAGATAGATAGATAAAAAGTATTACCAGTAATAAAAAAAACTTGTCGGTATTAAATAACCCATTGAGGTTGATACGCCGTAAGACAAAACAAACCTAACCAATATATACTGAGATAGATAAAAAGTATTACCAGCAATAAAATTTTTGTCGGCATTAAATAACCTATTGAGGTTGATATGCCGTAAAGCAAAGCAAAGCAAAGCAAAACCTTTTCCTCTACCCTGTGAATGTCAAATTTTGCAAACCGACTTTCTCATTAAGGGTCCAACTTTCTAAGTTTTGGTATAAAGATCTCTTTTGCTTCCATTTTCATTAAAACTTCCTTGTTAATCACATACTCCATCCATGGTATCCTCGGGAACGTTTTGTAGGACTACAGGGTCCCACTAAAGTTTACCAGCTATAGAAGACAGCTTCACAAATATTACGATATTCTTTATACTGACCTTTCTTATCCAATTTTCCAACTTGTACTTGAAATCTTTCAAGGGATCCACGAATTTTATAATGTTCGTATTCCTTCCTTGCATCTGAAGATTCAGTTTATTCAGCTTCTCAAAAATATCAACCAAATAGGCAAGGTGTATGATCCGTTCATTATCATCAAGCCAGGATCAAAATTTTCATTTTTGACCTGTTTGAGCCTATCTCTAAGCTTAAATATTCGCTAAATTGCATTTCCTATTGTTATTTGTGTGGAAAAGAAGCAAATGATGCCATGCATTCATGTCGAATGATGGCCTGCTTCAAAAATCGTGAGTTGAGACTAATTCCTTTGACAAAATTCACAATCTAAATTCTTTGATTCCAAACCTTCCTCAGTGGAGCTGGAAGTATTTTGGGGCCAGTGCCTGACAATGGATCATACAATGAATGACTTAGACTTTTGAAACTCGCTTTTTTACACACTTGAAATCCTGATTTTCTCCCTAGCCTAGTTGATGCTCCGTCTGTACAGTACCCATATATATATATATATATATATATATATATATATATATATATATATATAATGAACTCTCCCGTCGGTTTCGACGTATGAAGATCTGACAGCATAATTGATTCAGTTTTTGTGCGATAATCTTAAGTGGCACTTAAGAACCGCTAGTGATTTACAAAGGAGGCCGCATATGGAGCAAGAGTGAGGATTGTGAGATGAGATCACTGTTAGATTGGCTGACCTTTTAGATCTTGCTCTTCCTTCTTTAAGATGATTCTGACAAGCAGATTGAGAACTGCTGAATTCACTAAAAACCCGTTGACCTCCATTCTACCCGCTCCAAGGATAATCGCTCAAGGGTGTTATGTGGTATATTGACAGCTGACAAGTTGCTTTTCAGCTTGTCCCCATACACACACACACACACACACACACACACACACACACACATATATATATATATATATATATTAAGACATTTTTATGTTTATACATTCTTTTTATAGATACAAATATTTAAGTAAATGCTATGTTTATAATAAACAGTATTAAACAACATTTACCGGCCTGAATGTCCGAGAAATTTTCACGGAAAATATTCGTGCTCCGACAGGATTCGAACCTGTATCCTATACGGAACCGTCATTTAGCTTGACATTACTTTAACCGATTTGGCCAGAGGAGCGTTCGGTTAGCAAGGTCGAGTTTATTTTTATATATAATCCAAGTGAATCCTAATAATATAAAATATTAAAACTGATCCACAAAGAGAGCTCAGTGTATTTATTATAACAGATCATATAGAAATAAATAAATTATATAGAAAAGAAATTCAAAAGTACCCCATTTGAATAGCTATCTCACCCTGCAAAAGCTTCCTTGCAGGATTTGTCAACAAGAAGGACTTAAGAAATAAAATAAAAATTTTATTCTATTTTATTTCTGTTGAGGGGTCTTCCCCTTCTTACACAAATGGACTCTACCAGTATATATTAGGTTGGTGCAAAAATAATGTCGGTTTTTGACGTTAAAAAATACGTCAAAAACGACATAATTTTTTCGCCAACCTAATACATATACTACTGCTACGTGAAGACCAGACGAGAGCAACAGAGGGTGAAGGTAACAGACAGACAGACAGAACGAACGTAGCGAGCAAGAGTCACAGTGAGCGAGCACGTAGACTCAGTAAGAAGTCATACAGCGATACTTCAATACCAAAGATTGTATAGATATTTTGCTACTAACCCGTATTCCTGGAACTACTAACCTGCTTTACCAGTTTGTATTATTACGTTAATACATTATTTTCCTATCTTCATTCTTGGCGTTTGTTATTTATTGGTACCGGATTTCATCCCGGAATCCACAACACATTTCTTAACTCCTTCGTGTTGACAAATGCTGCAAGGAAGCTTTTGTAGGGTGAAATAGCTATTCAAATGGGGTCATTTTGAATTTTTTATTCTATGTAAATTTATATATATGTGTTGTGGCCTTGTTGGGGCCAGAAATAACGACACAAAGAAAGGAATTGAGTTAAACAAATATATTAACAGAAACAGAATTACAAACATATAAAAACGAGTGTTACAGCTAGAATGTTCGGTCCGACTGTCAGAAATGACTGCTGGAAATCTCCCTCCCCAAAAGGCAGTATCTGCTCCTATTTATAGCTGGAAGAGTCCATGCGTGCGTGGGTGAATTATCATAACAAGATATATATATATATATATATATATATATATATATATATATATATATATATATATATATATATATATATATATTATCCCACAAAATAATTTTATGCTTCAAGGAACGATAAAACGTTTTGCAAAATATCAGAGGCCTTGCTAGTTGTTTCAAGAGAAGAACAAAAGAGATATTCCTCTTTAAATAAACCTGAGTACAAACACCATCAACTGGGAACTCGATGACACATCAGTCGATTAATCGAGATGAATTGGAAATATGCCAAATGGTCCAAACTTGATCCCCTGCACGACTTGTTCCTTGACATCAATGGCCATGTCCCTGATCCTCGTTTGAACAGTACTGATTGTGGAACCGCTGTAAGTTTTTTCTCCAATCCATTTGCCAACACAATTTCCACGATTTTGAGAGATCATACCCTCTTTTTTTGACCTTCATGATCAATTCTGTAAATGGAAAAAATACAAGGAAAAGTCATCCGTAAATAAAAACAAAGAAGAAGTCAAAGATATTTAGAATTTTTCACAGATAAAAAAGTAAAATATGTTTTATATTTAATCTGCAACATGGCTGGAATCAAGAAATAAAAACAACTGATGATGTGCATATATATATATATATATATATATATATATATATATATATATATATATATATATATATATATATATCCTCTTCCTCCAGTACTAAGTATGATTGAAAGAAATATTAAATAAACCCTCTCTAAATTCGACCATGTCTCTCAAACCACGCCTCATTACCCCCTCCGTTAAATTACAAAAACTTACACTACCCATCAAAAGTATGAATTTTCATTTCGTTTCGTTTCATCTTTTGGAAGTGCTATCTGATGATCCAGAGTCCTTTAAAAGGTCTCTGGTGAAATAAATTATTATAATGGAACCTTAAAGTGGTCTGTTTTGTTATATATATATATATTTATTAAAGACATTTTTAGGTTTAACGTTTTTTTTATAGATACAAGTATTTAAGTAAATGCTCTGTTTATAATAAACAGTATTAAATAACATTTACCGGTCTGAATGTCCGAGAAATTTTCATAGAAAATATTCGTCCTTTGACAGGATTCGAACCTGCATCCTATACGGAACCGTCATTTAGCTTGACATGCCTGACCGCTCGGCCACATTCAGGCCGGTAAATGTTATTTAATTTAATAAATAAATTGTCGGACTTTGTCCATTTTTTAATATACAGGGTGTTTTTCAATAAGAATACGCCAAAATCATCACGTGATGTGTTAAAAACGAAAAAAATTACAAACCTCTAGCATGAACACATGTGTTGTATATACATTCATGTTTCATTTCATGTTTTATAAGTGCTCAATGTGGCCACCACCGGCAGCGCGGACAACATCAAGCCGATATGAGAATTCCTCCCAAACGCGCCTCAGCATGTCACGGTCCACCGTGTTGATTGCAGCTGTTATTCGATCTTTCAAGTCATCGATACTTGCTGGAAGTGCTGGAACATAAACTTGGTCTTTAACATACCCCCACAAGAAAAAGTTACACACAGTGAGGTCCGGGGATCTGGCAGGCCAAACACAGAGAGTAAGATCTTTAGCACCTCTCCTCCCAATCCATTGCTGAGGCACGTTTTCATTCAGATAAGTACTAACCCCGAGATGCCAATGGGGTGGTGCTCCATCTGGCTGAAAAATGAAGTCATTCGAATCTGCTTGCAGTAAAGTGAATAGCCAGTTTTGGGTGCTCTGTTCCCCAAATGCACACATTATGACGATTGACTGTGCCTCTCAAATGGAAATTCGCTTCGGCACTAAAAACTAAACGTGAAAAGAGAGTTTCATCACCTTCCTCCATCTCCAGCATTGACTCACAGAATGTCCTCCGCATCACCTTGTCATAATTAGTAAGTGCTTGGATGAGGCTTAGTTTGTATGGTTTCATGTGTAATCGTATGAGGGATGGCAAACTGAAGACTTGCTTGACGTACGGACTTACGTGGGATGCTCTCAAATGCATCATGAATCCTCTCCACTTGCTCCTCTGTAACACGTGGTCTTCCAGGACTCTTTCCTTTGCACAGGCACCCACTCTCTTTAAACTGTTTAACCCACCGTCGAATGCTCTCACGATGGAGCGGATCAATGCCGAATTCTGTTCTGAAAGCACGCTGCACCCTGACAATGGCGTTTGGTTTCGCGAACTCAAGCACGCATAATGCCTTCTGAGGAGTCGCCATTTTGATTGATCTTCCCACAATTCAGCTGCACCAGAAGCGGTGAAACTGACACCCAATCAAACTTTGATAAGTACTCTATCAAATAACCACGGATTCAGTCCACTACAATGCTACAGACCTGAAAAACAGCGTAATGATTTTGGCGTATTCTTTTTGAAACACCCTATATATATATATATATATATATATATATATATATATATATATATATATATATATGATAGAAATTATTAGGAGGATCTATGTGAGTTTAGGTGAGCGAGCGGCGCTATATTGAGTCACGGAGGCCCGTTGGAACAGTTGGGATGATGTTTGCTTGACATCCTCACTGTCAGAGTTTCAATTCTCGGTAGTAGATGCGCACTGCTGATGAGTCCCGAATATAGGACGAAACGGCCGTCCAATGCTTTCTGCATTCTGTTGAAGTTTCTTCTAGACTCGATGAATTACTTCTATATATATATTCATTCTATCAACTCGTTCTCTATTTTGTATATAAGGCATGCAAGTGTTGGAAGCTGTATGTAGTACCTTATCTGTCGTTTTTAATGAAACATGAATATATATATATATATATATATATATATATATATATATATGCACAAATGTGGGAGATAATGGTTCACGATTAGACCATAACAAATGAGAAAAGCACAACCATTAATGTGGGTGCGTAACCAACATAATACTCACTAAAAAAAACCCCGACAAGAGCTCACGGAAAGAAAACCCAGGGTGACTCTCTCAGTTGCGCGGATCTGTCCATATTGCGTGTTCTGCCGTCTTCGGAAGTTAACACTTTAAGTCTACCAATCTGTGGCCACAAATCTCCACCCCCACTGAAAACCCGAAATTCTACCTTAGTGAGGAATTTCCCATTGGTTGAGGACCATGGGTTTAGGGGTTCCCGCAGTTTCCTTTCTGTGTCTGTCACCAACATGATGTCCTCCCTGATAATTATTTAGATATTTTGTCCCCATGATGTCAGCTATCTTTCTGTTCCTGTTGAATCAGTGCTTCTTCCCTACCTGGGATTGAACTCCCGACCACTAGATGACAGTAACATACGTATATAATTAACTCCTATATCCACTATATCACCATCCCAAAGCACATTAGTGCTGTGCTTTAAGGAGACTTTTATATTCAATGTCAGATGGTTTGTGACATTTGGTTATAATAGCAGGTTCATACCGCTTTTTATAATTTAGCATTTCATTTCAGAGTTGCGTAATTGTCAATATACTTGTATTATTTTGACTTGTTTTCATTTTGCTTGATATAAATGTTATTACAGACGCAACATTTTGGCCAAGTACTCTCTGGTCATCATCAGGCGTCCATTGATTGGCTGTTAACCTATTCATTATTGTGATCTTTTGCCCTTATGATACAAGCTATTGTTCATTCCTGTTGAATGGGAGATTCACTACCCGATCCAGTGATTGAACTAACCACAACATGACTGTAACCAATGCATAATCAACTCCTATATCCGTTATGTCACTATCGCAAAGGGTTTTGTATCTGCTATTAGTGACGCCACGTGGTGGATTGTCTTATTTATTGTAATTCACTACGAAAAGTTATAAATAAAAATGTGAATGTAGGTGGTAACATTCTTATGGCATGATATTTTAATTTGAAGACTGAGAAAGTTTTCGAACCACCCTTTTTGGACAAGTGTACCTTTGTAATTGAACAAGTTTATCACATTATCACTTTCCACATTGGTCTGTTAAAATGTAAATATCTTAGCAGTCGCCCTACTTCTGCTTACTACAACAATCTGATCTCAAAGAATAGAGCATTGTCAGCAGGAACTACAATGGACTACAGTGATAAAAAAAAAATTCTCCTGGTATGGAATAAATAAAAGGGTAAACTGGGATTTACAGCCTTGGGAAGGACAACTCTGAATTCCAAGTCGAAGGACAGAGTCTCGTTTCGGGAAACAACTACCCGATCCCGTTTTATACGGGGGTTTACGGGGAATTTTTGTCCGAGACGATGGGCTCGGATACCCCACATTAAATTCGTCTTTGTGCCACATCTGACCACGTGGGGCTCTTGGTAGATATCCTGCAGTTGGAGATTCGTCTCCAGCTGTGGTAGGCAAGCCCTATGTCTACGAGCAGAACGGATTCCCAGACGAGGCTATGTCGAAGGTCAGAGTCTCGACTCGGGAAACAACTACCCGATCCCGTTTTATACGGGGGTTTACGGGGAATTTTTGTCCGAGCCAACGGGCTTGGATACCCCCACCCATTAAATTCGTCTTTGTGCCACATCTGACCGCGTGGGGTTGTTGGTAGATATCCTCCAGTTGAAGATTCGTCTCCAGGAGAGCACGTCAAACCCTCTGCCTCCGGGCAAAGAGGATCCCCAGACGAGGCTATGTCGAAGGTCAGAGTCTCGTCTCGGGGAACAGCTACCCGACCCCGTTTTATACGGGGAATTTTTGGCCAAGCTACGAGCTCGGATACCCCATAATAAATTCGACCTTGTGCCACATCTGACTGCGTGGGGCGGTTGGTAAATATCCTGCAGTTGGGGCTTCATTGTGGAATTCACTTGACTCACTTCTAGCAGTTGACTATTCTATTCAATAATCTTCCCTAGGTTACAACTATTCTAAAGAGAGACGTTAAGGAAAAAATTGTTTAAATAACAGGGTAGACTAGGAAACTCTAGCCTTGGATGGCGGACAAATTACACTTTATCTCTCAACTGTGTCTCTGTCTGAAAATATTACTGAGTGGTCCCCGGTCTGGGTGAACAGCTGCAGTACCTTCCTCATTGCACTAAAGAAGGGAGGGCCCCGTAGTAATAACGATGCGAGCGCAACCGATAGTTGCGCGAAGCTGAGCTATTTTGGGACATGGACTATGTTTTCGCTAAGGGCTCCCCAGATTAAACTGGCCTACTAAGAGCTGTATATGTCCTCGGACGGATAAACAGCATTTTATCTCCCAATTGTATCTCTGTCTTCAAACAAAACATAACTCAGTTGTTTCTCTGTCTGGGGCCAGAACGCAACTGAAAAAAAATATTAAGAGGTACCCAGTCCTGGGGAACAGCTGCTCACGGCAGTATCTTTCTCATTGCATTAAATTAGTAGTAATAATGATAGTTGTGGGGACTGGACTATTTTTGGACCTGGACCGAGTGCAAATTCATAGCATTATGAAGAAGATAAAATAAAATCCCATTAGATATGTCCATGAGTAAATTTAAAATAATAAATAAATAAATGAATACGCATAATTCTCTCTCTCTCTCTCTCTCTCTCTCTCTATATATATATATATATATATATATATATATATATATATATATTTTACCTGTAAATGTCAGTCGGTTAGTTATGTATCATGCGTGATACACGATTAAGCGTTCATGCATATTTAGATACATGAATGACGAAGCAGATTTTTCCGCAGTAGGTTGCCATTTCGTTCTGCGGTAGACCATCCAAGACAAAAGAACCCGGTCTGTCTTGCTACTTACCAATAGCTAGGCGGCAAAGAAGAGAATTCATACTTTTCGCAAGGGTATTAGCACATAAGTGAATGTAATGGATTCGACTGGAATTCGAACTCGACTCTCCGATTCCTCAATCCAAGCCGCTATCCATTAATCGACCGTGCCAAATATAGCATAGCTTAAAAAATATGTCTTCATTATATATATATATATATATATATATATATATATATATATATATATATATATATATATATATATATGTATGTGTGTGTGTGTGTGTGTGTGTGTGTGTGTGTGTGTGTGTTGTGAAATATATATATATATATATATATGCAATTTATTATATATATTATTTATATATTATATATGAGCGTCACTTATTGGAAAGTGCTCAATGTCAGTGATAGGGCTAACATATTTAGTTGGATTGATGTGAGCAACAAAAAAATAACAACTTACAATAATGCAACCAAGCAACCTCAATGCAACTGCAGAAATAGAACAACACGTCCACTCCAGGGGAATTGCTAATAAACGAATATAATATATAAAGCCAAGCTAAGTGCAAACAACAGCACTATGTACTACATCGGTGCCACTGAGGGACTATTCAAGAAGAGAAAAAACAACCACAACCTTTCATTCTCCAACAGAAAATACTCAAACATCGCTACACTATCCACATACATAAGGCATCTAAAATATTACATCAAGAATAAGCTGTAAAATATTGAAAAAAGAACCTGCCTACAACAACATTACCAAAAATTACCTACTTTGCCTACATGAAAAGTTAGCAATAATTTCTCATGCCCAACAAAAGAATTTACTAAACATAAGATCAGAAATAATTTCCAAATGTAGGCATGAAATGAAATACCTATTATCAGAATTTATACGAAACGGATAAAAAACACTACCACATAAACCACCATTGTCCCTATAAACATGAAAAGAGAAACCACTGACATCATAATGGCATCAATTATTTTCTAGTTCAAACTACGATCATAATAATTGCAATTATTGTTATTACCATTCCGCCACCATTACTACTCACTTCTACGACTTTACAATAACTATTTGTTACTACAACTGTTATTATTATTATCATCATTCACGTCCCCTCCACTATTACTACCTCATCACAATTACTATTGCCGTATTAGTCCGCAATTACCATTAACGTATCAGCTCACAATGATAATTACTTCTCTCTCCCCCAGCAAAATTAATACCACTGCATAATAAGTATTACAAACTGGAATTTCTACCATTTACATATGCGCAATCGGCAAAAACAAGCAAATAACCGGCTTTAAAATAATAACAAAACAGACTTAAAAATTAAAAATAATAGCAATTTTTACCTATCATAGTCTTACACAGACCCCATCATACGTATATACGTTAGTGCGAGAAAATATTATTCAGCGAACAAAAATAGAGAAACGGTCTGCGCGTTGATAGCACAACAAAAAATATTCGCTACACAATCCAACACTGAATACAGCAACCAAATGCGTACGTATATACACAACGACACATATATACGTATATATACCAAGTCCCATACTGTTCACATATGTTTATGTTTGTGTGAACTGCGATGGGTGAGCGTACGTGTGTTTGTGTCTGCGTCCGTCAATGAGTGTACGTGCGTGTATGTATATTTGCGTATGTATAAGTGTCGTTCCAACGACAATTTTTCCTCCCACTTCCATAAAAACAACGATAT
>OZ010587.1:26608079-26798079 GCA_963932145.1 Acanthosepion lycidas | reverse complement strand
TCGATATGAGTTGTCCCCCTTTCATTAATGCCTCTTAATCGTGTTTTCAAATTGATTTTGTGCAAAAACAATTGTGTTTTTCCATATTTGGTGCTGTCAGAACCACCGCAAGGTAATTTTACGTAGTCCTGTGAAGTTTTGTTGAAATCGGTTGAAAAATGTACGAAATCCGATCCAATATATAAACGTACAGACACACACCCACACATACACACGCAATCTGCGTTTTATAATAAGTAAGATTCCATGTACTCTTTGGGGAGATTATATAAGCATCTGCGGTTATATTCGTACCATCAGACACTCCCCACCGACCAGCCATGATACCTCCAATAATACCAGCCCAAATCATAATACCTCTTCCTCTTCCTTATTGGCAAGTCAAGCGCTGATGACGATCTCATCTATTTACGACTCAACCTTTGCTCCAACCATCAAGTTGTTTACGAATTTCATCTGTGAACAGAACTTTTCAAGAAATCGGCCTTCATGTTCTCCTTTGCCCCATTTCAAACGCATTTGTATGTATACTTTTGTCAATCGAGGCTTTGTTACTGGTCTCACTGATGTTCCGACCTTTTTCAGAAGATGATAGAGAGTACTTCTGGAGACTGATGCTTCTCCAGTGCTCCTGAAAATTGCGCCACTGGTCAGGCCTGGGTTGTTTACAGCTTCACGTTTCATTCGTGACAAAGAACGTCGGGAAACAACCCTTGAGTGACCGTTATCGGCCATCTTATGTACCTTCGTAGGAGCTGCAACAAATCTTTTAACAGCTTGGTTATATTTTCGAATTATTTGGGATATTTCTAATGTAGATTTATCTTTGGGAATTTTAGATATTATAATATCTTTCTCAAAACGGATCAAGTCACATTTGCGACCCATAATTTCACGATGATAATGACACTGGTTTATAGTCTGGAAAACTTCTATATCGTGTTAAAATTGCAAATGGCCACCGTTTGTTTCCTGTTGCGAAGAACAAAACCTTTTTTTTCATATAGCCTGCGCATATACCTATTCCCATTGTACTGTGAAAATTTTGTTAAATTCCGACTGGTAGTTTTTGGACAAAATGAGAAAATGCTACCACGTTCATAATTTGAAATATAAATATATATATATATATATATATATATATATATATATAAGCACACATTTTTTTATCATATCGCTCTAAGAAAAGCAGGAAGGCCACTAGTGTGCAGGGGCTTGCAAGAAGTAAAAGTGAAAGAAAAAAAAAACGAAAATAGGGAGTATGGAGTGAAGGACAAAAGATGAACTGGGTTCAAGAAAGCAGAAAATGGCGACTGAGGTTGCATTTAAATTTTTTGAAGGTTGTAGTTATCAGGGAAGCAAGTAAATGAAAGGGAGTTCCACAGGCGGGAAATGCGACAAAAAAACTGTTAGAGTCGAAATGGCAGTTGAATTTAGCTAATTCAACAGTAAAAGTGTCGGACTTATTTGATAATATATATATTTCACGTAGTATTCCTACAAAAGACAGATGTCTTAACTGGCTTAATATATATATATATATATATATATATATATATATATATATGAAGAAATATAGTCTTAAGATGGGCTTTATTTATGGGATAAAGTGCTCAATATCGCAATATCAGAGATAGAGCGTGTGTAAATATAAAGTGAACATAGAAGTCAACACTTAGAGGCGACAGTCTGTTTCATGCTAGATGTAATCGTGACCTGACGATTGCATCTAGCATGAAACAGACTGTCGCCTCTAAGTGTAGACTTCTGTTTTCACTTATATATATATATATATATATATATATATATATATATATATATATATATATATATATATATATATATATACACACAGGGTGGGGAAGCAAAATTTACAAAGAAAGTTATTGTAAATTATTGAAGTAATTTTAAATTTTGCTTCCCCAACCTGTATATCTATATGAGTTGAAGATCAAATATAGATCAGATATGGATAGGAATCCGACAAGATGATAAAATGAAATTAATCAATATGTTTATTTGTTCTCGCTAAGAAGGTGTTCTGGAATGTTCCAAGACAGAACTGGATTCAAATTCCAGGCAAGGGCATCTTTATTTTCAAAAGGAGAAACAAATTGAAGTTTTCCTCATTGAATTTCCGTCAGACAAAAAGTACCAATCATGTTTTGGTGGGGGTATATATATTTATTTTCTCTTTGTCTGACTGTGTTTATATATTAGTTCTAGAAGAATGTCTGTATCATAGTTTAAATTTGAAATGTTTAATGATAATCTTTGCAAACCGTGGAGAGAAAAGTTTTAGTCAACAAAGCAATGTTGTTTCACTTAGTTTTTCACTTCAGTATGTCATATGATTAGGATGTTAGTCCGAAAGAAGAAAAAAAAGGAAAATCTGTGATCATGTCCTGCAATATCTGGTAGTATTTCAATGAAAAACTCATTTTTCTTCATTTGTAAATGTTTCCTTTATAAATATCACAATCTTAGCTATTCATATTTGATTAGGGTGCGTATCTCTCAACGATGCAATTTTTAAAATGCTATATCCACAATTCTTTGAAAATTCTAGGCAAATGTACCAAATATCATGGGATAGAGGTAATGATATTTATTAATAAGTGTTACCAATAATCAAAAGAACACTAGGAAAATGTCAGTTATCTCACTTCACTAAGCTCTCCACTGCCTTAACCAGGTATTGAACTCACACTCTTCGGGTCCTATTACTGGATTTAACCAACGCCTTTATCCACTGCGCCATGTGTCCTTGAGGACTTGAGGACACATAACACAGTGGATAAAGGTGTTGGTTAGATCCAGTGACAGGACCCAAAGAGTGTGAGTTCAATACCCGGTTAAGGCAGTGCAGAACTTTCAGAGGGGAATTAACAGGAGATAACTGATAACTGACATCCATCAAACATGCCACGTGGAACTAGAACAGTCTACCTCAGTGAGCGAAATAAAGGGTTCAGTTGAACATTCCAACCACCTGAAGAAGGCCGGAACGTACAACGGCCGAAACGTTGTAATGAATATGGCGACAAAGATGAGGACAATAGTCCGAATAATGTAAATACTGTTCCATAATAGTTGATACATTAATCAAAAGAAGACTGGGCAAATGTTTCAACTATTATGGGACAAAAGTAGTAATATTTATTAATAAGTGTTGCCAGTAATCTAAAGAACACTAATCAAGTGTTTCAAGTATTGTTGGGACAATGGTAGTAATATTTATTAATAAGTGTTGCTAATCATCAAAAGAACACTAGGCAAATGTATCAACTATTACGAGTATATCTCTCAACAATGCAATCTTTAAATGTTAAGTGTTCAGCCCATACCAAATGTGATACTGCTATAGCCTTATGCCAGACTTGAGCCCACGCAGTAAATATTTACATCTGTCTCACGAAATGGTTCCAAAGAGCCTTTGTTGATCCGCCTATGTTTTAAAATGACAGGAAATGGCCGGCTGAGTAAAGTTATTTACTTTCCTAATTAAATACACAAAATGTTGGTTTCTGCTGTTTCAAGACATTTCCGGATTATTAGTATTTGTAGAAGTTCTTGGCAGAAAAATAGCACATTTAGCCACTTCCTTTTTATCACACACCCACAGCAAATTCCGAGCCATTGTTAGCGTTCTATCTGATATAAAGAAGGTCTATTTAAATTAATATCCTTATCTTTTTATTTTATATTCTGGCTCAGATGCATATTGACATGACTTCGGTATGTATTGCATACATACAGTTTGATTTGTCTGTAATATGTCAAGGAATAGAAACTAACCATGCCCAGGATTAGTGAACAAAAATTGAGGTATGGTTGAGAATAAACCATGCCTTGATGAATAATATTTCGATAGATAGATAGATAGATAGATAGATAGATAATAAACTGAGATCGATATGAAAAGACTGAGATACATATGTACATAGATAGCAAGAGTGGACAAAGAAATGAGGAATGGTTGAAAATAAACCATGACTTGATAAATGTTTAGATTGATAGATAAATAGATAGATAGATAGAAACAGAATTAGATAATGCAAATATCTATCTAGATAGATTAGAAAATAGATAGATACATATGAAGAGACTCATATATATATATATATATATATATATATATATATATATATATATATATATATATAGATATATAGATAGATATGAATAGTGTGGAACACATACATAGATAGTAACAATCTGATATATATATATATATATATATATATATATATATATATATATAGATAGATAGATAGATAGATAGATAGGAACAGGCTGAGAGAGATATGAATAGTGTGAGACACATCCATATATAATGACAATCAGAGATCTATAGATAAATAGATATGAAGAGACTCATATATATATATATATATATATATATATATATATATATATATATATATATATATATATATAGTGAGAGAGAGAGATATGAATAGTGTGAAACATACATAGATAGTAACAATCTGATATATATATATATATATATATATATATATATATATAGATAGATAGATAGATAGATAGATATGAACAGGCTGAGATAGATATGAATAGTGTGAGACACATCCATATATAGTGACAATCTGAGATCTATAGATAAATAGATATGAAGAGACTGAGATAGATAGATAGATAGATAGATAGATAGATAGATAGATAGATAGATAGATAGATATATGAAGGGACTTATATAGACATATAAATAGATGAATAAATAGGCAATTCACTACACTAACCTCTAGTTAAATGATTTTTGTTAATTCACAGTAAGTATCCTAACTGCATCTATGATAATAGAAAAGCCACCGATATTAAATTAAAACAAAATATTAATAATATCGTATGAATCGACAATGGGAAAGAATTTGGTTTATTTTTTTATCAATTTGTTAGTTTCAGGAAGTAAAAATAAAACAAAAATAAAAAACTGAATAAACGCAACATTATGAATCAAATATAAAAGATAAAAAACATAAAACGCTAAAAAGATAAAAAGATGAAAAAGATAAAAAGATAAAAGATAAAAAGATAAAATGACAAAAGTTAAAAAAGATAAAATGATAAAAAGATAAAAAGATGAAAAAGATAAAAAGATAAAAGATAAAAGGTAAAAAGATAAAATGACAAAAGTTAAAAAAGATAAAATGATAAAAAGATAAAAAGATGAAAAAGATAAAAAGATAAAAGATAAAAGGTAAAAAGATAAAATGACAAAAGTTAAAAAAGATAAAATGATAAAAAGATAAAAAGATGAAAAAGATAAAAAGATAAAAGATAAAAGGTAAAAAGATAAAATGACAAAAGTTAAAAAAGATAAAATGATAAAAAGATAAAAAGATGAAAAAGATAAAAAGATAAAAGATAAAAGGTAAAAAGATAAAATGACAAAAGTTAAAAAAGATAAAATGATAAAAAGATAAAAAGATGAAAAAGATAAAAAGATAAAAGATAAAAGGTAAAAAGATAAAATGACAAAAGTTAAAAAAGATAAAATGATAAAAAGATAAAAAGATGAAAAAGATAAAAAGATAAAAGATAAAAGGTAAAAAGATAAAATGACAAAAGTTAAAAAAGATAAAATGATAAAAAGATAAAAAGATGAAAAAGATAAAAAGATAAAAGATAAAAGGTAAAAAGATAAAATGACAAAAGTTAAAAAAGATAAAATGATAAAAAGATAAAAAGATGAAAAAGATAAAAAGATAAAAGATAAAAGGTAAAAAGATAAAATGACAAAAGTTAAAAAAGATAAAATGATAAAAAGATAAAAAGATGAAAAAGATAAAAAGATAAAAGATAAAAGGTAAAAAGATAAAATGACAAAAGTTAAAAAAGATAAAATGATAAAAAGATAAAAAGATGAAAAAGATAAAAAGATAAAAGATAAAAGGTAAAAAGATAAAATGACAAAAGTTAAAAAAGATAAAATGATAAAAAGATAAAAAGATGAAAAAGATAAAAAGATAAAAGATAAAAGGTAAAAAGATAAAATGACAAAAGTTAAAAAAGATAAAATGATAAAAAGATAAAAAGATGAAAAAGATAAAAAGATAAAAGATAAAAGGTAAAAAGATAAAATGACAAAAGTTAAAAAAGATAAAATGATAAAAAGATAAAAAGATGAAAAAGATAAAAAGATAAAAGATAAAAGGTAAAAAGATAAAATGACAAAAGTTAAAAAAGATAAAATGATAAAAAGATAAAAAGATGAAAAAGATAAAAAGATAAAAGATAAAAGGTAAAAAGATAAAATGACAAAAGTTAAAAAAGATAAAATGATAAAAAGATAAAAAGATGAAAAAGATAAAAAGATAAAAGATAAAAGGTAAAAAGATAAAATGACAAAAGTTAAAAAAGATAAAATGATAAAAAGATAAAAAGATGAAAAAGATAAAAAGATAAAAGGTAAAAGGTAAAAAGATAAAATGACAAAAGTTAAAAAAGATAAAATGACAAAAAGATAAAATGATAAAAAGATGAAAAAGATAAAAAGATAAAAGGTAAAAAGATAAAATGACAAAAGTTAAAAAGATAAAATGATAAAAAGATAAAAAGATGAACAAGATAAAAAGATAAAAGGTAAAAGGTAAAAAGATAAAATGACAAAAGTTAAAAAAGATAAAATGATAAAAAGATAAAAAGATGAAAAAGATAAAAAGATAAAAGGTAAAAGGTAAAAAGATAAAATGACAAAAGTTAAAAAAGATAAAATGACAAAAAGATAAAATGATAAAAAGATGAAAAAGATAAAAAGATAAAAGGTAAAAAGATAAAATGACAAAAGTTAAAAAAAAGATAAAAGGTAAAAAAGATAAAAAGATACGTGGTAAAAAAAGATAAAAAAACAAATGAAAAAATAAAACGATAAATGGTAGAAAGATAAAAGATAAAAAGATAAAAGTTAAAAAATAAAGATAAAAAAAAGTGAAAGGGGGAAAAAAGAGAAAAAAAGATAAAAGGTAAAAAGACAGGTAAAATGCAAAACTTAAAACAAACAACCAAATTGTATAGTTTTAGTGATTCCATTTTGTACCCCTTATCTGGAAATTTATGAAAGAGCTTCAGAATTCATTACAAAAAATATTCCTGGCCATAGCAAAATATAAAACAATTTTATGATTTATTCCTCTTTATTTGCCCTTTTTCCCCACAATATATATTTTTTTTATTTTGAGCACGAAAGATGCCTTTCAAAAGCTAAGCAAATTATTAAGGAACAGGAAAAACAAAGAAAAGTATACTGAACTGTTATGTGACACCAGTCCCCTTATATAGCCGTGAATGCTGGATAATCTCAAAGACGATGAAGAAGCAACAGAAATATGGTTCTATAAAAGGTTGCTAAGAATATCATGGACAGAATATGTGAGCAACAACAAACTTTTAGAAAAAAATAGAAACAAAAAGGAAATTTGTACTTAACACCGGGAAGGGGTAGTTGAAATTTCTCGGGCACATAATGAGAAAAGAGGGCTTGGAAAATCTGATACTCACAGGACAGATTGAAGGCAAGATGGATAGAGGAAAACAACGGATAACATAGTGAGCTTGAGTAAATAGATATCAGAACAGGGTTTACGAGAAATAATAAAAAGACAAAGTTTATTAAGAGCTACAAAAGAGGAAATTGTGGAGAGCCATGATCACCAACGTCCTGAAGAAACACAGCACATAGAAAACAAAGAATCAGCTTGAGTAAATGGATAGCGGAACAGGGTTTAGGAGAAATAAGAAAAAGACAAAATTTATTAAGAGCTGCAAAGGATAGGAAATTGTGGAGAGCCATGATCACCAACGCCCTGAAGAGACACGGCACATAGAAAACAAAGAATGAACGTGAGTAAATGGATAGCGGAACAGGGTTTAGGAGAAATAAAAAGACAAAATTTATTAAGAGCTACAAAGGAGAGGAAATTGTGGAGAGCCATGATCGCCAACATCCTGAAGAGACACGGCACATAGAAAACAAAGAATGAGCGTGAGTAAATGGATAGCGGAACAGGGTTTAGGAGAAATAAAAAGACAAAATTTATTAAGAGCTACAAAGGAGAGGAAATTGTGGAGAGCCATGATCGCCAACGTCTGAAGAGTCACGGCACATAGAAGACGAAGAATGAGCTTGAGTAAATAGATAGCA
Source organism: Acanthosepion lycidas (assembly GCA_963932145.1). NCBI lineage: Eukaryota > Metazoa > Mollusca > Cephalopoda > Sepiida > Sepiidae > Acanthosepion > Acanthosepion lycidas. The sequence goes on along the minus strand of OZ010587.1, from coordinate 26,789,915 downwards.
GAACAAGTTTTAAGAGAAATAACTAAAAGACAAAACTTAATAAGAGCTATGAAGGACAGGAAATTGTGGAGAGCCATGATCGCCTACATTCTGAAGGTACACGGCATGTAAAGAAGATCAAGAGTTAAATTTACACACTGATGATCAGCATTAAATATCCTGTTCTTTGGGGTGTTTCTTTTTTAATCGTTTTACATCCACGCAAGGCAACAATGCCTCTAAGACGCAAGGGGTTAAAGGGTGTAAAAGTGAAAGAGAATAGAAAGACAGAGAATTTGCAGGATTGAAGAAATGGCAAACGTGAAAGAAACAAGGTTCAAAAAGGCAGAAGATGCCGACTGATATTGAATTGAAGTCTCTGAAAATTGTACACCCTGGCGCAAAATTAATTGAAACAAAACATATAATTCCGTTATTATCCACATTCTTTTTGCATTTCTCCAATGAAACATGACTCAGTGCACATGTTAGTACTTCGTATGCCCATTCCACGAAGTCGTTCCTTGCAGATTAACCACAGATTATCGATTGGATTTAAATCAGGAGAGTTTCCGGGCCAATCTAAAATACTTTGATTTGCTCACTGGTAAGGCTTGTCAGTGTGTTCGCGCAGCGTTACAATTTTCGTACGCTTCCGTGGAGTAACGTCCATCGTAGACAATGGCTATAGGACAACTAATCGACAGTCGAGACAATAATGTCTGGGCGTGATAAAAATCTGATGCAATCACAGATGACGCTATATTTTTCAAGGCCAAACGAATTTCATCCTACACCCTGAAAATAGATTCATATTAAATATTAGTATACACCACTGACCTAATCTGAGGAAAAAATAGAAATCGATTACACCCTGTCACTCCAGTGGGTCATAAACTGACCGTATGGTGAAAGAAAGGAAACTAAAGCGATTGTTTCAATTAAGAAATCGAGAAGGAGTTCCACAGTTTGGGAGTGCAAGAAAAATAACTGTTAAAGTGACAGTTACTTCGAGGTAGGCCAACATAGAAGCGATGAGACCTAGTTCTCAATTTAGCAGCATGCTTATATTCATATAGTCAGATCAGTAGGGAAAAGGCTACTCAGTACAATTGCCATGAAAATATTTTCAAGAAAAGGCAGAGGTAGGCCACGTGATATTAGCGAGAACCTGACCGAATTTCACATGCCTGGTCAGAATCGATTACATGTAAAATCTCCATTAAATAGATGTAGGATAATGAAGGAAAATGAAAATATTAAATGAAATATTACTTTCAGGAGATTGTATATCTTTGTGATTTAAACGGATTTCCAATCACCCCACCACCTCTCCATCCATATCAGAAGGCTGGATTTTGTATTTATAAACAAGAAGAGAATATGCGAGTTTTCGGGATTTTGCTGTTCCCTCAGACAACGGAACGAGTTTGAGAGAAAGTGAAAAAAAATCTCGACCTTGCCAGGGAGTTGACAGTCATTCCTGTCGACAAAAGAGTACTGGGAAAGAGCTACAAAGAAAAACGTGGGTGGATATCAAAGAACGAGTCTGAGAATATTACTGAAAACTGTTGGAATAGAGAACATTATTACCGTCTTTGTAGTCTTTTTTCTACTTTTTTTCATGGTCTACTTTTTCTTCTTTTTCTTTTTCTACTTCTTCTTCTTTTGCTTCTTTTTCTTCTTTATTCTTTACTTTTTTCTCATTCTTCATATTTTTCTTCTTTTTTTCTTTCTTCTTACTTATTAAGTTTCTCTTTTCCAGCCTTCAATGTTTTAGACGTGTTAAATTCTCTAAGCCTTCTTTCCTCATTATTTGTCCGAGAAATTTGAACCGAGTCTTTCTGATTATGTTTTTTTTGTTTCTTCTTCTTCTTCTTCTTCCTCCTCCTCCTCCTTCTTCTTCTTCTTCTTCTTCTTCTTCTTCTTCTTCTTCTTCTTCTTCATTTTATCCTTAATCTTCTTTTTCTTCTTTCTCATCTTCTTCTTCCTAAACTCCTTTTTCTCTTCTTTTTTTTTGTTCTTAATCTTCTTTTTATCCTTATTCGTCTTCTTCTTATTTTCCTCCTCCTCCTCCTCCTTCTTCTTCTTCTTCTTCTTCTTCTTCTTATTATTATTATTATTATTATTATTATTATTATTCATTATGTGTTTTGTGGGTGTTAAATTCTCTAAGCCTTCTTTCCTTATTATGTGTCCTAGTAATTAAAATTGAGTCTTTCTGAATGTATGTTTTGTTGTTGTTGTTGTTGTAATTATTATTATTATTATTATTATTATTATTATTATTTTCTTAATCTTTTTCTTTTAGTTCTTAATCTTATTTTTCTTCTTCTTCGCCGTCGTCTTCTTCTTAATCTCATTATTATTATTATTATTATTATTATTATTATTGCTTCTATGACACACAATATGTGACATTTACACAAGTTCCAGTGGACAGTCAAGTTGCAGCTGTTTGATCTGATAATATTTTTTTGGTCAGTGACGTCTGCTTCAGAGTAATAATTTCCCAAACCTTTCTATCTACCCGACCCGACTCATCTCTCAAGCCACATTCCCAGCTCCTCCTCCTCCTCCTACCATCCCCTATGAAGATACTTCCTTCTTTTGGTATTATGTATAACTTCACATTCAAAACAATACTTGGCAAACATGGAACTTCATTCCCACAAAAATGGTGTGGCAAAAAAGATGTTTTTTTTTCCATTAACATCGCTATTATTTTAACTACTCATGCTCTTCGATAATGTGTATTGTTTTTAAAGCGAGGCTTACAATTATAATACAACACAAGCATATTATGAAAATAAATTAATACATTTTTTGTTCTTAACATTTTACAACAAAAATATGAAACCTTATTTATAAGACTGTTTATAAGAATAAATTTATATTTACAATATTCTTTGTCTTTGTTCATGAAGTCCATCCATGGTGAAGAATTAAAAGTAAGAGAGACATACAGTTCTTGTAACCGGAAAGACTTCACACAATATGGATTATAATTTCATTTGTAATATTTTCTACAAAATTATTACTCTAGATGTCTTCTAATTTGAATTGATTTTTGGTAATCTTAGACCTTCATGCCTGCAAAAAATAAATGTCAAAAGGATGGATTTTTCCCTTGACACCGCTATTATTTTAACTACCTTCACTCCTCAGCAATGTTTGTTTTAAAAAGTGATGATTAGAGTTTTAATAAAGCCTAAACATATGATGAAAGAAAATTTATACAGTTTTTGTTCTCAAGAATTTACAACAAAAATATTAAACGCTATTAGAGTGTTTATTTACAAGAATAATTTTATGTTTACATCATTCTAAAAACTAATACAATTAAAACTAATGCAATGCAATATTTATCATTTATCAATTTATAAACAAAAAAATATGAAAACAATTTTTTCTTTCATAGATTTATAAACATTTACTAAATTATTAAAATATGTGAACCAACTATAAGGAAATCCTTATTATTTACCATTTTATATAAAGTTAAATCAATTGACAATTAGCCGAAGTTCTGCAAACCATTCCAATAAACACTGTAATAAGTAGTGTAAATAAACAATCTAATAATTAATGTTTATTATTTTTGTTATAATTTCTCAAGTAGAAAGAAAGTTTTAAGACATTTTTTTATGTTTATACGTTCTTTTTATAGATAAATAGATTTAAATAAATGCTCTGTTTATAATAAACAGTATTAACGACCTGAATGTCCGAGAAATTGTCATAGAAAATATGCGTCCTCCGGCAGGAAACGAACCTGTATCCTATACGGAACCGTCATATAGCCTGACGTGCTTTACCGATTGAGCCACAGAGGATTCGGTTTGCAAGGTCGATTTTACTGTTTTTAAACTACAATTCTCCATGATTTTCTCTCATACATTCGATGCGTATCCAAATGTAAACAAATGACGTCACTCATTATGAAATGGACAAAGTCCGACAATTCTTTTAAGACATTTTTTATGTTTATACATTCTTTTTATAGTCTTATAGTCGCTGAGAAGTGAAGGTAGTTAAAATAATAGCGGTGTCAAGGGAAAATCAGTGTCAAAGAGACTAGCCAATATTTTGCCAACCATTGCATAAACAATCTAATAAATAAATAATATTTCTGGGATAAGGAACACTTATAAATCACCGTATAAATATAAGGAACACTTATAAATCACCGTATAAATATAAGGAACACTTATAAATCACCGTATAAATATAAGGAACACTTAAAAAATCACCGTATAAATTTAAGGAACACTTATAAATCACCGTATAAATATAAGGAACACTTATAAATAACCGTATAAATATAAGGAACACTTAAAAAATCACCGTATAAATTTAAGGAACACTTATAAATCACCGTATAAATATAAGGAACACTTATAAATAACCGTATAAATATAAGGGACACTTATAAATAACCGTATAAATATAAGGAACACTTATAAATAACCGTATAAATATAAGGGACACTTATAAATCACCGTATAAATATAAGGAACACTTATAAATCACCGTATAAATATAAGGAACACTTATAAATCACCGTATAAATATAAGGGACAATTATAAATTACCGTATAAATATAAGGGCCACTTATAAATCACCATATAAATATAAGGAACTAAATAACCGTATAAATATAAGGAACTCTTATGAAAGTGAATTTATACTTTTTTTGTTGAGAATTTAAAACAAAAATATTAAATACTATTTATTTATTAGATTGCTTATTTATAAGAATAATTTTATGTTGACGATATTCTAAAAACTAATACAATTAAAACTAATGCAATACAATATTTATCATTTACTAATTTATAAAGAAACAAATATGAAATTTTTTTCTTTATAAATTTATAAACACTTACTAAATTATTAAAATACTTGAACCAACTATAAGGAAATCCTTATTATTTACCATTTTATAAAGTTCGAATATATTTGGAAATGAGACGATGTTTGCCAACCATTTGAATAAACATAATAAATAGTGTAAATAAACAATCTAATAAATAAATAGTGTTTATTGTTTTTGTTATAACTTCTCAAGAAGAAAGAAAGATATGTTTAGTTCTAATTATCACTTTTTAAAACAATAAACATTGCTGAGGGAGTGAAGGTAGTTAAAAGAATAGCGGTGTCAAGGGAAAAACCTCCTTTTGACACTTCGTTTCTTCAGTGAGCACAAAGGTACAAGTTAGCCAAACAATTAATTTAGCACTATCGACACATTTGTACGGTTCAGCTTTTCTTAGATGCCAAGAGATAAGATGTCACTCATCGCTATATCGCTACACGTGCAGACATGGAACATTTACCTCTGCAGATGTCGAGTTACTGATTTGACTGGCTTATGGTACATCCTATCTATTTGATGTCAGTAAGATAAAAACCAATGTTAAAAGTTTAACTTCAGAAAAACTAAAGCAACACCATGCGTTCGCGTAAAACTCCTTTATTAACTTTTTTTCTTTTGTAAAATACACGTCTAATACCCTTTCTCAGGTTAATGATCAAAATGGCATCAAGCAAATGAATCATGTAGGTCTTAGGGAGGACCATCCTTCTTTGAACCTCATGGACTGGCGCTACATAATCACAAAGAACTGTACCAAATAACAGAAACCACATCAGAATTGAGGATTTTCAACAATAGCAACAACTAAAAAGGATAGCACATGTAACTTGAACGACAAATAATGATGTGGGGATACAAGGCTCGGTTCAACCCCTGGTATTGTTTACAGAAACTTTCCAAAGGTGCTGCTCACTTATCCCCCTTTGGTGGACATAAATCATGTAGTCACATGACAGCCGCTTCGTGACATCACTCCATACAGTAACCGAAGTGGCATTTTTTGATTCGTGAACAGCAACCAAACGAGAAGGTTGCTTTCTTCTTGTCTGGGACAAAAGTCCCAGGCTGAGGTTAAATCTGCTTCTCTCAGCAGCTTACAACTATATTGACCTTTGGGACATAGATGAATTCGGTCCATTTAAATCAGGAGTCCTAAAAATGGCTTCTCCAGGTCAGGAGTATCTCTAAATTATATATAAGATCTTTTCTTTTCGCTCTCATACTTTGCTTTATATATGTGATATATAGTTCTCCATGTGGGACACGTGTACATATGTATGTATATATATGTTGGAGTTTTTGGGTACCCTGGTGTACGTACTGCGCTCTATTCTATATTCATTGACTATGGTAAACATGGTCAACAAAGGTTATGAGCCCAGCCATAACCAGAATTACTTTTTTTCGCCCATTAACATTTTCATCTTGAAAAAGTGCTGTCAGGTTGGGCATAATCTTTTGAAGCAAGTCAGGGTCTTTTTTACATGCTTCTTCAATGAAACTGATCATAAACTTTCGTACTTCTACAGAGCGGTCACTTTGAAATGAAATCATTTCCTCCCAAAAATTATCTAATCAATTAGGTTCCTTGAATAAAATCAATTCTTGAACCTGTCGTAGATATGTAGCTTTCATGCTGTCTCTTTGCAATAAAGATGCTTGATTTAATAACTCCACAACCCGTTTGTAGGTAGATACCTGCTCGGCTCTAACTTCTTCCTCATCAATAAAAAACTGAGCAACAGTTGATCTTCTGTTGCCTCCAGCCATTGTAATGTTTCGGGCGTGAAGGCAAAATATTTTAAAAATTCAAACAAATCAAAACGTAAATTGAAAAACAGGCGAAAGTTACAATGCATACATATATATATATATATATATATATATATATATATATGTATGTATCTGTGTGTGTGCATATATATATATATATATATATATATATATATATATATATATATATCTGTGTGTGTGCATATATATATATATATATATATATATATATATATATATATATGAAGAAAAATATACGGAAAAACAAACAAAAATCCTTATATGCAATTATGCTGTTTTAATGTTAATATAATGTCAACGTCGGACGTTTCGGTCTAATAAACCATCTTCAGGACATATTCAAAAAATATAATTAACATTATCAATTCAACATGACAAAGACGATGGACGTTGACATTATATTAACATTAAAACAGCATAATTGCATATAAGGATTTTTGTTTGTTTTTTCCGTATATTTTTCTTCATACTGTCGAATCTATATCCATATATTTGCTTACATATATAAATATATATGGTTTGTGTATGTCGTAGTACATAAAAGACTTTCTGGGATGAAATCATGTTTGGTATTCTTTTTCCTTTCATTCATTCTGCCCTGCCCGTGAGCAACTCTGTTGAAATAATAATGCCCCTAATGGGCGTAATATAAATAGGAGAATAAATATTTCTTCCAAGCGCTTTCGATACAATGACCTAATCTAAATGTTGACATTCCACACTATTTCAAACAAACATTTAGGAAGGAAGATCCCCCTTAATATTGGACAGAGCAATAACAATTCCTGGACACGTGGCCGAGTGATTAGAACGTTCACATTCTGACCATGAGACCCGGGTTCAAATAGTCGATTTTTCAGGAAGGAAGCTTCCTGATGTTATCAGACTGGAGGGCGTCTATCCTAGCTTGCGGCACCTTTGGAAAGTGCCTGAAAACCATACCACGGGCTGACCCAAGCCTTGTGAGTGAAATTGGGTAGTCGGAATTCTTGGAGGCCGTCGATAGCTGCTAGCACGAAGTCGCAAGTTCATCGTGGCCGAGGGCTTGAGCGTCTTGGACTTGTTCAAATTGAACAAGGCCAACACTAGATAACACGCTGTTAACCCAAAACTGTAACTAATGTCTGTTCAGCATAGTTGCAGTATAAACCATAGGTGAGCACTGTGGGTGTTGAATAACACAAATACGCCTGATCAAGCGTCTGCAATAGGGATTGTCTAGCCGGCCAAGTAGACGGGTATCCGCGAATACGAATGGCCATCATTATTATTATTACAAATGAGAACATATACTTCACTTGGTATTTACTCGCCCCACCCAGCAGAGTGAACGATTATAAAGTAAACGGTTAATATTACTGTTACTGTTAGAAGTGCTGCTTCCTACCACACTCTTTTTCTAACGGCCCCTCTAAACACTTCTTTTCTACCCACCAACACCCAGAGATTTTTCCGCCTCTTCCTTCAGCTTTAAACAGACGTTGCATCTTTGATATACAGAGAATGACTTTTGCACAAGTCACAATGGACAGGCAAGTTGTTTGATCGTAGCTGTCAGATCAAATTTCTTTTGGTCAATGACATATGCTTTAGACAAAAGCTCAGTTGTCAATAAAAGCAACAGTGACTCCCGGAAAGGACATTTGTTAGCATTTTTTTATTTTTTATTTTGTTGACTTGATCGGAATGAATCATATTGTTTCTTTTTAAGCAATATTTGTATTCGTGCCATCAAAAATGATGGGAATTGTTAGAAAGTTTTAATAGTGAAATACAACAAAACAAAATTATTGAAATAACAGGATTTTACTGTTAATTCACCCCAAATAACATGAAATAACTTATAAATATTAATTCCCCCACGAAATTATAAATTGTGAATCAAAGTGTGTTTGTTATTTTATTAAATTTTTGGCGCGCTTTAGAAATGATAAATTTTAAAACAAATTTGTTTTCCTTACCTCAGAACAACTAAGATCCCCAGAATGAAAAATTACCAAAAATCAGGGAATTATTCATATTTCTTAAGTGAAGATGGTATTTGAGGTACTTAAACGGAATATTTTACAATAAAATAATAATAAATAAATAAAACAGAAAAAAATGGGGGGGGGCGTGTTTATCAGAGTGAGTGCGGACGGAGACACTACACTTAAACACAATTACAGTTCTAATCATCGCTTTTTAAAACAATAAACATCGCTGAGAAGTGAAGGTAGCCAAAATAATGAAATCAGTGTCAAAAAGACGTATTTTCCCTTGACACTGCTACTATTTTAACTACCTTTGTACATTAGCAATGGTGTGATCGTAAAGGTAAACCAAACCGGCGTGAAATGGAAGGACCTCGATCTAGGAGAAATTGGTGTGAATTTTAGTAAATATCAATTCTTTTTATTAATATTTTGGGGTGGATTAACACAAAAGATCCAGATAATGTACTGAGATTCAATGAAACCAAAGTCTTGAAATATTGAGATTCAATCGAACGAAAGTCTTGAAATACTAAGATTCAACGAAGCGAAGATGAAGAATTCACAACTAAAATGGAGACTAATGAACCGTTTAATGAATCCATTCCCTTTACATATTTTAAACGTTCAATGGTGTCGCTGATTCTTCGATTACTCCTGGTATTATAGAAATCGCTCATGATCTTTTCATGTCAAAAAATTGCTGTGTTTAATCTAACAGGGAATTAGAAATATCTCTCGGAAGCCAAAAAAGATTAGCAACTTAACAACAAAGATGGCAACGAGATCAGGATTACAACAAGTTTGTCTTTGTAATTTATCCCTGAGGATGACCTCGGAGGGGATCGAAAGTACTCGGGTAGGAAAAAATTATGGCGGCCTCCTTGATGAATTTTATCTTAACATCAAGAAACTGATTAGAGAACTAGAAAGGATTATTATAAAAAAATAAGTAGACAGCAATGGTACCAACATTCATATTCTGGCTTCTATCTCCAAAGTCTATTCAAGAATCATCAAGAGAACGCTGAATAAGTTTAAAAAAACAGGTGGAACAGTAGAGAGGAAAGCTGGATTCATAGGACGTTTGGCACGTGAGAGAGGAGTTTCACCTATGACAGTCCAAAGAGTAGAGAAAAAAAAATACTTGAAAAGGCAGTCATACGTGAAACGTGAGAGGCACCTTTTTGCTCAAGGACAGAAAGTCAGAAGCTTAGAGAGGGCTAAGATCATCTTGAATAAGTTGGAAAATGATGCTGGGATAATATATATATATATATATATATATATATATATATATATATATATATATATATATATATATATTGGAACTTTATTTTAATCCTTAATGAGCATCATATCCTTTGCTATGATTAATTCATGATGAGCATGTCATTTTTGTTTACGATCGATTTCATCATGATTCTTCTGTTAAGCTTAGAGAATCATTATACATTCTTATTGCCCAGAGTCCAATAGAATTAAAAAACCAAGGAGAACTCCAGAAATATCAACAGCTTGACGACACTTCGCAGATATCTCTCCCGATTAAGAGCCCACCCCATAGAGGGGAACATGACTAAAGACTGTGTACGCTATCCCGTGCATCTGCGGAAAGAAATATAAAGGGGAGACAGGCCGCCCCTTCAAGGTAAGGCTTCAAGAACACCAGAATGCTGTAACACGAGGGGAAGTAGAAAAATCAGGCGTGACTGACCACATATGGAGAGAGAAGGGAGATCACCGCCCTCTGTAGGATCAGTCCATTACAGATTACTCATCATAGACAAGGAACACCATTGGAAATTTCGTAAATTTAAGGAATCAGCACATATGTTAGGCCACAAAAATCTCCTGAGCCGACCAAGCATAGAAATAAATACAATATTGGACTCAGTAATAAGGAGTGCCAGAGAAAAGCAATGATGACAACAAAGTTGCAATATGAGCTCTGGTAAAAACATGAAATGATAACAGCAAAATTGCAATATGAGCACTGGTAAAAATGGGTGCTGAAGACATTAGGTTTATAATACCCAGAAATTCATACCCAGATGTCCCCAAGGCAGAGGGAAATTAACAGGAGATAACTGACATCCACCAAACATGGAACTAGAACAGTCTACCCCAGTGAGCGAAATAAAGGGTTCGGTTTGACATTCCAACCACCTGAAGAAGACCGGAGTGTACAACGGCCGAAACGTAATAAATATAAAGAATAGTCCGAATAATGTAAATAGTGTACATAATACCTCATCTCAGAAATATAGACAGATACTGAAGGGCCGAAACGTTGTAATAAATATGGCGACAAAGATGAGGACAATAGTCCGAATAATGTAAATAGTGTACATAATACCTCATCTCAGAAATATAGACAGAAACTGAAAGGCTGAAACGTTGGTATAAATATGGCGACAAAGATGAGGACAATAGTCCGAATAATGTAAATAGTGTACATAATACCTCATCTCAGAAATATAGACAGAAACTGATAATATGGCGACAAAGATGAGGACAGAATCGAATATCTAATAATGAAGAGATAAAAATCGTATTGTACGTACAACAATTTAATTAATGCTATAAAGTTTACAAATTTAATCCTTTTCTTCTCCCTCAATGTATAGGTAAATATCAAAACAGGCTGGGTTCTATAGGCTTGGATGGCAAACGGCCTAGGAGAAGGAGAACTGCGAATTCAAAATCTGCGGAGGGTCGTTTGCGGATCTTGTGGTACGTAGTGCACCAACTCTCTGTATTCGGCTCTTCCAAATGAGTGGTTAGTTCTGCACGAAGCCTTCATCTCTATAATCAAATCATATGTGCTAGTGTCTGGGCTGTCGGTTCCTAGGAACTGAATTGCTTGACCATCATATGCCGTCAAATACGACGAGAGAAGTCACTAAATATATATTTATAAATTTTATCCAGTCATATAAACTTTAAATATATCTACACCAAATCAGCGGTCATTCCAAATATTGCGATAATATCCTATAAACATGATGAAAATAATTGGCAAGTCAAATATATCGAACATCTAATAAGTGATTACTAGATAAAGATCTTATTGTAGGAACAAAAATTTAATTAATGCTATAAAAACCAGACATATTAAAAAAAGAGAAGAGAAAATGGACAAAAGAAAATGCAGCCTCAATAAATGCATTATTGGAAGAAAAAAAAAAGGAAAAAAGACACAAAAATATTACAAATAACTGAATGGTGTAAGCAAAATGAATGGTTGTTGCGTTTCAAGATGGTCCTCTGCCTTTTTCTCTTAGTTTACCTAAGATGTCTTCAGTAATCTGTAATGGACTCAACAGAATTTACAAATATTAATAATTTGCATTTTCTCTAATAAAATAGGCTTTTATGGATAATAGTTGAATATTTTAATTCCTTACTGCTCCCCCAATACCCAAACATTACCTTTTAGAATAAATTACTTAAATTAGTTTTTATCGTGATTTTTTTTATTAAGGAAATAATACCGACTCAAAAGTTTTTGCAAACTTTAAATTCAATGCAAAAAAAATAAACCTGTTCAAACCAATTGTATAAAATAATGAAAAGGTATATAATATATTATATACCAATGAAAGTTGGTATGGCTTTGTTTAGATATCAATGTATGAAAACACAACGAGGACATTTATATTTCATTTTTCGACCACCATTCTTAAGGAGATCAATACGTCGTTTATCGACTGATGAAGTAAGTTTCCAAACTTCGCTGGCAGTAATTTTAGAAAATTTTACAAAGAACTGACTGGTATAAACAAAACGATTGGTTGTTGGGAACAAATAGAAAACGTTTATAAATTTAATCATTTTCTTCTCCTTCCAGAAGGATAGACTATAGCCTTGGATGGCAACTGGTCTAGGAGAAGAACAACTCTGAATTCAAAACCTGCGGGGGGTCGTTTGGAGACCTTTTCGCAAGTAAGGCAGCAGGTCTCTGTAGTTGGCTCTTCAAAAAGTGTGGATGGTTCTGCACAAAGCCTTCACCACTATAATCAAATCGTATGTGCTGGTATCTGAGTTTTTGTTTCCTTGCTTGACCCTCATACGTCAAATACGACGGGAGTCCACCACCATAAATATAAATATATATATATATATATATATATATATATATATATATATATATATATATATATATATCAAAGTGAATATTGAAGTCAACCCTCACAGGTGACAGGCTGTTTCATGCTGGGCGACTGTGTCCAGCTTCAATGTTCACTTTTATATTTATATACGCTCTATCTCTGATATTGAGCACTTTATCCCAACCTTAAAACTAGATTTTTTCATATATATATATATATATATATATATATATATATATATAATTTTATTCAATCATATAAACTTAAAATATATCTACACCAAATCAACGGTCATTTCAAATATTGCGATAACATTCTATAAATATGATGCAAGGCAGATATATCGAACATCTAATAAGCGATGACTAGATAAAGATCTTATTGTAGATAGATAGATAGATAGATAGATAGATAGATAGCTATGAATTGGGTTAAGAATCCGACAGAATGATAGGATAGGGAACAAATAGAAAACATTTATACGCCCAAAATTTGCAGCTTTTATTAAAGCTTCCCCAGAGAATGAAATCTGGAGAAAAAGAAAAAGGAAGAAAATTCTGCTGTTTTTATCTATTTGTTGTTGTTGTTGTTGTTTGTTTTTCACTGTTTAAGCAGACCCCACATGCCACTTGTCAAGCAGCACGCACGCACACAAACAAACGAAAATACATTATCATTCGAATCCGACATAAACAAACTAGAATTATAATACGCGTACACACCTGAATTTTACATACAAAAACTGCTAAACCATTTTTTTTCGAATTTGGGAAGAAGGAAGACTATGAAAGTGTAAAATCTCTCCGTGATGATTTTTGTCCCAAATGTTTTCGGCTGATGGATTAACCATTTTCAAGATGTTTTCTGTTATTATCTTGTCCTGTTTTTGTGATTGATTGCTTTGTTTTTTACGGCTTATCAACCCTTTGTCGGTAATTTTTTTTTTGTGAGCGAATATTACATCAATATTATTTTTTAATATAACAATAACATTTCCGGATACAAATCTTACTGTTTAACCCATAGCTGGGAAGAGGGGATGGATTTATACCGTTCTGAAGGATATTGGTGTATAAGTGAATGAACGAAGCCCACTGGAATTCGAACACGGCTCCCCGATTTCTAATTTCACGCTTGTATTCCGTACATCATCTGTTCTAAGTTGTATTGTGTAAGAAATAAGCTGAGACTGTTACTAAGTAAATAAAAAAAACTTATAAGAACATCATTGTCTGTCGCGTTCAAAGAGACATGTATAAAAGAAAGTTTGCTGTCCAAATATAAACTAATAGAAAGACCCGTAAAAATTTAACTTTATATATATATATATATATATATATATATATATATATATATATATATATATATATATATTATTCCAGGATTACTTTCCAACTTATTCAAGATGATCTTCGCCATCTTTAATCTTCTAACCTTCTCTTTCGATACATAAATAACGAGGCATATTTTTTCCCGCAGTAGGTTTCCATTTCTTTTTTCGGTAAACCAGTTGCCATCCAAGGCCCGGTCTGTCCTGCTATTTACCCATAGCTCGTGGGTGGGGCGGAGAAGAAGAGGATTCATACCTTTCCTATGTAAGTGAATGTAATGGATTCGACTGAGATTCGAACTTGGCCCTCCCATTTCTGAATCCGAGATACTATCCATTACTCCATAGTTTCACATACGATTTCATTTTAAAGTATTTTCTCACTTCACTTTGGACTGTCATAGGTTGGTTGGTTGGTTGGGATTTATGGCATATCAACCACTGTGGGTCATTTAATGCCAAATTAAGGTATATATATATATATATATATATATATATATATATATACACACACACACACGCACACACACACACACACACATATATATATATATATATATATATATATATATGAAGAAAAATATACGGAAAAAACAAACAAAAATCCTTATATGCAATTATGCTGTTTTAATGTTAATATAATGTCAACGTCGGATGTTTCGGTCTAATAAACCATCTTCAGGACATATTCATAAAATATAATTAACATTATCAATTCAACATGACAAAGACGATGGACATAAGAACAAGACTTATCCAATCTTGTCTTTTTCCGTATATTTTTCTTCATTCTGTCGGATCTATATCCATATATTTGTTCATATATATATATATACACACATACACATACATACACATATACCTATACATATATTAAATATACAGTACTATTAAATATATATTCAAAAACGAATAGCTGGCAACATTATTTTTTCCCAAAAAAGTATAGCTGGCAACATTATTTTTTCAAAAAAAACGTATAGCTGGCAACATTATTTTTTCCAAAAAACGTATCACTGGCAACATTATTTTTTCTAAAAAATGTATAGCTGGTAACATTATTGTTTCAAAAACGCATACCTAGCAACATTATTGTTTCAAAAATGTATAGCTTGCAACATTATTTTTTCCAAAAAACGTATCGCTGGCAACATTGTTGTTTAAAAACGCATAGCTGGAAACATTACTGTTTCAAAAACGCATAGCTGGCAACATTATTTTTTCAAAAAAATGTATAGCTGGCAACACTATTTTTTCAAAAAAAAGTATCGTTGGCAACACTATTTTTCAAAAAAACGTATAGCTGGCAACATTATTTTTTCCAAAAAATGTATAGCTGGCAACACTATTTCTTCAAAAAAAAGTATAGCTGGCAACATTATTGTTTCAAAAAAGCATACCTGGCAACATTATTGTTTCAAAAACGAATAGCTGGCAACATTATTTTTTTCAAAAAACATATAGCTGGCAACATTATTGTTTCTAAAACGTACAGCTTGCAACTTTATTTTTTCCAATAAAACGTATAGCTGGCAACATTATTGTTTCAAAAACGCATACCTGGCAACATTATTGTTTGAAAAACGTATAGATGGCAACATTATTTTTTCCAAAAAACGTATCGCTGGCAACATTATTGTTTCAAAAACACACACCTGGCAACATTATTCTTTCAAAAACGTATAGCTGGCAATAATTATTTTTCCAAAAAACGTATAGCTGGCAACATTATTGTTTCAAAAACGTATATCTGGCAACATTATTTTTTCCAAAAATCGTATAACTTGTAACATTATTGTTTCAAATAACTATAGCTGGCAACATTATTTTTTCCCAAAAACGTATAGCTTGCAACATTATTTTTCCGAAAATATTATCTGAGGCCATGTTGTTGGACGTAGTTTATCGTCATACCCAGGACGCGGATGTAGTTTATCGTCATACCCAGGACGCGGATGTAGTTTATCGTCATACCCAGAACGCATGGACTCTCATAGCTGAAACTCCTCTCTCATGTGCCAAATGTCTTACGTTGGATCTTTTCTAATTGATCTCTTTAGCTCTGTGTTGAAATGATGATCACTCTTTCTGTTGTGACCTCCTGATCCAGTTTTCATCTCTACTATTTCCTATTTTTAAAACTTATTCACCATTCTCTTGATGGTTTTTGAATAGACTTTGAAGATGGAAGCCAGAATATGAATGTTGCTAACATTGCTGAATGCCTGTATAATCTTTTTCGTCACAACATTGCTGATTTGGGAAGACTAGGTTGTTGACACAAAACTATTTTAACCTGTTCTCTTTTTATCTGAATAACTCAAAGGGTTTTTCAGTGATTCTTATAAAAAATATGCTGTCAGAATGGCAAAATATCTTATATGAAAACATGACAAAAAGAAACTCAATTAATTTAGTGCTTTTAAGATATTAAACATTTTGTGACATGGACAAGTATTACGTTACGCGATTTGGACAATTTTGCTGTGACACCCAGTATATATATATATATATATATATATATATATATATATATATATATATATATATATATATATATATATACTGGGCGTAACAGCAAAATTGTTCAAATATATATATATATATTAGGTTGGTGCAAAAATAATGACGTAATAATGTCGTTTTTTGACGTATTTTTTAACGTCAAAAACGACATTATTACGTTATTATTTTTGCACCAACCTAATATATATATATATATATATATATATATATATATATATATATATATATACACACACACATATGTATATATATACACACACACACATGTATATAAGATAACTACAGATTATATATATATATATATATAATTTGTAGTTATATATATATAATCTGTAATTATCTTATATATATATATATATATATATATATATAATCTCCAGTTAACTTATATATATATATATAATCTGTAGTTATCTGATATATATATATGTGTGTGTGTGTGTGTGTATATATAATATATATGCATGTCTGCGTATATATATATATATATATATATATATATATATATATTTATATATATATATACACACACAGACATATATATATATATATATATATATATATATATATATATATATATATATATATATATATATATATATATATATATAAATCTGTAATTGCCTTATATCCCCAAGGATGCAGTTTGGTGACATTGGGGCTTGCATGCTTTTCTTGGTTATTTTACTGAATATATTTTCATTAAACAAATATTCCAAATAGGCCATATGGGTGTCACGGATAGAATTTTGTTTTTGTATGCATTTCTTTTCTGACCCTTTTGTTTCTATCCTTTGGTGGAAAAGATATAAGCCGCCCTGAAAACTGTATCTCAAAGAACATTCTATGAAGGTCTCTATAAAGAATCATGCAAAAGTAACTGAATCTGTTTGGGATTTGTAAATGGACTGCAAGAGTACATATCACACAATAGACATAAATGGGTCACATTCATTGGATACACTTGTTTATTTATCAAAGTATGTTCAAATCAAAGTGTTTATGTTCACTTGCAATGTATGCGTATATATATATATATATATATATATATATATATATATATATGTGTGTGTATATGCATATATATATATATATATATATATATATGTATATGTATATATATATATGCTTTTTTCTATGCTAAGCTATCAGTTCCAATGTAACGAACGTTCACAGGCTTGTTTGGTGATTAGCTGACCTACTGCCCCTCAGTGCCTCACCTCTTTCAATCCCTCTTTAACTCTCAATCTCTCTCTGTCGCTTTCTCTGTCGGTTTCGCTGTCTGTCTGTCTCTCTCTCTCTCTCTATATATATATATATATATGTGTGTATGTGTGTGTGTGTGTGTGTGTGTGTGTGTATGTATGTAATTTTTCCTCAATTTCTTCTTTAAATAATTTTATATTTTAATGCAGATTAAATTTAGAGTTTAATATTTTTAATTTCTAATTTTCAATTTAATTGTAAAATTTAATATTAATTAGAATGATTTCTATCTGAGTCTAACGCTAACACTAAGGGATTAATTAATATAAACAAGGTGCGTTGTCAAGTTTTTTGTATTCTTATATAATTGTATTTTGATTGGTCATTGGCAGCTTATTTAACAGCGTTTCCCCTATCAAGGAGTGTTTGGTCGATTTGAACCTTTTAAAACTCTTTATTCTGCATTCAACACCATCACTTGAGAAGACACCAGAAGTGTTGAAACAAAATCGCTATTTTAGTAGTGATTTTATAACATTTTTTACGTTGTAATTTTCGAGTAAATGATTATACATATATATATATATATATATATATATATATATATATATATATATATATATACTGAACAATAAAAATATTAAAAAATTAAAATCTTCAAACACACTGGGTTGAATATTAATATTCCTTCGTTTTTATTATTATTTCATTTAGATTCCTCGACTAGTTTCGGCCAACATGGCCATCATCAGGAGAAAAAAAATTCGGCTTGTTGGTAGCAGTGAACTACAAAAAATATATATAAAGACAAAAGGAAAAATATCAATAAGACCACCGGATTATATATCTTACTGTTCTTTCTTTATATATATATATATATATATATATATATATATATATATATATATATATTGAACAATAAAAAATATTAAAAATTAAAATCTTCAGACAGACTGGGCTGTATATTAATATTTTTCGTTTTTGTTATTGTTTCATTCAGATTCCTCGACTACTTGCGGCTAACATGGCCATCATCAGCAGAAAAATAATTTTCTGCTTGCTGGTAGCTGGTAGCATTGAACTACAGAAATGAATGTCTTGATGGAGAAAATGAACTTTTGTCTGTAGTTTTCATTTTTTTTTTTTTTTTTTTTTTAACATGAATTTTGTCAGACCTTGTGTTGGTATATATATATATATATATATATGTATAAATTTGTGTGTGCGTGCATTTAGGAAGCATATCTTCATTCAAACATGTTTAAATGAATAATATATATATATATATATATATATATATATATATATATATATAATAACAATAATATATATATATATTGTGTATATTTAGGCAGCAATTTTTCATTAATGCATGTTTCATTAAATAATATAGACAAGTTTTGTCTATTTATTTTAAGTAAGTTCCTTTTATATTGTCTGATAAGCTTAATAACATTAGCATTGATAGACGAAAGGAAATCACCATATTGATACCTGTTTAAATCTAATCTAAGCTTTCGGTTTACATAAGCCATTATCAAAGATGACAATTTCAATAAATCAAAAAACACACGGACGAAACAACAATGATAGTCCACCTTTGCTGCATGAAAATTTTCAAAGTAACGACAAACTCGTATATACGAGACGCGAAAATTGCGTCGCGTCAGACATGACCCGCGAACACAATTCTGTAAAATCCTTGTCGAAAACACAATACTTAAACATGAAAACAATAAACAAAAATTAAAAATTCTTGAAGCTTTATACATAAAACAGCTGGAACCTAACCTGAAAAAAATAAATTATGAAATCTCCACAAATATCCTTAAATGCCTATAATTGATAACAGAAGCCATTGGTTTATAACAACGGCTTCCCATACTTAATACTTCTCGAATTCACTCTCACGTGGTCTTGTGTGATATCATGAGCTGCGGTGATATTTTCGCTTCCAGCGTCTTATATGTAAGTGTTTATCATCCATGTAAACAGAAACAGACTATCATCACATTCTTGTCCGTGTATTGCTTAATATATTGTACAGTAATTGTCATCTTTGATAATGGCTTATGTAAGCCAAAAGCTTAGATTGGATTAAAAAATATGTATCAATATTGTGATTTTCTTTCTTCGTTTAATGATAATGTTATTAAGCTTATTAGACGTTATGAAAAGAATTTACATAAAACAAATAGACAACATTTGTCTATATTATTTAATGAAACATCTATGAATGAAAAAATGCTGCTAAATACACACACACAATATATATATATATATATATATATATATATATATATATATATATATATATATATATAATAAGAACTAACCAAACACAACAACATGCCATGCGCCTCTGCTTTTTATCATTGTTCATCATTTCTATCTCTGGCGAACCATTAATAATATCTATGCGGACAGGCATGTTGTTCTAAATGCCTAAAAATGTTAGAGTTTTCAATCAAATTTAGTGTCAATACACAATTCCGCAAAATCCTTGTTGAAAACACAACTATACTTAAACATGAAAACAATAAACAAAAACTAAAAATTCTTGAAGCTATAAACATAAAACAGTTGAAACCTAACCTGAATAAAATAAACTACGAAATCTCCACAAATATTCTTAAATGCCTATAATTGCTAACAGAAGCCATTGGTTTATACCCATACTTAATACTTCGCGTTTTTCAATCTCGCCTGGTTTTTTGCAAAGACAAACTTATTCTAACTGCGATAAAATCTGCATTCTGTTTTGACAGCGTTTTTTAAAAAAACATGCTTGGACGCGCTTTGTATTTATATTAAAATTTATCCATTGAAGTTATGGGATTTTTCGCAAAACAATCATTTCAATATAAGAGAGCTAACGGGAAATTGGTAGAAATGTAAAATGGCATTAATGTTATATGGATTTTAATGTGTTGTTGCTATATTTGTCATAAATTTTGTTGAGTCTTGATTTTGTTGATTTTTATATAGAGGGCCACGAGACTTTGTTTATTATTTCAATGTTTTTGACAACACGTATTTTCCCGAATTGTTAAGGTGAACAGGAATGTGTTTTAAGATGTTTTGCAATAGAACTTGTATCAAACAAATGATGTGTAAGATGTCTTGATAATGTTGTGGTCGTCAAGCTAATATATGTACTTACTTTTTCTCAGAGAAAAAATCTCCCAAAGGATACACACAAACATACATACATACATATATACATATATATATATATATATATATATGTGTGTGTGTGTATGTGTGTGTGTGTGTGTGTCAATATGTAGTTAAAGTGCTCCATACAGAAGTAGACCTTAAAATAAGATTCATACAGAAGTAGACCTTAAAATAAGATTCCTTCGCTACATAAAAGTTCTCATGTTTCAAAAAAAAGAAAACCTAAAACCCTCAATGTAATTATTAAAATAGCGAAGGAATCATATTTTTTTAAATAATTATAATATATATATATATATATATATATATATATATATATATATATATATATATATATGCGTGTGTGTGTCGATGTGTATGAAGATGGCTCACGTGAGGTGAAAGCTTAGATCGAGGAAAAGTATAATAAAAAATATCCAAATGTTAGACAGTTTTTGTCTTTATTTTCTCTCGAAATTAAAGCAACTCTACGAAGTTTAGAACCGCTCAAGATCAAATGTAACAGACATTAGTTGTCTGTCATATTTAACAATATATATATATATATATATATATATATATATATATATATATATATATATATATATATATATATAAATATAATGAATTTCAGTTCAAAGACGGATCAAAATTCAAAATGATTTCTCGCGCGACCCAGAGAATTTAATGCACATAATTACATGCAAAGGTTGCCACGAGTATTACATTGGCCAAATCAGCCCGTCATTCCGGCAAAGGATGACAGTTCATCGCCAATAAATTAGGGAACTCCACACCAGAAAAATACCCCTTAGCCAACATATAGAGGAATTCGGAGGACAAAATCTACCAAATTTTAGTGTCTTTCCATTCTACCATGCGACTACAGAACCATTGAAATGCGGATTAATAAGGAAACATTTTTCCTCAACAAGTTCAAACCAATAATTAATTCGTTGCATAAATATATTCTACCAAATTCCCCTTACCATAAACGATATATATATAGCCAGTTACGCCACTTGATTTTCATTTTTTCATTGGTACAAAACATAAGGATCAACACGTGGAGATAGAAACAGTGAAAAACTTTTTGAAAAGCTAAACAAAACCGGTTAAAAGAAAAAAGAACAAAAAAAAAAGAAAAAAGAAAACAAGAAAAAAACACAGAAATTCCAATTGTAAAAAAGTTTTAATTCTTCTCTGTAAAAATTCATATATTATAAATAAATATCCTTATATCAAATATAAGGTGCCTTGTTTTCCAATCTTCAATCTATACAATAAGTTTTTGTACTGAATTTTTCTAACAAAATTTTTTCACCTACATATATATATATATATATATATATATATATATATATATATATATATATATATATACTAGCAGCATGGCCCGGCGTTGCCCGTGCTTGATTCAAAAATCGTACGACTCATACAGCAATCTCTATCACTTGACTTAAAATATTTTTGCCCTTCCTTGCCTTTAAAGGAGTGCCCTTTGCCGTGCTGATGTTGCTACATGCCTTACTTCTTGCCTATCTCACACTGCGAATTTTTTCTAAGCTCTAGACTAAACATTAAATCTGTTACGAAAAAAGAACTAAACAAAATGAACACAAAACAATCAGCTTTAAAAAAGGACTCGAAACTGGAAAAACCGAATGAAAAAAGAATGTTAACAACAAATACTTTTTCACACCAAACCCAGTTCTGCGGAATCAGAATCAACGTTGAGTTTGAGCAAGCGAATGAGACAATTGGAGTAAAGTGCCATGCAGATTTAAATTTTTCCCACTTGTAACGAATGCAGCCATCGGTTTCTATGGCATGCTTGCATGCTAGTTAACATTCGTGTCAGTCAGCTGTTGGCTCTTACGCTGGCCAATAGAATCTTCCTGCTTATTCGTGGCAGCCAGCTACAGGCTCTCATTCTGGCCAGTAGAAAATGGACGCTAAATATATGAAAAGTGCCGTAGAAGCATGAAAAAATCGATTATTTCCACTATCGATGGGAGTTGGGAAATGCAAAGCTGGTCTTGGCCTTTCCGCTAACTTGGCGCATGTGCATGTAAATTTTGGTGCAAATCCGTTGAAAATTGCAGCCGTGCATTCGTTACACACACACACACACACACACACACACACACACACACACACACACA
Organism: Acanthosepion lycidas; assembly: GCA_963932145.1. NCBI lineage: Eukaryota > Metazoa > Mollusca > Cephalopoda > Sepiida > Sepiidae > Acanthosepion > Acanthosepion lycidas. Next base: position 26,766,788 of record OZ010587.1, on the reverse strand, counting down.
CACACACACACACACATCCTGCCTTTTATAAATAGATATATATATATAGAAATTACATATATATATATATATATATATATATATATATATATTAGGTTGGTGCAAAAGTAATGACGTAATAATGTCGTTTTTTGATGTATTTTTTAACCTCAAAAAACGATATTATTGCGTCATTATTTTTGCACCAACCTAATATATTATATGTGAACTTAAGAACGGAATTTTTTGAGGATTTTTTTTTTTTTGAAGTTCATATATTTTAATCTCTCTAGAATTCACGAATCAATGTCTTAGTGCTGTTAAAAATGAGTAAGAAAGTTGCCGTAGTTTTGTTTTTTTCTTTTATTTTCCCGGGTACTTTTAATCTCCTCCAAGATCATCGTCAGGGGCGAATTCCTAAGCCAGAAATTAGTGTGAATGATACTTGTGAATATTTTGTAAGTTTGAATGAAACGCACTTTGAATAATATATAAGGATGTAACTTAGTTTTATTTTATTTTATTTTTTTTATTTTTTTATTTTTTGCTAATGTTTTAAAAATACCCAACCTGTAATTTATAAAAACATTTTGGCTTTACAATTTCAGATACGCAGAACATTATCCTTTATAGACATTTTAAAATATCCAGTGGTGATAACTATATATATATATATATATATATATATATATATATATATATATATATATATATATTAAGCGTTTCATCCCAAGCAAGGTGGGAAACCACTAGGACGCAAGGGGTTACAGAAGATTTGGAGCAAGATCAGATAGGAGTGATAGAGGAAAGGATGAGGAGAAGGATAGTGGATAGATCAAGGCAACTGGAGATGTCGATTGACATTACATTTGAATAAACGGGGTTTTGTAGTTTCTATCCTGTGGTGTTACTGAGTTCCCTCTATCTATTGTAGTTTTCTGGGGAATTAATAGGATGCATTACTTTCAGATAATTCCTCGGACACTTCTAAAACTGCACATTTATCACTAGAACCAAAACTAACAGTTATATTTTGAAACAGAAAAAGCAGTTACGTTTCTGGACACATAATAAGGAAAGTCTGTTTAGAAAATTTAACACTAACAGGATATTTTGAAGACAAGATGGACAGGGGAAAGGATCGCGTAACTTACCTTAGTAGCTTGTGTAAATCGTTGATAGAACAGGGATTAAGAGAGACGCAAAAAACGAAGAGCTAAAAAGGTAGGAAATTGTGGAGAGCCATGATAATCCACGTTCTAGAGAGACACGGCACATACAAGAAAAAGAAGGAGCTTCTGAAAATGTTTGGCCGAACAAGAGATTAAGATAGATAGGAAAAAGACAGAATTTACTAAGAGCCACAGAGGACGGGAAGCTGTGAAGAGCCATGATTCCCTACGTTTTGAAGAGAAACAGCACATAGAAGAAGAAGAAGAAGAAAGCAGCTTGTGTAAATGTTTAGCAGAACAGGGATTTGGATAGACAGGAAAAAGATTTTACTAAGAGCTATAAAAGACAGGAAGTTGTGGATGGCCTTGATCGCCCACGTTCTGAAATGAAAAAGCACAAAGAAAAAATAAAAAGGAGTTTGTGTAAATGTTTAGCAGAACAGGGATTCTTATAGATAGGGAAAAGATTTTACTAAGAGCCACAAAGGACAGGAAGTTGTGGAGGGCCATGATCAGCCACATTCTAAAGAGACACGAAACATAGAAGAAGAAAAAGGAGTTTGTGTAAATCTTTAGCAGAACAGGAATTAGGATAGATAGGAAAAAGACAGAATTTGCTAAGAGTTACAAAGGACAGGAAGTTGTGAAGAGCCGTGATCACCCACGTTCTGAAAAGAGACACATAGAAGAACAAGAACAAGAACAAGAAGCAGCTTGTGTAAATATTTAGCAGAACAGGGATTTGAATAGATCGGAAAAAGATTTTACTAAGCGCTACAATGGACAGGAAGTTGTGGAGAGCCTTGATCGCCTACGTTCTGAAATGAGAAAGCACAAAGAAAAAAAGGTGTTTGTGTAAATGTTTAGCAGAACAAGGATTCTGATAGATAGGGAAAAGATTTTACTAAGAGCCACAAAGGACAGGAAGTTGTGGAGGGCCATGATCAGCCACATTCTAAAGAGACACGAAACATCGGAGAAGAAAAAGGATTTTGTATAACTCTTTAGCAGAACATGAAATTAGGATAGATAGGAAAAACACAGAATTACAAAGGACAGGAAGTTGTGGAGAGCCATGATCACCCACGTCCTGAAAAGAGACAGCACTTAGAAGAAGAAGAAGAAGAAGAAGGTTGTGTAAATGTTTAGCAGAACAAGGATTAGGATAGATAGAAAAAAGGCAGATTTTACTAAGAGCTACAAAGGGTAGAAAGTTGCGGAGGGCCGTGATCGCCTACGCCCCGAATTGTCACGGCCCATAGAAGAAGAAGAGGAGGAAGAAGAAAATTATAGGCCCTGCACATAAGCCTTTCAAACTCCTGATCAATCCGTACATCAGCTGGTCAAAACACGCTTTAAAAATAAAGATGATAACAACGTTATTTTTGGGTGCCGCTGGTCGATCATTCCGGATGCATATATAATATTTCTACCGTGTGAAAGCCCACAGCTGGTCTGATATTTCTGTCACTGTGATTGTTGCCTGTGGCACCTGTTCATTTACCCTCCTCCACACCCTTACACGCACAGTCATCCAGACCCCCTCCATTCACTGACATGGCAGGTGTATAAATATTGCATTTTGCCAGTTTTTTTTTTATTCACACAAAGATGCGCTTCCTGCCTATGCATACAACTGCAGATAATCTTCAAGATTTCCCCAGCTCGAAATAGCTTCTTTTGAAGTTGTTATGATATATTATGCCGTGGATAGCCTCGGATTAAATACAGAGGCTTGAGTTCGGCTTACAAGACAAGCGTTACTGGACAGAAAATCTATCAAGTGTTCCAAGAAATAAGATTCAGTATAAACCTTTCCAAAACTAACTACAGGGTCGCCATTGAAAAACTGAAGATTTGGAAAAGTCATACCTTGTTCGTTTTAAATCTATTTTCTTTTCTGTTTTCTTTTTTTCTTTTTTTTTTCTTTTTTTTTTTGCAGGTTATAGAGCATCCCATGGAGATTAAAATAGCACACACTTCCCGTCTGTGGAACTACCTTCCTCTTTAAGTGTAATGTCAATCGGCATTTGATACTTTGATCTTGTTCCCCGTCCTTCTCTGCATCCTTTCTTCAAACACGGCTCTTTACTCTTGTTCTCAATCCTCTGTAAACCCTTGCGTGCTAGTGACATTCCTGCCTTGCTTGTGGTGAATTGTTTTTTTAAAAAAAAGTATGATGTTCAGCAACAAGTAAAACTCATTGAGTTTATCTATTCCAATAAAAATAAATTATTTAAACTCAGAGAAAATACCGGCAATATTTTAATGCCAGAGTATCTCCTAGCGATAACATATAATTCGAAACCTAATCGTCCGGTTTGAAAGAACTGGATCAGTCGGCGATCTTCAGGAAAGAGGTCCTAAGCGCACTGTTGTAGCGGTGGAAGCTTGTACGGCAGAGCGCACTTGAGGATCCATTAGCTTTTACCCGTGGTCACTCTGCTCAACTAGGCATCGCCAGAACATCACTTCAGAAGATTCTGAAACTTGATTTTAAAATGTTTCTATCCAAATTAGACATTAAAATAACGTTTGTAAAAGTTATTTTTGTTTTATATGATTCAGTCTTTTAGTGGCCACTTTGTACCAGTCCATGGTTATTGAATATCAATATTGTAATATTTTTCTCCAGTTTATTTCTGTTGTCAAAAATACTATTGTGGCCACTGGAAATATTATGTGGCTACTAAAAAGCTGAAGTGTTTGAAAAGTCATAACTTTTTTGTTTTCAGTCTTTTTCTTTTTCTTTTTTGCAGGTTATAGAGAATCCCTTAGAGATTAAAATGGCTGCGTTGGTATGATTTCCAGCAACGAGTAAAACTCATTGAATTTAGCTATTCCAGTGTAAGATCAATTATTCAAACTCAGAGAAAATAACTGCAACATTTTAACGTCAGAGTATATCTTAGCGATAAAATGATTCAGAACCTATTCGCCCGGTTTGAAAGAACTGGATCAGTCGGCGATCATCCGGGAAAAGGTCCTAAGCTCACTGACTCAGCGGTGGAAAATTGTACGGCAGAGTTTCCTTGAGGTTCCATCAGCTTCTATCCATCGTCACTCAGCTCAACTAGGCATTGTTGACCATGTTCACCATAGTGTATGAATATAGAATACAGCACAGTACGTAATCTGTTGAATGAAACAACGTTAAAGATTAACACTCACGAGTCAGACACTTTACTGAATCTGACTATATCGTCAATACCACCAGCAGCTGTTCCGTAATTCTTAAGTCTTCGATATCAAAGGCTGGTAGTGAATATTCGGGGAAAAAACGTGGCCGCCTTTATACACGTCGCATTGAATATTTTGAGCCTTCTGATTGGTTAACACTTCTATTGGTGAACTATAAAATGAGTCAGCTCATTTTGGCTGGCTCACTAGTACACCAAGATACCCCAAAACTCCAACAGGCATCGACAGAACATCGCTTCCGAAGATTCTGAAGCTTAAACTTGATTTTAAAAATGTTTCCATACAGGATTCAAATAGTCGAAGCTTTCTTGAATCCATCATAAAAATTCAGGATGTGAAATGAGTAGATACCAAACACTTCAAATACCTCGACGTATGGATCAGTTATTACAAATTTAGTATAGGAGATAAGGAAATTGAACATAGAATAACACTACACCAAATTGCTAAAAAAAAAACTAAGTTAAGCTGAAAACCAGTTTCATATTTTTTAAAAAACCTTTTAATATGAATCCCATTTCATTGCTTGGAGCTGAAATGATTAAATAACAAACAAAAAAAATTAGAAAAGGAAACTGAACATAGAATAAGCTGCAACAGAGGTAGTTTCTCCCAACACTGCCTATTGGTACTTAACCAAAACATGAACCTGAAAACTTGAGCTATGTTCTTCAATAGCCTCATTATATGTAGACATTCATATGGATGTCATGTATGGCGCCAGACCCGTTCAGAAATATCTTGACTGTCAGCTGTATAGATCCTCTTTCTAAGATCAGTTTTAAAAAATGGCTTCCAGCTCCGAATATAGCCTGTAGATCTTAGAGAGGACTATCCTTTTTGAACAGTGTGGATTGTATAGATGTATTGCTCAAAATTTGCTCTATTTAAAGGGAAAGAGTGCTCAGCAGTCGAAAGGATTTCTTTAAACTAAAACAATTTCTACGATGCAAGGGTTATATATATATATATAATTGAACATTAAAGTCAACAGTTAGAGGCGACAAGCTGTTTCATGCTAGACACAATCGTCAGAAAACTCGTGGTCTGACGATTGCGTCAAGCATGAAACAGCCTGTCGCCTCTAGGTGTTGGCTTCAATGTTCCCTTTTATATTTACACACGCTCTATCTCTGATATTGAGCTCTTTATCCGATAAATACAGCACACCTTAAGAGTATATTTTTTCATATATATATATATATATATATAGTGTAACCCGGATATAAGAGAGTTGTCGGGACCGGAGAAGAAGTCTGTTATATCCGGGTTTCTCTTATATCCGGGTTTCTCTTACATCCGGGTTTGATCTATTTTGTTTAGGTAAGTATAGCTCTAATTTGGGACCAGAGAAAATCTCTCTTATACCCGGGTTTATCTTATATCCGGGTTACACTGTGTGTGTATATATATATATATATATATATATATATATATATATATATATTCGATATATGTAGGAGAGGGAAAGAAATACAACAAACGCTGGCTACAATTCAGTGTGGGCTGGGTCACCGCAGAGAGGTGATCCAGCCGACACTGATGTGATATGTTGAAAGACACGAAACCCCTGGTGAACCTCGGCTAGAAACATCACTGATGATGTGTTCCAAAGCATTCAACAGATGTATTTTACGAAAGTGTGAAAATGTTTTTTGCTGCTATTCTAACCATTACTCTGTGGCAAGAGCGCTCGTCATTTTAACTTGCACGTAGCAATGAGAGAAAAACGGATTTCTGTTCATAGTATTAAGTTGTTTTTTTCTTTTCTTTTTTTAATTCTTTGCTCACTCCATTATCAGTAACAGGGACATCCAGTTCTTTTATAAGACTTTGACAGTAAGTAACATAATTATAGCTGTTTTAATATATTATAATTATTAGTATCTCTCGTGGTATAAAACATTTCGACTTTCCTCCCACAAGGAAATTTAAGACCTGTTGCAATATTTAATTTTTTTAGTGAACGCCTCTTTTTACCTTAGGATTAGAGAAAAGGTTATGTATTTTGACTTTTCCTCTACTTCTGGGACCAATATGGTATCAACTTGCCCCCTCTACGGTGGCGAGATATGAGACATGGTCGTTTTAATATGGGGTACCGATGCGCATACACACGGGCTAAGGACAAACATTTCTCACTTTCAGCAACAACTGTCGCATTGGCGTCGGTATTATGCTGAACAAACCCCCTTCTTTAGTGCACTGATGGGTGGGTGTGTTGCCGCAGAGTTTGAATCTATGGAACCAGAAATCTCGCAAAGATTTTCGGTGAACCGTCGCAAGAATTGTGAGCGCAATATTAATCAAATGTAGGTGAAAGTCTTTCGGTTGGGTTTACGGAGGGTTTTTTTTTTTTTAAGTGGCATTTATTATGTTTGTGTACGGTTATTACTCGTGATAAAAGCTCAGTCATGATATGCAAATCATCAGAGCTGTTTCGACTTAAAGGTAGACTGCGAGGCATCTTCAGGCCTTTTTATGTTTCAACATCCACAGAACTTCTCTGTCGTTTATCCTGCAACGATTTTGAGTGGACTTTATTTACAGTTCAATTATATCGTTTTGTATTCTTTGTTCTTCTCCTATACTGGATACCAGACACGACTAGAAAGTCTAGTACGGCTTATTATTTAATCTATAGCTGGATGGAGAAGAAATGGATACATTCTTTTTCCCGGCGATTTATTTTAAATCATTTCAAACCAAGCAAGGTGATAATGTCACTAGTATGCAAGGGAGTTACAGTCAAAGAGAAAACTGAAAATAGGAAGAATTGAGGAAAGGTCAAAGGATGAATGGGATCCAAGAAATTAAATTCTTCAACACTGTCATTATCAAGGAAGTAGGTAACCGGAAGATTTTTCTAAAGTTAGGAAGTGCGAGAAAAAAAAATATATGTGAATAGAAGTGGCAGTTGCATTTAGCTATTTTCAACAGCAAAAGGGCGGGACCGAATTGCCAATCTAGTAGCACGCTTAAATCCTTAATCTCTGTGAAAGATCTTTCAGTCCACCCTCTTGTCCTACCGTCCTGTTTGCATTTTATTCTTTTGCCCAAAGTAGTATCTTGTAAGATGGCAGTGGAAAGATTATTGGCTTGCTCATAACATTTCAACTTTCATCTTCTTGATGCTGGCTACCAGTTCCAATGGCCTGCTTCTGGGCACAGCCAGGAAAACCCATGGACTTAACACACGAACTGAGGTGCTACGCCTGGCACGTCGCAGAAGTTTCTGAAAGAAAATGGAAAGGAATCGGTGAATACCAGACTGAAGTACTCTACTGTTATATGCACAGTGTAATTCCTCTTTGACAAAGGCTCCATATAACCAGCAGGCATATCACTACACGTCTGGCGCTACTAGATATAAAATAAACTGAAATAAATAAATAAATGTATTTCTAATAACTACGATGTTAAATGCATATTTAGGTGTGCTCAGCACTTAATAGTTGCTCTATTTGTAACTCTAAATTCGTATGGATGTTTTGCGTTCATTAAACCGGTCGCATGAAACCAAAATAGCGAATAAAACTTCCTGCCAGATTTAAACACATCCTTTATATTTGGAAGGAAGTTTAATCCGGGTAGCGTTTGACGTATTTGCCTACGGAAGCTAGCATTTAAATTTAGGCAAATTGCAACAACATTCCCACAGAACAGCATTTTATGATCGTCGTCTTAGATGTAATTATATTCGTATCTTGCATTGTCTAATACTATTAATTTTTTGACTAGTATTTCTCTTGTGCTTATTTATACATGCGATCGTACACCTGATAAAAGGACCAAGAGCCACTCCAGCTAGAGTATTGCTAAATGAGGTTGTTGCAAGTGTATGAAGGTAAGAAGTGAGAAGAGCACACTTTCAGGAAATGAAGGATTGATAACAGTTAACATTAGAGTTAAGGAGGTTTAGATTGTGGTAATTGGTGAAGAATCCCATCGGGTGTCTGTCCCACAAAGTAACAGTTCTATCAAAGGAGCTATCTGGATTTTATACCAAGTACTAATAAGATGTAACAGTCTAAAGTTGTCTGAATTTCTTAGATCAAGCATTGTGAATTATTATTCATTTTTGACTAGTATTTCTTTCATCTTATTTCTCTTGCTTATTTATACCAAGTACTAATAAGATGTAATATTCTGAAGTTGTCTGAATTTCTTAGATCAAGCATTGTCAATTATTATTAATTTTTGACTAGTATTTCTTTCATCTAATTTTTCTTGCTTATTTATACCAAGTACTAATAAGATGTAATAGTCTTAAGTTGTCTGAATTTCTTAGATCAAGCATTGTCAATTATTATTCATTTTTGACTAGTATTTCTTTCATCTTATTTGTATGTAGTCAAGATAGAAAATGAAGTCATGATTCCAACGGGATTCTAAGTCGTATCCTCTGGTCCTGGTAGCATGTCAATAAGAACAATTAATCTACGAAATTCGGGTTAAAAATATTAAATTATGAAATTTGGTTCGTTTGATATACTATCCAGATCTAGCTAGAAATAATTTCCGTAAATTTTTTATGTTTTTCCGAATATTCTCGTCTTTAAGAATCTGTATGATTTTCGAATTCACTATTATTTTTTTTTTTACTACAATCAGTCAATTTATCTTTTTATTATTTAAAACCAGTAGCATTTTTCCTTGCCACAGTTAGTCATATAAAATGCCTTTTGTATATACATATATTGTCTCTATATATATATAATACGCCACACACGCACACAAAGACACGCACGCACACACACATGGTGTTTACTCGTTCGGACGCAGAACGATATGTGACATAAGGTTTTTTCAAGTGGGTACCGGAGCGCTTACACTCGGGCAGGGGACAAAAGTTCCACACAGCCCCACGCAACCGTCGGATGCGCTGGCCTTGGTGCGAGCACCGATCCCTCCCTCTTGTGCAATTGGAGGGCGCGGCCTCGGGCAGCTGTTCCCCAGCTGTTCCCACACACCTCTAAGTATTATTTTCTCAGTTGCCCCTCTGTCCTTTGACAGAGAAACCCCTGAGCGCAAAGAAACCCGTGCCCACCTGAGAGATGATAAATAGACGCGTTAGAAATCCTCCCCAACGAGGAATCTACACACACACACACACACTTATATATATATGTATATATATATGTGAAAAGTGTGTGTATATAAATATAAATAAATATATATATATATATAATTATTTATATATCATATGTGCGGTACTTATTAGAAAGCGCGTTTGTCTGACGATCGCAAAAGTGTGAAACCCAGAGTCACAAACTCACATCAATCCAACCAAATATATATATATATATATATATATATATATATATATATATATGCATATTTTATTAAAAATGACAGACAAGGTACGACGGTTGAGCATTTTATTTAATTTTTCTTCTGTTCAAACAAGTGTTTTCTCTTTTGGACGCAGAGTTTGTATAAACTGTCCTTATGGACCCACAAGGTCGCGTAGGCGAATTTGGACTCAGTCAAAACAGGCAAGTGGGGACTGAGTATTTCCAGCCCAAATATGGCAGCAATACCTCATTTTGGGTCTGATCTGGCTCTTTTAAAAATAGAGAATAGCAGAGGGAGCCAGATACTTACTGGTGCGGTGCATGTCCGGGCATAAATAACGCGTAGCTCGCCGAGATTTTTTTTTTCGTAAAAATAACCTGAAAAACTTTAAAGAAAGCATTTGATGATATAAATATTAAGTTTATTTCAAACCGTGTCCCAAGGTATCCGGACAATAGAGAAAGTACTGTAATATTAAAATCTCTATCTATAAAACGCAGGATGTGTGTGTGTGTGTGTGTGTGTGTGTGTGTGTGTGTGTGTGTGTGTGTAACTAATGCACGGCCGCATTTTTCGACGGATTTGCACCAAAATTTACATGCACATCCTCCAAGTTAGCAGGAAGGCCAAGACCGATCTTGCATTTCCCAACTCCCATCGATAGTGGAAATAATCGATTTTTTCATGCTTCTACAGTAGTTTTCATGTAGTTTGCGGCCATTTTCTACTGGCCAGAGTAAGAGCCAATAGCTGGCTGCCACGAATAAGCAGGAAGATTCTATTGGCCAGTGTGAGAGCCAACAGCTGACTGACACGAATGTTAACTAGCATGCTAGCATGCAAAAAAATCGATAGCTGCATTCGTTACAAGTGGGAAAAATTTAAATCTGCATGGCACTTTACGCCAATTGGCTCATTCGCTTGCTTAAACTCAATGTTGATTCTGATTCCGCAGAACTGGGTTTGGAGTGAAAAAGTATTTGTTGTTAACATTCTTTTTTCATTCGGTTTTTCCAGTTACGAGTCCTTTTTTAAAGCTGATCGTTTTGTGTTCATTTTGTTTAGTTCTTTTTTCGTAACAGATTTAATGTTTAGTCTAGAGCTTAGAAAAAATTCGCAGTGTGAGCTAGGCAAGAAGTAAGGCATGTAGGAACATCAGCATGGCAAAGGGCACTCCTTTAAAGGCATGGAAGGGCAAAAATATTTTAAGTCAAGTGATAGCGATTGCTGTATGAGTCGTACGATTTTTGAATCAAGCACGGGCAACGCCGGGCCATGCTGCCAGTCTGAGATAAAATCGACACTAGCCGAGATAACCAATGACGCAATAGAAATATCGAGGAGACATAAAGAGGAAAGAGGTTTGGTGAATCTAATACTCAAAAGGCATACTGAATAAGAGGGATGACAAATAATCAGATGTTGGTTACAGCTACAAGTTATGGAGAGAAATTCTCACCCACGCCCTAAATAGACACGGCGTAAAAATAAAAGAAGGGGCCAACATAGATAAGAGAAGATGCCAACATAGTGTCTATTTGTCATATAAACGGTAGCGAAAGTCAATGTTGTGGCTACATAACTAACTCCAAGAGACGTGACTTAACTCAAGGAAGTGTCAAATAAACCAAGGAGAAGGTTGCAGCGTGCGATTACGTACGCCAAAACCGTTTCTGAAAAGAAGTGAGTGCACGCTTAAACCTCCCCAGACACCTCGCAGAAAACCATTGGGAATCAGACTTCCACGCCCTCCAGTCTCCTTGCTCTAGCTCCGTGCTTCTCAACTGCACAGGACTGGGAACCCATATGATCCCACAGCTCACAAATCAGATTCCAACCTTAATGAACGCCCGCAACTGCTCAGAAGGACGATGAAGTCTACCCCAACAGACCCCCTCCCTGAGATGTATGGAATCCTGTCCCCAAGCTAACATTACAGCTGTTCAACAGGGCCTACGGAAACATATCCTGCCTCCTACATCAGCTAAATACAACGAGTAATCCCACTGAGGGTAGGCTCAAATCACGTAACCTCCTCTATCGTCGTTGGTGGCCTCTTGCTGAACAAGCCGGTGGTACTCTTCCTGAAAAATGGGCGAACAACAAGTGGTAATTAAAATGGACGGAAAACGTGTGGCAATTAAAATGGACGAAACACATGTGGCAATCAAAATGGATGAACAACATGTGGCAATTAAAATGGACGAAACACATGTGGCAATCAAAATGGATGAACAACATGTGGCAATTAAAATGGACGAAACACATGTGGCAATCAAAATGGATGAACAACATGTGGCAATTAAAATGGACGAAACACATGTGGCAATCAAAATGGATGAACAACATGTGGCAATTAAAATGGACGAACACTAAAAGACAACTAAAATTGTTAGTCCCTGATATACGAGGGAAAGTAAAGAATTATTCACATTTTTTTTCAATTTATTTTCACAAAATCAGGCGTTATCATTTTTCAACATAGTCTCCTTTTTCGATGCACATAGTCTTGCGTATGATGATGAACTACATCTGGCAGCAAGATCTTTGATTGGGAGATCTGAGGTTTTGAGGTGCGTAGAACCACCTCTTAATTACAGTTGTTTCCAGGTATACGCTGACCCAGGGTGGTAGCAGCACTTAGGGTCCCAGCTATGGGTAAATAGTGAACTTCCAAACCAAAACAAAACACTATGAAAATATAAAAATACATTTTATCTGTAGTTGCCGGCATAAAATTGTGTTCAAAATATATTTACTTGAAGCCATAAAATTGTTCAAAATATTTAGATTTCAGCATTAAATAAACCATAGAGGTGTTGATATGCCGCTAAACAAACAACCAACATGAAAGAACTTTCGTGACATTAATTCATATAATATCCTACAATTTGTAAAAGAAATAACGTATGGTACATCCACGATGATAGAACACACTACTTGATTGTAACGATAAACTGGACTAGCTCGTTTACCGTTACTCGACATCGAGTGGTCTGAAATGATATCTATTAAGCTTACCTCATTTTGGTACAAGGACTCAATTATGGTACATTCAAAAGGATCGAACATGCTACTTGGTTGTAACGATCAACTAGACTAGCTCGTTAACCGTTACTCGACGTCGAGGCGTCTGAAATGATATCTATTAAGGTTAGCTTAGTTTGGCAAAAGTCCTCAAGTATGGTACATTCACGAGGATCGAACACGCTACTTGGTTGTAACGATCAACTGGACTAGCTCGTTAACCGTTACTCGACGTCGAGGCGTCTGAAATGATATCTATTAAGGTTAGCTTAGTTTGGCAAAAGTCCTCAAGTATGGTACATTCACGAGGATCGAACACGCTACTTGGTTGTAACGATCAACTAGACTAGCTCGTTAACCGTTACTCGACGTCGAGGCGTCTGAAATGATATCTATTAAGGTTAGCTTAGTTTGGCAAAAGTCCTCAAGTATGGTACATTCACGAGGATCGAACACGCTACTTGGTTGTAACGATCAACTAGACTAGCTCGTTAACCGTTACTCGACGTCGAGGCGTCTGAAATGATATCTATTAAGGTTAGCTTAGTTTGGCAAAAGTCCTCAAGTATGGTACATTCACGAGGATCGAACACGCTACTTGGTTGTAACGATCAACTGGACTAGCTCGTTAACCGTTACTCGACGTCGAGGCGTCTGAAATGATATCTATTAAGGTTAGCTTAGTTTGGTAAAAGTCCTCAAGTATGGTACATTCACGAGGATCGAACACGCTACTTGGTTGTAACGATCAACCAGTCAAGCAGAATCGCTCGCTACCTATTGCCCCATGTAGAAACTCCTATTTTTATGCAGAAATCTCTGATTAGTTTGGTGCATGGACACAATTATAGGACACCAAATGATGATTAAACCCTCCTGGTTCCTCAATAGCAACGGTCAACTAAACAGATACATGAACATTATACTAGACAGAGGCTCTCAAGCGAAGGAAAGAGCCGGATATACATAACGGGAGTAACAGCAAAATTGTTCTATTGTTAGAGGAAGCTTTGAACTGTTGTATCTTAGAAATGATTAAAGATATCTTACTGGAATTCTCCGAGGTTTTTATAGCATTATTAGACTCTACTTTTAACAATAATAATGTATTAGGTTGGTGCGAAAATAATGTCGTTTTTTGACGTTAAAAAATACGTCAAAAAACGATATTATTTTTGCACCAACCTAATATTTAGCTTTAAGTTGAAATAATGATCCCTCTTCCTGTTGTGGCCTCCTGATCCAGTTTTCCTCTTTTTTTACACTTTTCACGATTCTCTTGATGGTTCTTGAATGGATTTTGAAGATGGATGCCAGTGTTTGAATGTTGGTACCATTACTGAATGCTTTGAATCTTTTTGCTCTCACCATTGCTCAGTTGGGAAGACAGTGTGGTTGATACAAACCGATTTAAACCTGTTCTCTTTCTAGCTGAATAACTCAAAGGGTTTTTCAGTGATTCTTACAAAAAATGGTCGTCAAGATGGCTAAGCGTCTTATCTGGAGGACTGGAAGAAAGAAAATCGATTAGTCTATTTTTTTTTTTTTTTTTTTTTTTTTAGACATTAAACATTTTGTGGGATGGACAATTATCCTACGCTGTTACACGATTTGGACAGTTTTGCTGTTACACGATTTGGACAATTTTGCTGTTACACGATTTGGACAATGTTGCTGTTACACGATTTGGACAATTTTGCTGTTACACCTGGTATAGGTATATTTGTAGATCCTCTTCACGCATAAGACTGTTAACAAATAATAATACCTGATCCAAAGGAATTTAAATAATGCAGTAAACCTATTCGACGTCTGAGATTCTCAAACAAGTCATGCATATACATAAAGCTTGTGACGCAAAAAAAAAAAAAAATAGCAAAGAAAAGAAAAATGCCTACGGCATCTGGATTTGCATTTTATATAAGTCAATTATTTAGCATACTGAACTGTTAGTTTTTATTCTTCCTTTGATACATTATATTAAAGACTAACGTGGCAACGAGTCAGAACACGTGGGTAGAATTAAAGAGAAAAATACGACAGAAACGAATATGGCCTGGGAACGAAGATAAGGAGTTGGGGGTTGTGTCAGGACAAGCAAAAAAAGATAAGAGGGGTGAGAATAATTCTTTATGTCTGAATGAATCTTCATAAAACAAACCACAAATACATTCATGATATGTAAGCTGTGTATTCTTCTTTATTTGCCCTGTCCCTTCAGGACGTAGGCGATCATGGCTCTCCACAATTTCCTGTCCTTTGTTGCTCTAATTCTGCCTTTTCGTTATTTCTTCTAAACCCGGTTCTGCCATATATTTACTAAAGCCAATCACGTATATTATGCGTTATTTTTCTCTGTCTTCAATCTGTCCTGTGAATATCAGATTTTCCAAGCCCTCCTTCCTCAGTATGTGGCCTAGAACTTTCAACTGTCTCTTCCTGATATTACGTATAAGTTTCTTTTTCGTTTCCATTTTCTTTAAAAACTCGTTCTTCACATGTTCGGTGTATGGTATTCTCAGTATCCTTCTGTAGAACCACATTTCTGTTGCTTCAAGTCTCTTCTTCAGCTTTGAGGAGATGGTCCAGAACTCACTGGCATACAGGGGGAGAGATATCACGTAACGGTGCAGTACTCTTTTCTTCGATTCTGACAAAATGTTCTGTGATCGCCTACGTCCTGAAGAGACGTAAAGAAGAATCTGATAGAATGGTCTATGCCACAAACCTTAAGTTAACCCCAAAACAAGGATGAAATATACCTGTTGGTCTAAGACGAAAAAATGGCTTGTTGTCATGATTTGCTAAGCACAGCTTATTTTTTTTTTTTTATAAATTTATCCCAAGCAAGGCGATAAATTCACTACTTCAATGGGCCACTGGAAAGGAAAAGACGTTAAAAGTAACCAGAAACCTAATTCTAAACGGGAGACCCGTATTAAAACTAGAGTTCAAAAGTGCTTACGCGGCCTTGTGAGTGATGGATTATTCTCCAGTCTGACACTTTTATCCCTCAGAAAAAACGTTACCCGTCTCTATTATATCGCTATTACTGTGGTAGATGTTCGCACGGGTTATTTTTTTTAGTTACACCAGCGGGAGGACATTCACAGTTAGGACCCGTCTTGCCGCGCTAAGGATGGTCAACCATTCTTTTAGCGTTCCTTTGATGAGGATTAAGTTCTTTCCCCGGAACGGTTACTTTGAGTAAAAAAAACTCCCAAGAGGATGCTTCCCTGACAGCTACAATCTTAGTTTCTTTAAATTGAGAGTTACATCACCATTCTCTTAGAGTTTCTTTGATAAGTAGTAAGTTCCACTCCGATAGTTTCTTCGCAAGAACTGTTAATTTGTCAGACGAACTCCCTAGGGGATGCTTCCTTGACAACAACAATCTTGGTCCCTTTAGGTCCAGGGTTAATCTATATCTATCCTAGTTATCCTCATAATACCCTCTTACTTCCTGCTTCCTCTCCCTTACAATCTTACTACTATATTTCTATTACTAACGTAGATAATGACTCCCGAGATGATGCTTAATCTCACTCAGTGCAATTTTAACTTCAGTGGCTCATGAGCCTTGTATCAAACGGTAAAAAGAAAAACTCTAGGTCGTTTTTTTTTTTTTTTTTTTTTGTCTCAGACAATGAGATTTGTGTTATTGTTTGCAAAAAAACAATTACTTCATCTGACATTTTAGTTGTGGACGACATTTCCCGACGACATTTTAAGCAACGCAATTAGATTTTGTCACAAAACAAAATATTCATTTGTATGGCTGCCAAAAGTTCAGTCAACACATTTTTGAACGTTAATTTATCAGAATCCCTGCGTCAACGCCCATTGTCCCAAATATCCAAATACCTACAATCTATCTTATAAATTTATAAGTCTACCATTCGTCCTTGCCTTGAATTGTTTACACCTAATCTAGTCCTCTGCTATATATTTAGAGTTCTTTGATAAAATCCAAAGAGGAATCAGCAATATTTATTTGTACGAACTGGCATCTCGGCTTCAGTCACTTTCCCAACGCATATATGAATATATATATATATATATATATATATATATATATATATATATATATATATATATATATATATATAATGAAAAACAAACCACTTTAATGTACCATTACGATAATTTATTTCACCTAAAACCTTTTTTAAGGATTCAGGATCATCAGGTAAATCTTCCAACAACGAATTGAGAAAAAAAAATGGGATTAGAAATTGGTGGGTAGTGTAATTTTTGTAATTTAATAGAGGGGGTTGAGAGTGGTAGTTAACCAGACAATATAAAGTATAGGGAGGGGTTAATTTTCTATCTCTCTTAAGTATGTTTTATATTGGAGTAGGAGGAGTGACAGAAAACTTGGCCTCTTTAGATGGTTAATAAAACGGAAATGAATTGTAGAAAATGTATACAAGTGAGTCTTATGGTAAAGAGAGAGATAGGGGGGAGGGGGAAAGAGAGATGGAGTTGTTATAATTTTGTTTTAACAAAATTATGTAAAAGATAGTTTACAATGTTTGATAGAAAATTCGATGTCTGAAAAAAATTTTGTTATTAACTTAAATGTTTAATTTTTTAAGTAAATAGTTTCAGGACTAAATATAACTATTATTGTAATAAACATATTTATCTAGGACATAAAGAAATATTTAAAATCTTAATAGTTTATTCACCCGACTAATTGTATTTCCATAATATAAAAAAAAAATAAATAAATAATATAACATCTATTTTAATATTTAAAATTAATTTATGAATGTAATTTATTTATTATATTGGTAAACTAAATTAAAGATTAGGTTTCATTATTTAATAGAATTTGAGGGTAATATTAATTTTCCTTTATTCATATATGCCTCACAAATGTATTCATGTGAATCCCTACATACATACGATCATTAACAAGTAAAAAAAAAAAAAAAAAAACACATTTGAGATAATTTACACAAAAATTCATTTATCCTCGTACATAAACTATATATACATTTTACAATCTTTATCTATATTTCAAAATATATATAGATTTCACAGTTAAAATTTAATTTTATCAGTGTGATTTCGGAAGTGTTTCATTTTAAAGGAATTTAGCTCATATTATTACTATTATTAATAGTCAAAGAATGGTATATTTAAATTTAAATCATCAGTTTAGAAATGAAACTCCCTTCAAAATATATATATATATAGATAGATAGATAGATAGATAGATAGATAGATAGATATATAGATATATATATAGATAGATAGATAGATAATATTAGTGGTAAATATACGCATACATATGCAATGATATATCTAAAATATATGAATATATATACATACACTTGTATAAAAAAAAATTCCAAGAGGATAGAATCAGGCATATATATATATATATATATATATATATATATATATATATATATATATATATATATATAGTTATCCACGGACAGACTGTTTCGGGGTATCACAGCTCAACAGTGTGACTAGACGTCCGGTTACATCTAGCTACGATCGAAACCAGGCTGAATTGGAGACAGTCGGAGATTTTACCCCTAAGCCGTTGGCGAACGGCAGGGAAGAAGGTGAATTTAAGCGTATTTATTTTTAGATTCGATTCGATTCGATTTACCGAAGAGTCATGCATTATAAGCCGTAATAGACACTGTTTACAAACACACACATTTCCTCCCCAGAGAGCTCAACTGAAATAAATTTTTCAGGAGCATATATATTGTCATCCACAGACAGAGTGTTTCGCTGTATCACAGCTCATCAGTGTGGCTAGACGTCCGGTTGCCTCTAGCTAGGATCGAAACATGGCTGAATTGGCGTCAGTCGGAGATTTTACCCCTAAGCCGTATGATTCTCGGACTAACGTTTTCATCTGGCATGAAGGGGAACGAGTATATATTTAGAGTTCCTTGATAAAATCCAAAGAGGAATCAGAAATTTTTATTTGTACAAACTGGCATCTCGGCTTCAGTCACTTTCCCAACGCATATATATATATATATATATATATATATATATATATATATATATATATATATATATATATATATATATATAAAGGCTTAAACACTAATTTAGTGTTTAAGCCTTTTTATTATATCCTTACTCTGTCCGGGACATTAAGTTCTACCTGGATTCTATCCCCTTGGAATTATTTTTTATACATATATATATATATGTATGTCTATGTATGTATATATATTTATATAGTTTCGATATATGATTGCACATGTATATGTATATTAACCACTAATATTATCTATCTATCTATCTATCTATCTATCTATCTATATTATCTATCTATATCTATATTATCTATCTATCTATATATCTATATTATCTATCTATATATATATCTATATTATCTATCTATCTATATATATATTATCTATCTATCTATCTATCTATATATATATATATATATATATATTATCTATATATATATATATATATATATTATCTATCTATATATATAATCTATCTGTATATATATATATATTATCTATCTGTATATATATTATCTATCTATCTATATCTATATATATATATATATATATATTATCTACCTATATATATATATATATATTATCTATCTATATATATATATATTATCTATCTATCTATATATATATATTATCTACCTATATATATATATATATATTATCTATATATATATATATATATTATCTATCTATATATATATACATATTATCTATCTATCTATATATATATATTATCTATCTATCTATCTATATATATATATATATTATCTATCTATATATATATTATCTATCTATATATATATTGTCTATCTATATATATAATCTATCTATATATATATATATATTATCTATCTATATATATATATATTATCTCTCTCTATATATATATATCTATATGTATCTATCTATATATATATATATATGAAATAATTGATAAGTCTGCAACTAAGGAATTTGGTTAACTGTGTCATGCTAGACAATTTTTCTTGTCAGAATCTACTTTATATAATTATAAGTCTACCATTCGCCTATGCATTGAATATTGCTACCACATCTGGTCTGGTCTTCAGTATACGCCCCCTCGCGCTAGTGGTGTCATAGGCGTTGATCTCGAGGTGATCATAACTTCATCTCTTTCCTCTCTCGGACGTATGATCGATAGTTTCTCTTTTAGTTCGAAGATAAAATGAGAAGTTGAACAAAACTTATCTATTTTATTAACACGTCGACGTGTACATCTCTAGCCAGTGAGGTCGCTCTATCACCCCCGCCCACTGGGGATCAAATTCCCCAAGGCATGAAATAACATGGCTAATCTGTATCACGTGATAAAACAACTGACTGAAAACACTAACTAAAATATTTATGAGTCTACCATTTGTTCTTGCTTTGAATATTGCTGCCACATCAGGTCTAGGGCTCCTGCTTGGTATCTAGACATACTTGATAAAATCCAATAAAGAATCAGCAATATTATTGATCCTGACCTGGCATCTCGGCTTCAGTCACATTCCTACTGTAATATAGCTCTCCTGTGCCTTTTCTATAAATACTTTCATAGTAATTGTTCCGATGGATTTTCCTCTGTGGAACCTAGTTTTATTTAAGAACAGTACTCGATTCTTTGGATATGCGTTGTGGTGTAATGGATGTCGGCTCGGAGTGAGAACTCGGAGAGCCGAGATCGAATCCCAGTAGAGTTCGTTAGATTGACTTATGCACAAATAACCTTGGGAAAGGTATGAATCCATCTCTTCTCCACCCCACCTGCTACGGTCTGAATAGAAGGACACATTGGGTTCTTTAGCCTTGGTTGGCAACCAGTGTACCATAGAAATAAATGGCAACCTACTGCCTCATCAGTCATGTATCGAAAGGTACATGATCGCCCAAGTAGGTATCACGTATGACACTTAACTGAATAGATTGGTAGCAAGGTCTCATCATTTTACAGTTGAAATGGCTAGATGGAACCGGAAGTTCTATGCTAATAGCTTCTTTTCTCGCATTTCTCGCTTGTAGAATTGTCTTCCGGGTTCTAGCTTTCCAGCTGATGTTGACATTCAAAAATTTAAATGCAATTTCAATCGTTATCTTCTGTCTTTTTAATTCCCATTCTTTTACTGTTCTCTCTCATTAAAAGTATTTTTTCTCAGACTCAATAATCCCCTTGTGTCTTAGTGGCTTTATTGCCTTGTTTGGGGCGAGATTAAAAAATACTACAAGATGCGACAAAAATGTATATACACTTTTACAGCGTGTGGCTCAAGTCAAATTACTTTCTTTCCAGATTTACACGTTAGTATTATTAATATCATCCAGTTGAATAAAGAAATTTTTAAAATGCAGTTGATGTTTAAAACCGGGATTTTTAAACCTTTCTCAAATTATCTTTTAGACAGAAGGAGAGTTTTATGACTAGATTTGGAATCTGGATATATTTGCGGTCATCTTGGCATGGATTGTGTGCTTCTAATATTAAATCAGTTGTAATTAAAGAACAGACAGTGTTTTTAGAATGACTCTCGGGTCAACATTGAGAAGGAAGGAGTCTACGTTTAGGATTAGATTTGCAATCTTGGGACATTCTTCTTCTTTTTCTTCTTCTTCTTCTTCTTCTTCTTCTTCTTCTTCTTCGTAGTGTTTCTGCTATTAAATCAATTGTAATTATCTAGGAAGTGTTCTGACAGAGGACGGTAAGTGCGACGCTGAGATCCGAAGACGTATCGGGATGACCAAAGACGTATTTCAAATGCTAGGCAAAGTATTACGAGACAGAAGGATTTTATTGGTAACAACAAAAAAAAAAAAGAAAAAAAAAAAGAAAAGAGTACTGAGCTGCGACATAACATCTGTCCTCCTTTACGGCAGCGAATGTTGGACGGTCTCCTCAAAGACGAAGAAGAGACTCGAAGCGACGGAGGTATGGTTCTACAGGAGGATTCTAAGGATATTATGGACCGAGCGCGTGAGCAACGATGAGGTTTTGGAGAGGATGCAAACAAGGAGGAAGCTTATACTTAACATAAGGAAGAGACCAGCTGAAGTTTCTGGGACACATAATGAGGAAGGAGGGCCTAAAGAATCTGATACTCACGAATCGAATAGGTGGCTTCGAATTTTTTTGGTCCCGATGGAATATTGCGAAACAGGAGGATGTCTTCGGTAACAAAGAAACGAATACTGAGCCTATTACATGACATCTGTCCTCCTTTATGGTGGCGAATGATGGACGGTCTCCTCAAAAATGAAGAAGAGACTCGAGGCAACGGAGGTATGGTTCTACAGACGGATGCTAAGGATATCATGAACCGAGCGCGTGAGAGGATGCAAACAAGGAGGAAGCTTATACTTAACATCAGATAGAGGCAACTGAAATTTCTGGGACACGTAATGAGAAAGGAGGGCTTGAAGAATCTGATACTCACACGTCTAATAGAGAGAAAGAGGGACAAGGGAAAGCAACTCATGACATACCTAGCGGGCTTAAGCAAGTGGATGGCAGAACATGTTCAGGGGGGTGGCAGAGGGGCGAAACTTGTTGAGAGCTGTAAGGGATAGGTAGAAGTGGAGAGCCATGATCGCCTACGTCCTGAAGGGACACGGTACGTAAAAAGAAAAAAAGTAATAAAAAATGAACGGACATTTCTTTCATACTGAGCCTGTTACAACGATTGAGAAGGAAGAAGAAAAATCTGAAGGCTTGATTTGCAATCTTGGGTCTTTTTTGTTCAATTTCATAGTGCTTCCTCTGTTGTAAATTAAGGACGAACAGACATTAGTCTCATTTATCTTGTTTTAAGTACAGTAAATTTTCCAGAAGATTAAAAAAAAAAATAACCTTTGACTTTCAGCTTTAAATCTAAGAATAAATACCTATCATTATTTTTTTGATCTGAGTACATCCCATGACCTAATTGCATTTAAAAGGTCAATTTATTTTTCTTACTGACGGATTTGAAACAGATTTATGTGTAAACATGTTTGTATCAGTGGCGGTTTTACTTAGCTGCCTTGCATATATCGTCATAAAATTATTGCTGAGATCGAAAATGGCATTTAAAAACACTCATTGGTTCGGGCGCCTCTGATGATATTAAAATGTGACTGTGCTTATTAGAGAAAGCCCAAAGGCTTGAAATGTATCTGCCAATCATGGCAGAGAAACTTGGTACATAAAAACTTATCTATTTTATTAACACGTCGACGTGTATATATCTAACCAGTGGGGTCGCTCTATGACCGATATGCTAATTATAAAGATACAAGAGAAGAGGAAAGAGAAGAAAAATGATATGAGATGTTGATACGAGCTTAAACCAATGAATCCACGCCGAGAACGAGAATACAAATTTAAACGGAAATAAAACGTTACAAGATATGTGATTTCATTAAAAAATGCCATGAAATCTGAGATGCAACAATGTAGCTGTAATATGTTATTTTCTTGTATAATTTGCATATAATGCTCTTTTTCATTTGTGCGTGTATATATGTATATATATATATATATATATATATAATTTGCATCCGAATGCATCAACCCAGGATTGAAACCCAACTGATATGGTGTCAGTCAGAGTTTTTGCCACTGAGCAATCTCCATTCGACAGAGTGAAGTAGCTATTCATTAGCGCAGGTGGGTGTTGTTCATAGAATTAGCTTGTCACTCAACAGTGCTCAATTGAAATATATATATATATATATATATATATATATATATATATATATATATAGAGAGAGAGAGAGAGAGAGAGACAGACAGACAGACAGACAGACAGACAGACAGACAGAGAGAGAGAGATTATGAAATGTTATTTGATACTGTTTATTATAAACAGAGCATTTACTTAAATATTTGTATCTATAAAAAGAATGTATAAACATGAATATATCTTAATACGTATATATATATATATATATATATATATATATATATATATATATATATATATATATGTATGTGTGTGTGTGTGTGTGTGTGTGTGTGAAACTATATAGAAAATAGGAAAGAACTCGTTAGCGGAAGAATCATATTCTTTAAATAAATAATTTTATATATATGAGCACTCTTTTAAGAATAGTAATTGTTGGTTATTGGAATTCATTCCATATACACCAATCATATACTTGGATATATATATATATATATATATATATATATATATATATATACATATATATATATATATATATATATATATATATATATATATATATATATATATATATATATATATAAAGTAATTAAACAGTAAACAGTAACAGCAAAATTGTCCAAATCGCGTAAAAGCAATATTGTTCAATTGTTAGATTAAACTTTGACCCGTTGTATCTCAGACATGATTATAGATAACATTTGTGAGGCCATACGTAAAAATCATATCTGCCTTCTTACGATATGGATATCCTGCCATTGTTGAACGGAACACATCTCAGTTAACTCACTACTACACACGTTAAATGTTGAAAACAGTCTAACCACAAATGTACACGTATGACAAATGTAACCTACCGAGTGTAACAGCAAAATTGTCCAATTGTTAGATTAAGCTCTGAACCGTTGTATCTTAGAAATGATTAAATATATCTTACTGGAAATCTGCGAAGTTTTCATAAAACTATTGGACTCTGCTTTGAGAAATAGTAATAAATAATTCCTCTCCAAGCTTTACAGAAGAATCGTGATGAAATTGATCATAAACGAAAATGACATGTTCATCATTAAGTAATCATAGCTAAGGATTGGAAGCTCATGAAGGATTGATATAAAGTTCTAATATATATATATATATATATATATATATATATATATATATATATATATATATATAATTTCAGTATCATTTTCTAATTTAAGATATGACTTAATCATCACAACTATGCCGGTTTGCAGCCAAGTAATTTTTAATGTTCGGGAACAGATGATAATCAAATCGGAAGAAGGTTCATCAACCAGTTCAAAGCCATATTTACGCACATCAGCCATTGAAACTAAGGACTTGTGTGCTGGGGCATTGTGCTAGCGAAAAAAAAGAGCCCTTTCGTCAGTTTTTCTTGATAGCTTTTCGTAACTACCTCACAGCAAGTTGGCCTTGTACTCTCCATTGAGGGTGTATCCGTTTTTTTTAAGATAATAAACCCAATGCTTTTTGCATCACAAATACTGAGGTCATCAATCGTGGCCGTCTTTCGAGAAGTTGGGGTGGAATGTTTCCAATGCATGGTTTGTCTCTCTGTCTCTGGCTCAGAGTGATGAGACCAACACTCATCTCCTCGGTGAAGAAATGTTCATGGAAACAAGCTGGATCTGCATCAGATAATGTCAGATTTTTCCGTGGCGTAATGTGTCTGATTTAGTTTGGTTTGTTTTGTTTTACGGCACATCAACCTCAATGGGTCATTGAATGCCGACAACTTGTTTTTTTCTGTGGTAATATTTTTGTTTTGTCAAAAATCTATTTCTGTTAAAAAAAATTTCCACAAAAATATAATATTTAATTAATAATTAATAATAATTAATTGGTAATATTATTTTTTCAAAAACATGTAACTAGTAATATTTTTTCAAAAACGTACAGCTGGTAATATTATTTTTTACAAAAATGAACAGCTGGTAATATTATTTTTTCAAAAACGTATAGCTGGTAATAGTTCTTCAAAAACGTACAGCTGGTGATATTATTTTTTCAAAAACGTACAGCTGGTAATATTTAAAAAAAAAAACGCATAGCTGGTAATATTTTTCTCAAAACGTATTGCTGGTAATATTTTTCTTCAAAAATTTCAAAATATTTCTGTTATTAAAACCTATTTTTACACCTTTTTTAATGCTTTCTACCTCAGTTTCGGGATTAACTATTTGCCCATAGCTGGGACTCTAACAGGTGCTACCACCCAGGGTCAGGATGGACCTGGGAACACCAGCAATTAAGAGTAGGTTCCACGCTTCTCAAAGCCTACTGATCAGAGGCCTTGCTGTCGGACGTAGTTTATCGTCTTACCCAGGATGCGGATGTAGTTTATCGTCATACCCTGGACGGGTAATGAGTCTGGCGCGCTTTTGATCAGGTGTCGGAAGACCTAGCAACCATTCGTCACGACAAGGTCATTGCGCAGTATATTCTCTACTCTCTCACAGGATATGCTAACAGCATTGGCTATTTGATTTATAGTGCATCGTCTGTTATCCATCACTACAGGGTGAACACGATCAATGTTTTCCTCGGTAGTGACAGTTGGCGGACGTCAAGACCTTGGATCATATTCAAGATTCTCCATTCTCCTCCTAAATTCAGCTGCCCACTTTTTCGCTAGAGCGTCAACCGCTAATATTAGCAAGGACGTCAGCATGAATGTCATTGAAAGCTAAAACCTTTATCTGCAGGTACTTGATAACACCACGATGTCAAATTTTGTCCGTTTTCAAGGGAATATGCAAGATAGATAGATAGATAGATAGATAGATAGATAGATAGATAGATAGATAGATAGATAGATATGAACAGACTAGGATAGATAGGTAGATAGATATGAACAGACCGAGATAGATAGATAGATAGATAGAGAGAGAGAGAGAGAGAGAAACAGAATTAGATAATACAAAGATCTAGACAGATAGATTAGAAAATAGATAGATAGACAGACAGACAGACAGAAACTGACTGATGTATAAATATAGATATATAAGAACATAAACAGACTGTGATAGATAGATAGATAGATAGATAGATAGATAGATATGAACAAGATAGATAATGATCAGACAGTGATAGATAGATAGATAATGAACAGAGATAGATAGATAGATAGAGAGAGAGAGAGATAGATAGATAGATAGATAGATAGATAGATAGATAGGGACAACTTGAGGTATCTAGATCTCGTGGTTTTTAGTATTAAAAAAAAGAAGACGATAAATGTCCCGATATGAACAATGTAACGAAAACAATCTACCCCCGTAGGCCGAATAAAGTGTTTAGTTGAATATTCTTTGAAGATTACACCAATCAACAGACACATGAAGAAGGCCAGACAGCGCAGTAGTCGGAACTTTGTGACAATAACAACAAAGATGACGACATTAGAACGAATATAAATTAAAAAAAATGTTGGAAGCGTATGTTTCAATTGAGTACATCTTTGGAAATTTGAGGTTCGAAATAACAAATGAAAATTATCATTTTCAGCTGTTATTTCTCAAATTTCCAAAGTTAAAACAATTTTTTTTAGATAGACAGAAAAAGACATACGAGCGAAAATAATCCTTTTTCATTTAAAATATCTCTTTCATCTTAAATTTCAAATTTCGAATCAGTAGCTTTGGAGTTTCACTAGCATGCGCAACCGATACGACAAGTATATCAGCCACTGAGCGTTTTCATGGACTGATGCATCCCCACTTGTACGCAGGGTTGCTGGAAGATAGGCGATTTTATCGAGTCAACATCTCTAGAAAGATTACAAACCGAGTCTATAGAACCCACTGTATTGCTATTTAACCTGTAGTGAACAAAAAGAAGATCTAGAGTTAAAATTCAAATGCTAAGCACTGACTGATTGATTTTGTTAGAAATTAAAAAAGACGCGAATTTACAAACTTTGCTTAACACACACGCAAAAGCGAATCCAAATCAAAACTCGTAAAATTTCACACCTTGATGAGAAATGTTTTTCGGTCAATAGAAAACTAGGAAACATTTAAAAACAAAATTCAAATAATCTTCATTTCTCAGAAACAAATTCTTTTACGGACCTTTTCGCGAGCCGACGCGAAGTTTGTTCATCGTCCAATGGAAAGGCCCGAATCATATCCGGGAATGAATTCCCAAATTACTTTTCAAGCCTCACATATAAAATAAAAGACGGGCAAGTTCGTCTGTTACCAGCGAATAGGAGGCGAACGTATTAACACGTCCCTTGACAAACGTCAATCGATCGTTATTATTATCTCTACCTTTCTTATTCACCTCTTTTATACTTGATAAACGAACGGAACATTTTAAGACTGAGCGATTACTTCAAAGACATTCCTATCCTTCGATAACGCTCATACGTACATACATACATACATACATACATACGTTCCTGCCAACGTACACATAAACTTATTCTTGCAAGGACTACTACGAACATTTTGACAACCTTGTATCAACTAAAAACATTAATTTTATTTGTAAAGACCATAATTGATTTATATGTATATAAATTTGTTGTTTCACTTTACAATTTGATTTTCTTGTTTTATACCCCTCTTATCGTGGGGCTATCTATTAGGTTGGTGCAAAAATAATGACGGTTTTTGACGTTACGTCAAAAACCGTCATTATTTTTGCACCAACCTAATAACTAACAAGTGCAAATCAAACTAATCTGTTTCAACACTCATGCTATTCACTATAACTAATAATCCACAAATCCATAGTCGGGGAAAGAAAGATGTATTAATACCTTTCCCAATAGCATTTGCCCGTAAGTGAATGTAACTTGAATTTAGAACTATGCTCTCGAATTTCTCAATCTTTTAAGCCATCCGCACATCCAACCAGAAGACGCATATAAATCAATGGCTTCTAAGGTATTCGGGGAATTCAAAAACAACATTTTTTTTCTTTCTCGTCGTTCGAACATCAAACATGCCACCCAAGAATATATTCCAGAACTTACGCACAAAGACACCCACATATCCCTCATAATGTCTTTTTGTTTTTTTTGTTTTTTTGTTTTTTTTCTTTTTTGTATAAACAAACCCAGAAGTTGACAGTGAAATTATAAACAGGCTTTATTTGAATATCTCCTTATTACCATATCAAGCAAAAATCCAAATGACTCGGAAATTCCTTGGAGGCTGACATTACGCTTACCGAATGGAAAAATAAAAAAAAGTCTGGGCTGTAACGCAAAGCAAAATAATATATATATATATATATATATATATATATATATATATATATATATATATATATATATATATATATATATGTATATGTATTTATGTATGTATATATATGAGTGTGTGTGATAAAATAAAACAACGGAATTATAGATGTTTTATTTTTATTTTTCTCCCTTTTGTGTCATCGAATTTGTTTGACAGCAGTGTTTTCAACAAGTTGCAGACCACAGGCCACAGGCTTTGATCTAAAAAAAATCCTCGATAATAATGAACAATTAGATACAGTGTAAAAAAAAATTGTTTTGAAAAAAGGCGTAAGCTTTGAATAGCCCTATGAACGGTTTCGCTGAGGGAAGAGGAATTTTGATTTGAAAAAGAGATAATCATTCTAAATTTTACCAATGCATATTTGAGCTCTCACAATTTAGGACGTGTTCGAGCCAGTGAAAAAAAAAAAATTAAAACTATGTTATAAAAATAAATAAAGTGATGGGAAAGATAAATTTAAAACTAATAAATATAAAAAAAAAAAAAAATGAAAAATATACCCAGATATTTAAGGAATGAAGAATTTTTTTAAAGCATTAAACCCCAAGCAAGGCGTGAAGCCACTAACACGCAAGGGATTACAGAGAGTTGGAGTGAGAGCAAAGAGGAAGGACAGAGGAAAGGATGAAGAGAAGGATAGGGGATAGATCAAGGCATCTGTAGACGTCGATTGACATTACATTAGAATAGTTGGAGATTATAGCTATCAGGGAAACAAGAAATGGGGAGGAAGTTCCACAGGTGAGAAGTGCGAGACATGAAGCTGTTGGAGTAGAAGAGACGGCTATATTTAACAGTTTCAACGGTGAAAGGGTATGAGCGAGATGCCAGCCTAGTAGAACGCTTAAATTCATGAAGTCGGGGAACCAACGAAAGCAGCTCATCGGAGCAGTTCCCATGAAAGTATCTGTAAAAAAGACAGAGGGAGGCGACGGCACGTTTGTGAGAGAGTGACTGCAGACGAGATGCCAGATCAGGGCCAATTATATTGCATATCCGTCTTTGGATTTTATTAAAGACCTTGAGACAAACAGAAGGGGCTCCAGACCATATATGGCAGCTGTACTCCATGCAAGGGCGAATGGTTGATTTGTAACATAAAACCGCATGTAGGTCATCATATCTTTTTACTCTCTCCGTAAAAGCCAGTGTTTGTTTTTTAATGTCTTAATTGTAAGTCTGATAGGTTCAAGCAGGTCAAATTGGCTGGTCGTCGCAAAAATGACCTACAATCTGTTGTTAATTAGGGCAAGCAATGGCTTGTTAGTTTTAACGACTCTAAAATGAAATTTCTCTTTTGTATTCGCCTGAGATGACTTGTTGGGCCTTCAATAAGCCAAAATTAAAGCTTTAAAAATTAGACACGGTAGCGAAACGTCTCAATTTATAAATGTTGTGGATTCCGTGAATGGAATCCTGCACAACTAAATAAACAAGGCCAGTAATTGAGATAGAAAAATAAGTGTATTAAACGTAAGAATACAGACTTGAAGTGAAGATTAGTAGTCCAGGAATGCGGGTTAGTAGAAATTATATGTACAAGTCTCTGTAAGTAAAGCCGTAATCATCTCTCTATCTCTCTCTGGACTCTTGTATAACTCTCTGAGAACACCCTGTGTCTGTCTCCGTATCTCTCAACCTGTCTCAACGTATCTCAACGTATCTCAGTATTTAATATTCCACCCACGAGGAATATATGTGGCACAAGGCCGAGTTTACTTACTCAGTGGGGTTGTCCGTGGCCGTAGGCTCGGCCAAAAATATACCCTTTGAACCCGCCTAGACCTCCCCGGACGAAACCTTGCCCTTTGGCAAAGCCTCGTCCGGGTTCCTCTCTGCCAAAGCAGAGAGTTCGACAGACGTCGAGACTGTATCTCGACGTATCTCGCTATTTAATACCCCACCCACGAGGAATAAATGTGGCACAAGGCCGATTTTAAAGTGGGTTTCTCCGAGCCCATAGGCTCGGCCAAAAATATACCCTTTCAACCCGCCTAGACAGGTTCAGGGCCTGTCTACCTTCCCGGACGAAACCTTGCCCTTCGGCAAAGCTTCGTCCGGGTCCCTCTCTGCCAAAGCAGAGAGTTCGACAGCCGTCGCAAACAGTCAAAGTCTGTATCGAGACGTAGCTCAACAGTAGGTATTATGTCTGTCAGTAAAAGTATACTTTGGACAAGTCCATCTTATATAAAAAGGGGAGAGCCCCACAACAATAAATGATCCCCTATTTGTCTTTATTTAATTATTTAAAAAATCGTTTCACTCCGAGCAAGGCGATTAAGCCACTAAGACGCAAGGCGTTACTGGGTGTGAAAGAAACTGAGAAAGCGTTATTGAGGAAAAAGGACAATAAAAGAACAGTAACAAAGGGACCGAAGGTGACGATAGACATTGCATTTAAATTTTTTGAAGAACGTAGTTGACAAGGAAGCAAGAAGCCGGAAGAACGTTCCACAAACGAGAAGGCTTACATCTAGCAATATCAACAGCAAAATCTGCGGATTAGTTCTGTAAAAATTTCTGGGGAAATTCATGAGGAAAGATGGCTCGCAGAATTTGACACTCACAAGACATGTTTGTGGCATAGAGAAAAATTGAAAAAACTAAATGACGATCTTGTGTAAGGGGATGACAGAACAAAAAGTAGAATAACTGTCCCCGCCATTTTTTGGTCATGTCCCGCCACAGCATCGCTAAAATGCTCTTACTTATTTCATCTACATTATTTAAATTATTCGGACTATTGTCCTCATCTTTATCGCCATATTTATTACAACCTTTCGGCCTTTCAATATCTGTTATATTTCTGAGATAAGGTATTATGTACATTATTTACATTATTCGGATTATTGTCCTCATCTTTGTCGCCATATTTATTACAACGTTTCGTCCGTTGTACGCTCCGGCCTTCTTCAGGTGGTTGTAATGTCAAATTGAAGCCTTTATTTCGCTCACTTAGGGTTGACTGTTCTAGTTCCACGTGCCATGTTTAATGGATGTCTGTTATCAGTTATTTCATCTATATAATAAATGCGAATGTGAGTGTGTCACTGTGTGACACTTTTTCAACTTTATGCCCAGAGGCCGTAGCCCAACATATCATACCATTTTGGAATCAGGCCGACTCCGTTAGTAAATTAAAAACATTCCAGTTAATTGATGTTCGTCAGGTTTTTTGTATTCTCTTGCCTATTAAACTTGTTGACGACGTTGTTACAAATATTACAGTGTAACCCGGATATAAGAGAGACCCGGATATAAGAGAGACCCGGATATAAGAGAGATTTTCTCTGGTCCCAAATTAGAGCCATACTTACCTAAACAAAACAGATAAAACCCGGATATTAGAGAAACCCGGATATAAGAGAAACCCGGATATAAGATACTTCTTCTCCGATCCCGACAACTCTCTTATATCCGGATTACACTGTATATCTATTAATTTGAAAAAAAGATGCTATCGGTGAAATTATTCTTTTCTCGTATTCTTACTTTTAAATATTGTATCTTTAAGTTTCAGACTTCGAGGAGGTGTAGCAGCTCCGACGGTGGAACAGTCATGCTTCTTTGGGAGCAGTTCGTCCGCGTTGCTTCCCATCTCTCACCAGCGGCTCTAAATAGCTGTTTGCATGCAACAGCTGCCATGCTCCGGGAAACTGCTTCGACAGGCGGCCAGACATGTTGAGGGTCGTCAATGAGTCGAAATTTTTCATAATTTCGGGATTAACAGCCCTATTGCATCTGAAGACTGATTTCTTCCGAGGCGAACGGATGAGATCTCTTACAGATCCAACAGCCATGAAGACGGTCTCAGGAAGTACTGTGGTGTGTATATCAAACTATGGACGGGACACGTAGAAGTCCCGCTCATCTACTGCAGCGTGGAGGTGTCCGTTTGTAACGGTTCCTCGTGTCATCAGATAAAGACTCCTCAGACCAATATAGAGGTCTGAAGATTCATCATCACTATATCACTTATTTGGCGACCAATTTCTAGTGTCCCCACTGCTCCAAACTCTGCACGCTATAATTTGTTTGCGGAACCACCCCCGGATCCACTAATGAATTGCAAGACAAAACCTTCTTCGGACGTTAAGAAAGATTATAATGATTTCAGCTGTAGTCGTTAGAATCAGAAGACAATAACTTTCACTCATTAACTGTTATAATTAATGGATTTTTTTCTAGTTGTTCTTTAGCTTAGAATGTGACAAAATGTTGAAGATTTACTAACTCATCTTACACTTAGCTTGTCCTGGGTGAGACGATAAATTACATCCGACAGCAAGGCCTATGATCAGGAGGTTTTGGGGAGCGTGGAACAAGCTCTTAATTGCTGTTGTTACCAGGTCCACTCTAACCCGGGGTGGTAGCACCTGTTAGGGTCCCAGCTATGGGTAAATAGTGAACCGCCTACACAATATTTTTATTATAAAAAGATCGATAATAGCAAAACGATGATCAATGCAACACTAAAAAATATAAAAATACATTTTTATCGTAAAATTACCAACAATACATTTTAGGATTTACAAAAGGTATATCTAAAAAAACATACCTTTACTCTGAAAGTATTAAATTATATATTCCAAATATTTGTAGTTGAAAGCATAGAATTACGTACAAAATATTTAAATTTCGTCATTAAAACACCCATAAAGGTGTTGATATGCCGCTAAACAAAATCAAACAACCAATATTAAAAAAAAACAAAACTTTCATGACATTATTCCATATAATATTCTACAGTTTCTTAACCCGAGAACACTAACCATGGGTACCCATAGTACCCAGTTCAAATTTTCCTATTTTTAATTACAATTTTCAGTACCTGATTTTCTTACCTAAATAATGTTTTTCAGTTCCTATTAATGTTAACTCAAAGTATAAAGTTTGAAGTGCCTGCATGTAAAATATTTCAAATAAAGATTTATATTTAATATTTTTTTTGATATTTTAAAATTCGGGTAGGATATACCCATGGTTAGTAGTGGTGTAACTTTAATTGATGGTTAGTGTTCTAGGGTTAACGACAGATTGAGTTTAGACATTTCCATTATATAATCTTAATTTAGCTTAACCTTCACTGCTTCTCGCCATATTAATCTTTTAGGCGGCAAGCGTAGGAACCTTTCCCCTTGGTTATTTGATATTACGACGCTTAGCTGATATTCGTCATTTACCAGTAATTATTTTAATCTTATATAAATTTTCGCTCAAATATCATTAGGAAAGGCATGAGAGCATCTCTTCCCCTTTCAGCTATGGATTAAACAGTAAAATAAACTCACATTTATTTACATTATTGGGACTGTTATCCTCATTTTCATTGTCCTATACACTACCGAGTACGCTCCGGACTTCTTCAGATCATTAGAATTAAGAACGTCTTTATCCACTGGGCCATGTACTTGAGGACACATGGCCCAGTGGATAAAGACGTTGGTTAGATCCAGTGACTAGACCCAGTTGTGAGTTCAATACCAGGCCACAGCAGTGGTGAACCAAAACTTGGAGAGCTGAGTTAAAGGGAAATAACCGTGTCATCAGGAAGAGGCATGGCACGTGGAACTAGAACAATCTACCCCGGTGGATAAAATAAAAGGTTCGATCCAAATTCCAATCACCAGAAGAAGGCCGGAGCGTAGAACGGCCGAAACGCTGTGAATATGGCAATGAAGATGAGTATAACAGTCCGAATAATGTAAATAATGCTTTAATTTTGTCTGGCAACAAAGGGAAGGAATGGACTGAATTTCAAACAGTGAAAAAGCATCTTTCCCGAGAAGGCATGGTAATTTACAGATAAGAAAGAAAAGGAATCTGTAGAGATCCATGATCGACTACATGGGGACATGTACGGTTAACGCAGAAATTGAATTCGGTGTCCGGAATTCAAATTCTGACTGAATCCATCTTGCTCCAGCTATGGGTTAAAAAGTTGGTCAGACTCAGTTCTCTGGCCTTGGATTGCAGCCAGCATAGAAGCAAATCCCTGAATACGAACTTCGTAGATAAGAGGATAAATTGGGCTGTCAATCTTCTTATGTCAACCAGTCGAGGAGAAAGAAAACACCGGGTTTAAAATCAGTTTGACGTGAGATAGCCACCGTCAGGTACTCTTGTCCTAGACACATCTATTGTTGCTACAATTGCAGTACATGTGGTGTCACAACGAACATAATACATTGCAGGACTTATGATTTGTGATGTTCGGATATAGAATAGGTCGTTTGGTTAATATGTTGGCCAGAGATACCTGATTTGCATATTCCGCATTGCATATTTAAATTTAATTATTTAACTGACCTCTTTTTTTAATGAGTAGAGGTCAGTTATTTAAATATGGAAAATACGATCGAAGGTTTCTATCCTGCATATTTCTGAAACAACTTAAGACAGAAGAAAAGAAATGTCAGCATTCTCCAAGAATTAATACATAAACTAAATATGGCGCTGAGAAAATGTCTGGAACTAAATGTCTGTAAATTTAAATTCAATATAAAATTAAATTCAATGTAATATTAACAAAATCCTATGCAATTTCATTATTTAAGTGCAACTAATACAACGAATTATACAGTAACTATCGCATCCATTAATTAAAATTTATTACCGGCTTACCTATTTTTTTTTTAATGGCGCTGAAGTAACATTTACAGTAACGACCCCAGAAATGCTCTCTTTCCCACGGCTTCAAAATCTTCGAAAGCATTACACCAAGACGCGGTAAGAAATACAAACTGCCAATCGGAGAACACGAAATCCAAAACTTAATAGGCGCAAATTCCTCGCGAATTAAATCATTGGGTTCGTTAATTAGCGCTTATAAATAATTACAGGTAATTTTTCCTCGATTTACATTTCGATAGTCACTTGATATTTGCAGAAACGGAGTTATTTATATCCAGGCACAACTAAAAACCCATTATTATTATTATTATTATTATTATTATTATTATTATTTCCTTTGTTACTCATTTCTTTCCGGGTCCCGACCAGAGACCTAAGGTCAGAAATGGCATCATGACATTTTCTTCTGAGCAGTTTTAAAAAAAATCACACATATTTTACATAGATAAAGCCCTTCGTAAGGTGTGGGCTGTACTTGTGAGTATATATATATATATATATATATATATATATATATTGTATTCTTTAAGGCATGGGCTACCAGGGATTCCTTCAATGAGTCTATTATTATTATTATTATTATTATTATTATTATTATTATTATTATTATTATTTCCTTTGATTTCTGCTGTATACTCTTTTCTTTCCGGGTCCCGACCAGAGACCTAAGTTCAGAGATTTCATCATGACATTTTTCATTGAGCAGTCTTGACCAAATAATTTACACATATTTTACATAGATAAAGTCCTTCGTGATGTGTTGGCTGTACTTGGGGGTACATTTTTTTTTTGTATTTCTTTAAGGCATAGGGATTCCTTCAATGAGTCTATTATTATTATTATTATTATTATTATTATTATTATTATTATTATTATTATTATTATCATCCTCTTCTTCTAGTCTTGGGTGTTACGATAAACTACATCCGGAAGCAAGGCTTCTGATCGGGAGGTTAGACGTTTTTGATTTTCTAAGCCTGCCTTCCTCGTTATGTGCCTAACAAATTTCAAATGTCTCTACCAGATAAGTATCATTTAAAGTTTCCATTTTGTTTCTATTTTCTCTAAAACTTCGTCGTTGCTTACAGGTTCCATCCAGCATCCTTCAGTAGGACTACATTTCTGTTACTTCAAGTCTCTTCTTCGTCTTAGGAAGATTGTTCAGCGTTCCCTGCCATATAGGTAAAGACGCCATCCACCGCTGATTTATCAATGAATTCGTCTGTGGAAATGGAAGCTAGTTGATTTCTTGACGACTTAATCTACAGGGTGATCCTAAAGTCTGGACTATTAAAAAAAGCTCATTAACTATCGTTTTTTTTTTTTTTTTTTTTATCTCCACAGATTAAACATTGTTTTGTGAAAAGAAGAAAGAATTGGCTTCTTTTTTGGGGGGAGGGGTAGGGGTCAGCTAAAGAAGAAGATGTATTCAATGAAAATCGCAGATGCAACTAACTTGATTGAATGCATGCAGAGTAAATGTGCTAAAATTGACGGCAATGTGGATTCAATGTATGGAGTTCACATGAATCTTGCAAAACGCATCAGCCTTGACATCACAAATTATGGAACTCATATTGAAAATGTTATTTTGTTAATATTCCAATTTAAGAATATATTATTTACATTATTTACATTTTATTCGGACTGTTATCTTCATTGCCATATTCACAACGTTTCGGCCGTTGTACGCTCCGGTCTCCTTCAGGTAATTGGAATTTCGTTCGAACCCTTTATTTCGTCCAATGGTGTAGACTGTTCTAGTTCCACGTGCCATGCCTCTTCTGAATGTCTCGGTTATTTCCATTTAACTTAACTCTACAAGTTTTTGGTTCACCACTGCTGTGGCCTGGTATTGAACTCACAACTTTGGGTTTAGTCACTGGATCTAACCAATGTCTTTATTTACTGGGCCATGTGTTCGAGACGTTGTGAGTATGGCAATGAAAATGAGGATTAACAGTTCGAATAATGTACATAATGTAAATAATCATAATACCTCATCTCAGGGATTCAATCACCTGAAGAAAGCCGGAACGTATAACGACCGAAACATTGTGAATATGGCAATGAAAATGGGGATGAGGTAAATAATGTAAATAATCCTAATACCTCATCTCAGATATATAAACAGATAATAATATATTGTTGAAAATTTAATTTCTTGAAAATATGCATTTTTGCCTGTGTCCAGACTTTAGGGACAGCCTGCACACAAGCTTTCTCGTTTCGAATTGATGTCAGCTTCAACTACCTCCAGGAAAGTTGTTTCACTGTGCCGCGCCAGAAAGTTTTTTTTATCGTCTGAGTCCATCATTCAAATCAACAGATCTACCATTCGTCTATGAGAGATATACTGTTGCCATATATGGTCTGGTGACCCCGCTCTTGATCACGAGGTTTTCGACAAAATCCAAAGACGGATATGCAATGTGATCGGTCCTGACTTGGAGTCTATACTCCAGTCACTTAAGTGCAATCTCCTCTTCTACTCCAACAGCTTCTTCACATGCCCTTCCTGAGAGTGGAGCTCCCTTCCTCTTATTTGCTTCCCTGATAACTATAATCTTCAAAAATTTAAATGTAATGTCAATCGACATCTTCTGTTGCTCTGATCCTCGTTCTTCTTGTTATCCTTTCCTCACCCCCTTCCCATACCCAGACTTTTCCCTTGATTACACTCTCTGTAGCCCTTTGCATACTAGTGGTAATCCCGACTTGCTTGGGGTCAATGCTTAAAAAAATGTATTGAGTGTATTGAGTTTTAAATTTATGCGAACAGAGCTATATAGCTGTTGTGGTAAACCCTCCTACAGGAGAATGAACTCTTCCTCCTCTCATAAATACTAACTGCGAGGGTCGGTTGGGAAGGGTAGATGCAATCTCTGACTCTGTATGACTTCTGTCGAACTCTTTGCTTTTGCAGAAAGGAACCAGGTCGAAGCTATGCCGAAGGCCAGAGTTTCGTCCGGGGAGGTAGACAGATCCTGAACCCGTTCATGCGGGTTCTAAGGAAATATTTTTGGCCGAGCCTACGGCCTCGGAAAACCCACAGTAAACTCAACCTTGTGCCACATACAACTCTCGTGGGGTGGGGGTGCTGTTAAATATAGAGTAGACGCAGTGCTAACCTACCGTTCGGACGTACACCTCTATCTGCTTATTACTAACACTCTTGCTTTGTATATATCTTCAATATACTTGTACAACCTACCTTCGTCTTTCTTTCTGGCCCCTAAACAGGCCACAACAATACCGGATGTAAAGGCAAAATTGTCCAAATCGTGTAACAGCATAATTATTCATCCAGCAAAATTTAACCATTTGTCGTAAGGAT
This sequence comes from Acanthosepion lycidas, assembly GCA_963932145.1. Lineage (NCBI taxonomy): Eukaryota > Metazoa > Mollusca > Cephalopoda > Sepiida > Sepiidae > Acanthosepion > Acanthosepion lycidas. The sequence goes on along the minus strand of OZ010587.1, from coordinate 26,728,181 downwards.
CACTAAAAAACCCTTTGGTCCATTCAGCTAGAAAGAGAACAGGTTGAAATCGGTTTGTGTAAGACCCACTGTTTTCTCGAATGAGCAATGGTGAGAGGGAAAAGATCATTCAGACCTTCAGTGATGGTACTAACATTCATAGTCTAGCTTCCATCTTCAAAGTCTATTCAAGAAACAATCAAGAGGACAGTGAATACGTTTAAAAAAGAGGGGAGAGTATAGAGGAAAATCTGACCAGGAAGAGGGATCATCATATCAAGTTAGAGCTAAAGATATCATTTAGAAAAGATCCAACTCAATCCATAAAACGTTTGGCACATGAGAGAGATTTTTCACCTATAACAATCCAAAGAGTAGTGTAAAAAACTTGAAAATGAAATCGGATGTGAAAGTGTGAGGCACCTTGTTATTCCAGAACAGTAAGTTAGAAGGTTAGAGAGTGCGAAGATCATTTTGGAGAAGTTTGAAAATGATCCTGGAATATATATATATATATATATATATATATATATATATATATATATATATACTTTATTTAAATCCTTCAAAGTACAGTTCAATTGTGTTAAAAAAAAAACCGGAAAATTCCAGTAAGATATCTTTAATCGTTTCTAAGATACAAAGAGCAGTGTAAAAAGACTTGAAAATGAAATCGTATGTGAAACATGTGAGGCAACGTGTTACTTCCAGACAGAAAGTTAGAAAGTTAGAGAGGGCGAAGATCATCTTGGAGAAGTTGGAAAATGGTCCTGGAATTATATATATATTTATATATATGTGTGTGTGTGTGTGTGCGCGCGCGTTTGTGTGTTTGTGCGTGTGTGTGTGTGTGTGTGTGAACTTTATTTCAATCCTTAATGAATTTCCGATCTTTAACTATGATTAATTAGTGATGAACATGTCATTTTTGCTTATGATCGATTTCATCACGATTCTTCTGTTAAGATTATTGAGTAATTATACATTCTTATTGCTCAAAGTAAAGTTCAATTGTGTTATAAAAACCTCACAGAATTCCAGTAAGATATCTTTAATCTTTTCTAAGATACAATGGTTCAGAGCAAAATCTAACAATTGGACAATTTTGCTGTTACACGATTAAGATAATTTTGCTGTTATACCCGGTGTATTATTTGAAAAACTCATAGAGTGATAAAAATAAAAATGTCCATATATTAATTTAATTACAGGAACACTTTCCCTGAACCTAGCCCCAACCGAAAGGATGGCGAAAATATAATGGCTGCTAAAATATCAATGGTCCCAAATGGCAGCAGATAAATGTTTGAAGTGTCATCTGCTGGTGGCAGTTGGAACAAACAGGCTCGAGATGGGTTTTCTAATTGACTGTGAAGACACGTCAGATCCGCCGCTGTCGGGCTAATACAGTGTATGGCACATGCGCAGTTGGGATTCTGGTGGCTTCCATTAATCAGTCTAGTTAGAGTGTTTTTTTAATCTTTGCTCAGCTTGAAAAATCGAAAAATAAATAAAGATATTTCTTGTTGAAAACGTAGAGAACAGAATAAGCATAGAGCTGGTTATATATATATATATATATATATATATATATATATATATATATATATATATATATATATATATGTATGTATATAAGACCGTAGATCTATATAACCATAGATACATCAGTAAAGAATCAAACCGCCATCATAACATTCTTGATAATTTACATAAATCAGTCTAAGTTAGATTACCTACCAACCCCAGCAATTGGGAAACATTTTTGATAATAATCAAATTAAATATATAAAAGCTTTAGAACTAAGTAATCATAAAATAAAGTTAGAGTATTTAGAAGAAGAAAAAAAAGGTAAAAATAAAGAGAAACACTGTAGGCGTAACATAATATAGTTTAATCCATCTTTTAATCGTAATGTTCAAACGAATATTGTAAGAATTTTCCTAAATTTAATAAGCATTTTAACCATTCGCAACATTAAAAATTTTTTTAACAAAAATAATGTTAACATCGATAAATCCATATCCCACATAACAACATTATATTAAATATATTTCCAACAAAGACAACCTTAATTTCTTTTAAAAAATAAATGCAATTGCCGAAAAAATATGACCCGTCCCTTAAACGGTCAATGTATGACTGATAATATTGTATACCGAGCGAGCATACATTCCGGTTAAATTTTATTGTAGTCCTATTGAAAATCATTGGAAATTTCGCTTCTACCACCATCGAATGACTTCTCAGCAATACAAAATACAAAAACATCACTGCTCTCTCTAAATATTTCTGGCGATTAAAGAATGATGGTAATACACCTTTTATCAACTAGTATATTATAGCAAGAGCCAAAATTTATAACGGGAAAGGAAAAAGATGTAACTTATATCTTAAAACACATATATAATGCTTTCTTATTAGACAAAAGAAATGAATTGATGGTTAGATGTAGGCATAAAAATAAATAGCGGTTTAAATACGTTCATCCACATTAATTTTTAATGTAAATTATGGTGGTTTTTATTTGTTTTTAAAGAACAAGTAATATGACTTTATGATTAATATAAAAAAATTAATATTCACAACTCTAAAATATTTTTACATATACATATAAATACCCTTTATTTTAAATGCCAAATATATTTTTAAATTAAAATCCTTCATGGTTATAATTTATTTCATGAATATTTTATATTTATCTCTTTAGACCGAAAGTTTTAAAAATATTCATGAAAATAAATTATAACCGAAATGGATTTTTAAGGTTTTTCTTGATTTATTATTTTCTTGCTCTGTAATTTACAATGAGCTCTCTTTGGATTAATGTCCTCCTTGCAATTATATATATATATATATATATATATATATATATATATATATATTTGAAATAATCATAATTAAGTAATTCATGGAGTCTAGAATGCACCTTACAGAATGCAGTTTCGACCTACATTTGGGACTCGTCAGCAGTGCGCATCCGACGCCATACCAACTGTGCCAACGGGCCTCCGTTACGAAGAGGTAGCGAATTAGACTCAATATAGCGCCGGTCGATCAGATATTCCGTGGTGGAACTCATCTGAGTTTCTCTTTGCCCATAGGACTGTGCCCCCACAAGCCACGACTACTATCACCCAGCCGCTCAGTCCAGAGCATTAGAAGCCGGTTCAACCATATTTTTTTTGGGGGTGGGTGGGTGGAAATCTTTTATAATTTTTTTTACAGTTTTTACTTACCGAATACAGTAAAAAAAAAAAATTGCATATTTTTCTTGTGATGATTCATAATTAGAATTCTGGTTTAAATATATTTATTCCATGTATCTAATACAAAATATATGAACTTTATTTGGATTTATTTTTGAAATAGTAACATTCAGCCAGTTTTAAGAAAAATCCTGCAGAAATTAGGAAATTTCTGCACATTTTTTCAGACGATCTTTAAAACTAAATGCACATGAATTGGTAAAGGCAATGAATCTAAGTTTCGCCGACTGTTATGTCGTCAAAACTCAGTTTTTACACCTGGTGCAATGTTGATTCTCTCAAAAATGTGAAAAATCACCCTTCCCTACTAGGAAAGGGAAAGCAGATAGATTTAAATTTAAACATATTTGTTTAAATTTAAGCGTTTCTAGTTTCTTTGCACTGTTTTTACTCAAATTAAGGATTGACCAAGACTGGCAATTGCTAGTCGAAATATTTCCATAAAATAAATCATTCGTTGGAACTACAAGTTTTTCTTTTTCTAATTATGCAACTAGCAACTAGCAACAGTGACAAGCATCCTACATTTAAACATATTTGTTTTTTTAAAGATATTAAACATCTTTTTAGTCTGATTAAATCCTAAAGAATGAAACGCGTCACACGAAAGATTTTTCCACTTTGTAATAGTCCGCCACCCAAAATTATTCTCCCTATATAAAAAGAAATATAATATTTTTTTTCAATACATCTATTTAAACGTTATTTTTTTCGGAGGGCGCATATTTTTCTTTGAAAAAATTTCTCGAATATTCAGGCTGGTAGATGAAAATAAATAAATATAGTGTTTAAGAAATAAACGGAGTGTCTACTCAAATATGAGTATCTACTAAATAGACATAACGTTTAAAATGATAAAACCTCTCAGATTAATAAAAATCCATAATATATATATATATATATATATATATATATATATATATATATATATATATATATTACACACGCAAGCATACAAACACACAAACATATATATATATATATATATATATATATATATATATATATATATATATATATAATACCCTAAGTTGATTACACAACTCAGTTTCATACCATTTGCAGTCATCAGGTGCATTTTATATATATTTATTTATCTATATCTATCTATCTATCTATCTTTCTCTCTCTCTCTCTCTCTCTCTCTCTCTATATATATATATATATATATATATATATATATATATATATATATATATTATTAAATGGATAAATATAGATATCAACGTAGGGTATTCAAATAGAAATTTGTGGTTTAAAAGCAGTAATATAGTAAACCAGTATCTATCTATCTATCTATATATATATATATATATATATATATATATATATATATATATATATAAATGGATAATATAGATATCAACGTAGAGTATACAAATAGAAATTTGTAGTTTAGAAGCAGTAATATATGTATATATATCTATCGCTCTCTCTCTCTCTCTCTCTCTCTATCTATCTATCTATCTATATATATATATATATATATATATATATATATATATATATATATATATACGCGGTATATAACTGAAACTCTGCCTGGAGGAAAAGTTTACAATAACAGCATTCCCAGACCCCAAAAAACTGCCAAATGAAATATGAAATATCGGAAATAATGTCCTGATGTATACACACTAAAAAGTACTTTTTGAGTTTGTAAGAACCAGGATGAAAGTATGTATATTTTACTTACTCCTCGTCCAATACAATTTCAATACTCTCGCTTTTCTCTTCCCCTTTCTATTTTTCCAGTGTGCAATCTTAGGCCGACTTTTTTGGAAGCTGCTTATTCTTATCTCTAATTGTATATATATATATATATATATATATATATATATATATATATATATATATATATACATATATATATATATAATTTATTTTAGGATATTAAAGCATGTTGAAAATCACTACATAATGTCAATTATGTTTCAACACTACAAATGTCTCTCCTCGAGCGATGTTTTAACTTGGTTCTTCCACTTGCTCGCTGAAAAACAGCATAGCATGATGAAAAATGCCCATAAACTTAATGAAAACAAAGTTTTATCGTCAAACTGTTTGCGTTATTATTAAAAGGAAAGACCAAAGTATTTTTTAATTGTTTTAATTTTTTTTTAAACCTTTCTAACACGTTCGAAAATCTGGTTAAAAATCTTCTTTTTTTTTTTACAGAGCGTGTTTATTGCGCTCTTTCCCGGTGAAAAACTCTTTCTCTCTCTCTCTAACACACACACACACACATACATACACACACACGCACACACATACATACACACACACACACACATACATCATGGTCAACCCTACAGCACCTTCGTGTGCTTTGTTTGCAAATCCAGTGCAAGATTGTTGCCTCATATGAAGCATTAACATAAAGACTGAACAGAAAATGGCAGGAGAGTCCATGATCATATATATATATATATATATATATATATATATATATATATATATATATATATATATATATATTAAGTTAATGGTCAGAGTTGAATTAGACCAGGAAACAGTAGTATTAAAAATATATATAAAAAAACATAAATCTTCTATAAGTATAGAAAATCAAGAAATTAACTGATCCCGCTACTTTGGTTCCAAACTTTTGGTATCTTCAGGCGATTTGGGGCAATTGATTTCTTAATGCTTTATTTATTTAAGAAAATAAAAAGATTATTTTCTATACATATATATATATATATATATATATATATATATATATATATATATATATATATATATAATAATTTTTGTTTAAAAATATGATTCCTTCGCTACATAAGAGTTCTCATGTTTCAAAAACGAGAGCCGAAACCATCCAAATAATTATTAAAATTAAGTTGAATTGAGGTGTTTAGTCCAGTTTCATCTTCAAGCGAGAAACATGAGAAATCTTATGTAGCGAAGGAATCATATTTTTAAAGAAAAAAATATTATTATAATAAAGCTCTACTTCTGTATAGAGCACTGTCTTCTTAAAAATAAAAAACAATAATACTAAGGAACTCCGGATTATGGACCCAACGTGTTCTTTTCTATTTTCTGCATACCTGCGCACTTATACATACATATATATATATATATATATATATATATATATATATATATATATATATATATATATATATATATTTGCAAACATCAGTACATATAGTGGAGTTCATTACCAATTATCGTACCACATGGAGAAGGAGATTCTTAATGGAAAGATTGCTTTCTCATATTGCAAAAGAAATATTGAAATGTCCGAAAACGTCCTGATGTGGTACTTCCAGTCCATATAGTTCATAGGCATGATCTCAACTGCGATGTTTGTCGTCGGCTTTGCATGAATAGATCAGGAAAATAATATATAAGCCATATGCAAAGTCATTTTGCCAAAGAGACGACCAACTACGAAATGTCAGTAAGTACTACGAATTCATATAACATTCGTTGAAGAGATTAAAAGTCAGCAGGCGGGTTGCAAAGGCAATTTCAATAATAAGCATAATCACAGCCAAAATGCAGCAAACATACTGCCAGTGGTTTTAAAATGTCGTTTGGTTTAAAGAGCCATATATATATATATATATATATATATATATATATATATATATATATATATATATATATATATATATATATATATATATATATATATATATATATATATATATATATATATATATATAATGAAATAGACAAAATCCGACAATTATTTTAAGACATTTTTTTATGTTTATACGTTCTTTTTATAGATAAAAATATTTTATGACGGTTCCGTATAAGATACAGGTTCGATTCTTGTCGGAGGACGCATATTTTCTATGAAAATTTCTCGGACATTTAGGCCGGTAAATGTTGTTTAATACTGTTTATTATAAACAGAGCATTTACTTAAATATTTGTATCTATAAAAAGAATGTATAAACATAAAAAAAATGTCTTAAAATAATTGTCGGACTTTGTCCATTTCCTAATGCATGAGGAGGAGTGACCAGACCATGACCTATTTAGACTAACAGGTCATGGTCTGGTCACTCCTCCTCTCCCAATACTAATTATGATTGAGAGAGATATGAAATTAATCCCTCCCTATACTCTACCATGTCTCTTTAACTACTCTTTTTACACTCTCTGTTAAATTACAAAAACTTACACTACGCATCAATTTTAATTTCATTTTTCGTTTCATTTAATTTTTGGAAGTGCTATCAGATGATCCGGCGTCCTTTAAAAGGGCTCTAGTGAAATAAATTATTATAATGGTACCTTAAAGTGGTCTCTTTTTCTTTAAAATATTAGCTATGGCTTTACATTGAGCTCTCAGGATTTCATCCTCCTTGGGATTACCCATACGGATTACCAAGTTCTTCATAACATATATATATATATATATATATATATATATATATATATATATATATATATATATATATATATGTAAGAAAATATATGGATATAGATCCGACAGTATGAAGAAAAATATACGGAAAAAACAAACAAAAATCCTTATATGCAATTATGCTGTTTTAATGTTAATATGTCAACGTCGGACGTTTCGGTCTAATAAACCATCTTCAGGACATATTCATAAAATATAATTAACATTATCAATTCAACATGACAAAGACGATGGACATAAGAACGTCCGACGTTGACATATTAACATTAAAATAGCATAATTGCATATAAGGATTTTTGTTTGTTTTTTCCGTATATTTTTCTTCATATATATATATATATATATATATATATATATATATATATATATATATATATATATATATCAACCAGTTACTTAAAATTAAAAGAAATAAAAATTCACTTCTGTATTTACATCTGGTATTGATGGCCAGTGATATGCATAGTACCCCAGCGGTCCTCAACCTTCTTCCACCATGGAACCGTGTCATACAAGACAATTTCCCCACGAACCGGCAGCGCGGGACATGTGTTTAAATCACGATAAACTAGAACGCAGGAGTCAATAAAATATGAAAAGAGTGTTTATTCTTTCTGTCAGGCTATACCAAATGGTCAACGGCCCAACACTGGTCCGCGGCCTAGTTTTTGGGAACCTCTGCAGTACACAGTAATTACTAAGATATACTTTTTTTTTTGTAAAAACCTTTTATTAAAGATTTTCTTATTTTTTATCATTTCTTTCTTGATCTCTGACGGAGTTTTTTTTTCTTTTTTTTTTTTTTAAAAGATAGATAGATAGAGTTTTCGTAATTGTACCTTTTTTAAAATATGTATTTCTGATAATTTTATTTATTCCCTATTAAAATGAAATAATAGCATTATATTAGTGTGTGGGCGCCCTTTGTCTCCTGGGAAGCAATATGTTTAAACAGATTCTGCCAATGCATAGATACCGTCCTGAGTATGACTATAAACTGTGCCCAGCGGCGGGGCCTCTGATCAGGATGTTTTTAGGAGCATAGAAACACCACTCGGTTGCTGGTGTTCCCAAGTCCACCCTGACTCGGGGTGGTGGCACCTGTTAGGGTCCTATCTATGGGCAAGTAGTTTACCTCCAAGCTGAGGTCAAAACACTATGAAAGTGTAAAAATAGTTTTAATACCAGAAATACTTTGTAAAAAAAAAATTACCAGCTATACATTATTTTTGTAGGATAAAATATTTATAGCGTTATAAATTGTTGGCATTAACTAACCTATCGTGGTTGAATTGCCGTAAAATAAACCAAATCAAACCAAACCATTGCATAGATAATAATAATAATAATAATAATAATAATAATAATAATAATAATAATAATTATCGTTGAATCTATTCTTTACTCATATTGCTCATATAAAGATTTTATCTATTCTTTACTCATATTGCCTCTTATAAAGATTTTATCTCATAATTGCTAGCCTTAAAGTCAGAAGTCGTTCTGGGCAGGACGATAAATTACATCTGGCAGCCAGGTCCTCTGAAAGGGAGATTGAAGGTTTTGAGGAATTGATTCGATAAAATAAAAATAAAAAAAAATCATTATGAACAGCGATCTCTGCATCAGTTGCTCTGCGTGATTTCATTCTTGACGGTGATATAGAGTAACGCCTTTTTTAAAAAAAAAATAATTAACCAGGGTTCATTATTGGCACACACAATTTTAACAAAATAAGAGACGCATATGACGCCGTGTTGACAGCAGATGCAGAAAGGAAATCACATAAACTCCTGCCAAAGAAAGAAAAAGGGAAACGAGAAATCAGAAGAGAGAATATATGTCTGTCAGCAAAAACAAGAGCCAAAAATGTGAACAAAAAATTGGTGACACCGGAATGAAGTAGTCCTGAGTGTGACGATAAACTACATCCGGCAGCAAGGTCTCTGATCGAGAGATTGGAGGCTTTGAGAAGCGTGGAACCACATTTTAATCGCTGTTGTTCCCATGTCTACAGTGATCTCGGGGTGGTAGCACCTGTTAGGGTCCCAGCTATGGGAAAAATAGTGAACCCTTCCTCCCCCACCAAACAAGAATCAACAGCACATTTTTGTAACAAAATGAGCAACAATAGAATTTTTATAGCAAAGAGACAATCGAAAAAACACGAAAAAATATAAAAATACATTTTTATAGTAAAATCAGCAAAAATACATTTTATGATCTATAAACTATATACAGTGTAACCCGGATATAAGATACCCGGATATAAGAGAAATCCGGATATAAGAGAGATTTTCTCTGGTCCAAAATTAGAGCCTGTGTTAATGTATATAAATTAGACCAAACCCGGATATAAGAGAAACTCGGATATAAGATACTTCTTCTCCGGCCCTGACAACTCTCTTATATCCGGGTTACACTGTACTGTCGTCCCTCGCCACTTCACGCTTCGACTTTCGCGGTTTCACTCTATTGCGTTTTATTTATTTTTTATTTTTTTCAGTTCCTGAATGCACTTGATGGAGCGATGGGACCCTAAAAAAGACACTTCAGGTAGATGAAAAGACGATGTTTTTCAGCCGCGCACTCAGACACCCACTGTCTAGGTCTAGGATGCCTTCAGCTGAAAAAGACGACGAACCACTTGAAGACTCTTCTACTGAAGTCGTGCTTTAGAGAAGCAGTAACCTTTGTTGTGCAGTACATCTCTTCATCGCTTCATCATCGAACAAGGTGCATTATTTTCCTAGATCCGCACTAACCTAAAAAATAATTCAAATTGATGAAGCAATGTAGACGTAAGATCTTTGTGCGTGATTTTAACGTATAATAATAATAATTTATATTTATAACGTCTAATATCTTATTTTCTCTTAGTTTTTTTTTTTTTCATTTAAGCGTTTCACCCCAAGCAAGGCGAGAAGCCACTAGGACGCAAGGAGTTACAGAAAATTTGGAGCAAGATCAGATAGGAGTGATAGAAGAAAGGATGAGGAGAAGGGTAGTGGATAGATCAAGGCAACTGGAGATGTCGATTGACATTACATTTGAATAGCTGGAGATTATAGCTCTCAGGGAAGGCGAGAGATGCGAGACATGAAGGTATTGGAGTAAAAAAGACGGCTACATTTAGGAGTTTCGACAGTGAAGGGGTGAGAGCGGGATGCCAGCCTCCTAGGGCGCTTGAACTCATGAAGTCTGGGAACCAGCGAATGCAGCTCCTCGGAGCAATTGCCATGAAACTATTTGTAAAAACAGACAGAGAGAGGCGACGGCGCGTCTGTGAGAAAGTGACTGTAGACGAGATGCCAGAGCAGGGCCAATTATATTGCATATACGTTTCTGGAGCCTATCAAGAAAACCGAGGCAAGCAGAAGGGGCTCCGTCTAATATATTGAGTAATGAGTATAAAGGTGTTAAGGGGTGTTATTTTATGTCTAGAAAGTTCTTATAATGTCAAAAACCGTATTTAGATGGTCGTACGCAGGTTTTCTATGCTCTAACAGCGAAAATATTCGACTTATAAATAAAGAATCCTACTTCGTGGAAATTCACTTATCACGGTAGGGTCTGGAACTGACTAACTGCGATAAACGAGGGACAACTATATCTAAAAAAAAGACAAAATTTTTTAGTTGAAAGCCTAGAATGACGTAGAAAATATATAGATTTCGGCATGAAATAGACCATATGATCCGAAACAAAATAATCCAACCAAATAAAGTCAGATGAAAATAATTTTAATCTCAAGTTGCTACAATTGATATTTTTTCTGACTATTGATATAGCAAGGTTAAATTACTGTTTTTAAACTACAAACTTCTCGTGATTTCTCTCAAACGCTCATATCTGCTCGAAGTGTATCTTAACGTCGGAGGACACATATTTTCTTTGAGATTTTTCGTACATTCAGGCCGGTAAATGTTGTTAATACTGTTTATTATAAACAGGACATTTACTTAAATATTTTTATCCATAAAAATAACGTATAAAAAAAATATATTAAAATAATTGTCAGATTTAGTCCATTTGATAATATATTATGTAATTTGTTTAAATTAAGATACGCTTCGAGTAGATATGAGCATTCAAGTTTGTTAGTATTGATATATTGACGGGTTGAGTTTACAGATTTTCCATTCTATACTGATTGGTTGATTAGTATTTTTTTACGGTTTATCAACCTTTTTAAAACCAAAAAATATTTTTAGATGTAAGAATCATTTGGGGATACTAATGGTTTACAGATATCAATCCTAATATTTATGACAAAGCTGGTGGCGGGTGAGAGATGGATGCATAGCTTTCCCAGGGTTATTTCTGCGTAATTCCCGAATGGAATCGGAATTTCTCTCCTCGATTTCCAGTTCCGTGCCGTTATCCATTGCATCACCGCACATCCAAGTTTACAGCATTTATAAGCAGTCACTCATCCATGTACTGACCAGGCTTGGCGTTGCTTAACTTTGCTGATCGTACGAGAACCGGTCTTTAAACATGACATGCCCGTAGGCCATACCACCAGCACATCTGAGCTTACACCACCTCCAAGCGGTTACTCATCCATGTACTGAACAGGCTTGACGTTGCTTAGCTTCGGTGATCCGACGAGAATCGGTGTTTCAACGTGATATGCCACACCACCAGCACATCCAAGCTTACAGCACCTGATAGTCTCAAGCGGTCACCCATCTATGTACTGACCAAGCTCGTTGATCGTACGCGAACCGATATTTCAACGTGATATGCCCGTTAACCATACCACGGCACATCCAAGCTTACAGAAGCTGGTAAGTTCCAAGCGGTCACCGATCTATTAGGTTGGTGCAAAAATAATGAAGTGATAACGACATTATTTTTGCACCAACCTAGTATTTAATGACCAAGCTCGATGTTACTTAACTTCGTTGATCGTACGAGAACTTGTATTTCAACGTGATATGCCCGTAAACCATACCACGGCACATCCAAGCTTACAATACCTGGTGATACGGGAACTGGTGTTTCCCAGCATCTGGTAGTCCCAATTAGTCACTCATCTATGTACTGATCAATCTCATCGTTGCTTAACTTCGGTGATCGTATTAGAATCCATTTTTTTTACAAGATATGTCCTAAGGCCGACATTTCTATAATCTCAAGCTAACATAACCTTCAGTGTCTCCCGTCTTTGCTCACATTTGGCGGGAAGCGTATACAAACATGTCGGTTGTTATTTAATATCACTAAGTTTAGTTAATTGATATTTGCCAATTAACTATAATCATTTTAATCTTATTCATGATGTACCAGCTCCTAGTATAAAAAAAATAAAATGGTATTTTTAAAGTAATCTTAATAAAGACGCATTAGTGAATAAAACGCGTGGATTTGCGGGTGGAAATGAGTAAACTTTTTTTGCAAAAAAGAAATGAAATTCTGTATTTTTATTTTTCCCTTCAGTATTTCTTTTTTTTTTTTTGGCTTTGTCTTGATCGGCCATTTTATGTTAGCAGATAATTTTCAGAACTCCAATATGGCAGTGAATACTGGACAATGTCCTCACAGATGAAGAAGAGACGTGAGACAACAGAAATGTAGTTCTACAGTAGGATGCTGAGGATGCCATGGACCAAACATGTGAGTAACATCAACGTTTTAGAGAAAAGGGAAACAAAAACGACACTTATACTTAATATCAAGAAGAGACAGTTGAGGTTTCTAGGAAACATAATGAGGAAAGAGGGCTAGAAAACTTTGATACTCATGAGACAGATTGAAGGCAAGAGGGATACAAGAAGACAACGCCTATGTTACCTAGCGAGCTGGTGTAAATGGATGGAGGAACAGGGTTTAGGAGAGATAGCAAAATACAAAATATATTAAGAGCTACAAAGGACAGGATCGCTCACCCACCCCTGAAGAGATACGTCACAGAAGTAGCAGAAAAAAAAAAGAAAGAATAAAAATAAATAAAGAAAGAAAGAAAAGCAAAAAAGAGATAAGAAATAGAGAAAAATAAAGAAAGAAAGAAAAAAGAAAGAAAGAATAAAAATAAAGAAAGAAAGAATAAAAATAAAGAAAGAAAGAAAGAAAGAAAGAAAAGCAAAAAAGAGGAAAGAAATAGAGAAAAATAAAGAAAGAAAGAAATAAAAACAAAAAAGAGGTAAGAAATAGAGAAAAATAAAGAAAGAAAGAAAAAAAGAAAGAAAGAATAAAAATAAAGAAAGAAAGAATAAATTAAATAAATAAAGAAAGAAAGAAAGAAATAAAAGCAAAAAAGAGGAAAGAAATAGAGAAAAAGAAAGAAAGAAAGAAAAAAGAAAGAAAGAAAAAATAAATAAATAAATATAGAAAGAAAGAAAGAAAAAGAAGAAAAGAAAGAAGAAAAAGAAAGGAAAAGGAAGAAGAAAGAAGATGAATGAAAGAAAGAAGAAGATGAGGAAAGAAAGAAAGAAAGAAAATCTTCAAAGATTTTATTAAAAAAGATCACTTTAATTGGTTGAAGAACTGTCCAGCAAAATCTTTTTCCGAGACGCCGATGTGATGAGACATTTTAATTCTTTGTATTGCTTTTTATTATTATTATTTTTTTTTATTGTTGCTGATCTTGTTGCATTGGTAATGCTAATATTAGCCGTTTCCTTGTAAGGAAACATTTGGCATTAATTCATAGACCGGGCAGCCAGCACTACCAGAGTTATGGCTTTCTTCATTCCCTGGCCCTCGGGCTGGGATCAAAGTGTAGTATCTGCCTTTCTGGCAGACAAACTAAATTTTATCTCTCAACTGTGTTCTGTCTTCGGATAAAACACAACAAATAAATGAGGCCTGGTCCCGGAGATTCCAACCCTGCGACTGCACCTCCCTCATTTTATCAAAGAGTGGGGGTCGGTGGAATATCAACACCGGTGTGGCATTGGTTGCGGGATCCCGGCATGTTTCGCACTTTCGGCGCCCCTCTTTAAGCCGGCCTTGTGCCATATCACCGTTAAATGGGGGGGCGAGTAAATACTATTGCATAGTATCTGTTCTCATCATCTCTAATAATGATAATAATAATAGTAGTTCTTTTCATATACCGAAACAGAACAGTTTTTTTTTTTTTTTTTTGTAAATAGTATTTTATCATTGTAAACGTACATTGGGGACTAGATTTTTTATCCCCACCCCAAACAAACTCTTCATCTGTGGTCTACTTACAACTTCGATGAGTAATTATAGCATTATGGTGTCTGTAAGAATGGTAAGTAAGAATGTATTGTTTTGGTATAAGGAAGATTATAGTATATTTTGGTCAGTGATTGTGGTTAGCTAAGTTTATAAACTTATAAGTTTATATGTAGGACAGATGAAAACCAGTCAACGCAATCCCTTATGGCCTTGTGCCATACCAGTATGTTTTAAGTACAATAAAGTTAAGCTTTTCTTCACTCCCTCCCTTCCCCCATTAGGTGACAGAGATGTCAATTCTCTGGTGGATGCGGGACGAGTGTGCATATATTGTTGCGTCTGGAAGAGTGGGTGTTTCAATGAGTGTTTGGTCGAATGATTGTTTCAAATATTAGGTCCTACAGTAATTTCGACCTGCTAACTGATGTTTCTGTCACAATTAAGGATAGGAAGGGCTTTAATACAAACACTATTTTTTTTGTTTCTTGTAAATAGGAATTTTATACATTGTAAATACACACTGGGGTTAGAATTTTTTGTTAATTTTATCCCCCACTACTCACAGACAAATTGTACATATAGGGACTAGTTAGGACTTCATAGAGACACCATGGTATTATGGTGATAGTAGTTAGTATGGTATGTAAGAATATGTTGTTTTGATCTACGGAAAATTATTGTATATTTGGGTCAATAATTGTGACCAGCTAAGTTTAAATAGCTTCACCAACCTCTTACGGCTTTGTGCCATATTTTCTGTATATAGAGAAAGAAATATTGCAGCCAGTGCAACATGCGTTACGCTTTTTTTTATATACAATGGTAATGGTAATATTAGGCGTTTCCTTATGTGAAAACATTTAACATTCCTTAACCGAGCAGCGAGCAGTACTCAAGTTACGCTTTTACATACTCAGTGACCATCGAACTTGGTTCTCATTTCTGTTTGTAATGTTAATAATAGCCATTTCCTTATAAGGAAACATTCAGTATTACTTGAGTGAGCAGCCAATAAAAATGTCGATT
The DNA here is from genome assembly GCA_963932145.1 of Acanthosepion lycidas. Lineage (NCBI taxonomy): Eukaryota > Metazoa > Mollusca > Cephalopoda > Sepiida > Sepiidae > Acanthosepion > Acanthosepion lycidas. The sequence continues at coordinate 26,712,361 of OZ010587.1, read as the reverse complement.
GCAATTTATAAATTTTTTCTCTTAAAACAGTCTTTTAAGAAAATAGATTTCTCAAGTCCAGTAGCTGTTATCGCTCTTTCTAGTAATGAGCGGCGGGATTGTTTCTAATCGTTTATTTGAAGTTATGTGGAACGTCGACATCTTGGTTACGTCATTTTCTTTTCGAGTTGCATGTACTATCCATTTTAGTGGTTGTTGAAAGTCTCCAAGGGATTCGGTTTCTGTTGTTTTCTACAGTTTTGTGTTTGTTTCTGGTTCTATAGCACCAATCTACAATGTTCAAAGAAGGAGGGTCTTCGTCGAGGCATAGAAGGCTATAGTCACTGAAAGCCTTTTTTAAACATTGACCTGAGAAATTGTTTATGCAGAGACGTGAAATATTGAGGGATAATGACGAGGAAACACGCGTTATATTTAATGATACCAGACTAGGAATTTATTCACAAATTTACACATTTGAAGTTGTCAGTAGCTTGTATCAGGAAAAAGAATCAGATATTTAAAGTTTGTAGTTTTGATGAATTATCAAGAAGAGAAAATGTTCATATTAAATCGACATCTCCAGTTACCTTGATCTATCCACTATCCTTCTCCTCATCCTTTCTTCTATCACTTCTATCTGCTCTCGCTCCAAATCTTCTGCAACCCCTGCATCCTAGTGGCTTCCTGCCTTGCTCGGGCGTAATGCTTAAAAAAAATCATCGGACAAAGTAATATTCCAAAATGTTTAAAACAAATTGAGAGAGAGAGTTTTTCACATAAAATTTATACGGTTGTATTCAACATGAATGAAAAGATATATATTTAAGGTACTTAGTTTTAGAGTTGAATAGAGTTCTTTGAAATTGCCCTGCTTTCATTAGAAGCTGATAATGTATCAGCGTTTAATTTGACACTAGCGTTATTCAGACATGTGGAACTCTGCTTCTTTCTTCTTTTTCTTATTCTCTGCCTTGATTTAACTTTCTCTGCCTTTTTATATCAAAAAGCTATTTCACATCGGCTCATTATTTTTTTCTCAGTTTGTAAGCTGCTCCCTTTTTCATTGATCAAAATAAATTTTCCCATAGGCTCGTTAAAATTTGCCTTTTGGTCTTTTCTTCACTCCTGAGCCAATCTTTTTTTCTATTGGACGAAATAACTTTTCATATAGGCTCGTTAAAATTTGCCTTTTGGTCTCTTCTTCACCTCTGAGACAATCTTTTTTTCTATTGGAGGAAATAGATTTTCGCATAGGCTCGCGAATTTGAAAAGAGCGGAGAAAAGAGAGTTACTTTTATTTCGTATCCACCACAGATGACAATTTGTATATTTCTGAACGGCGCCATGCGTGACATCTATATTAAAGTCTCGTTCAGACGAGACTATTTAAGAACAGGATTCGAGATTTTAGGCTAATGTTTTGGTTTTGAACAAAATGGCGATGTTGTGAAAACTATCTCTCGCGCTACTTATTATATGTTTTATTTCTTTATATCTTGTGTACTAAATTTGATGTAACTGATCCATACACCGAAGTATTTGAATGTTTGTTATTTATTAATTCCACTTACAGAATTTTATTATTTCTTGGGCGCAGAAGCAATTGAATTAATTTCTGGATTTCATCAAATCTGACTGAAATGAAAAAATCTGGTTATCAAAAATTGCATAAAATAGAAGATAACAATTTAAATGTAGATAAAGAAAACAAGTGGGTTCTATCTGCATGTGTGTGTGTGTGTGTTTAATTGAAATTATTGTCTGTATTCAAATCCACACACACGCATACACACAATTTAAATAGGTATAGCTAAAGTTTATCTATCAACGGGAAAACATCCCATACATTGAGTAACTAGCTAAAGTGTACATAAACGTCTTCTTATCTATCTATCTATCTATCTATCCCTTGATATTATGAAAATACACTAATATATACTTATAGCTCTGCTTCATCATACTGAGCACTGTATTCATAACGCCTGAAGAATAAATAAATATACTTACGTACGTGCAATATTTGTGTGCCTATGTACGTTTTTTATCCTACCCATATATATATATATATATATATATATATATATATATATATATATATATATATATAGTCATCCACAGACTGTTGCGCTGTATCACAGTTCATCAGTGTGGCTAGGCAACCGATTGCTTCAAGCCGGGATCGAAACTCGACCGATTTGACATCAGTCAGAGATTTTACTTCGCAGGGCAAGGAGAAAGGAAAATTTTAACGTTTTTACTATGCGAAAGACGTCAGTAGCTAGGGGAGCTCGATTCGAGTAGAAGAGCATTGCATTAGCAGCAGTAGCCACTGTTTATAAAATGACCCCTTCCTCTCCGAGAGCTCAATCGAATTATTACGAGAGCATAAATTTTCATCTGATGGACTTTATCAAGGTAAATGTGTAAATTTTACCAATTCTATAACATCGACTATCCATAACACCATATCTGATCTAAACAACATCCAAATAGTCACAACCACTTCCAAGACAATCATACATATAATCAGATGTAAATGCATCCATATCAATAATAGTTATCAAACACGCATAGAGAAAATAATTTGCCTAGACTGCTCTTCACAATACATTGGGGAAACGTGCAGAAATTTTAATAAACGAGTGTACGAACACAAAAGATAACTTATAAATAAAAATTTAACTACTCATACACAGAAATAAATTCGACCACAATTTTGATCTAAAAATGCCACACTTATCAAAAAAGAAAGTAATTTACGCAGAAAGAAAATCATCGAGAAAGCTGCCATCGAACATTATCAAAATGTCAATCTACGCCCCGGGTTTTCTCAATCTCACGTTTCCTGAAGGAATTACTACTTTCCCAGGCCAACATAAACAAGAAATGTGTTAAAAAATCAACGGGAAATGGCTGAATCAATCATTCCAACTTTCAGAGATGTATAATAAAAAAATATTTTTCGAGTATACAGAAAAGATCGACGATCGAAATGCCCACACATTTCAGTTAACCTGATGATTATTTACGAGCGGCTTTAAATGTATAAAAATAACATTTTGTAGATGGCATATTACGTAATCTAAGGTCTAAATGCCTAGACATTTCAGTTAACCCGTTGAATATTTATGAGCGTCTTTAAATTTTAAAAAATCATTTCGAATATGCTGTATGACGTAATCTAACATTTAAAAAATTTTCAATTAAGCAGATGAATATTCATGAGCGTTCTTAAATTTAAAAATTTTGAGTAACTGTCAAATACACACCTTTTTGCAAAATAAAACCCATCATATTTGCCTTGATAAAGTACGCCAGACCATGAAACGCGTCAGCTAAAAACTGAGTATAGTTGTCCTTTTGTCTTTTCCTTTATTTTATATATATATATATATATATATATATATATATATATATATATATATATATAAAGGTAAAAGACAATAGGAAAACTGTATTATTATCCGACGCGTTTCGTCTAATGTGGACTTTTTCAAGGCAAAAACGAAATGAATTTATTAAAAACAAAGTAACTATTAACAACAAACAAAATGCCCATAGCAAATAGAAGAATTTAGAAGCCTCTGTTGTATTCATATTGTCAACATAAAATATACAATATGAATGCAATAGCGTTTTCTAAATTCTTCTATTAGGTTGGTGCAAAAATAATGTCGTTTTTGACGTATTTTTTAACGTCAAAAAACGACATTATTTTTGCACCAACCTAAAAGTTAAGGACATTTTTCTTGCTTTCTTTTTCTTTCTGTATCGTCTCTTTCTTTCTTTCTTTCTTTCCCATTTTTCTTTCTTTTTATTTCTATATCTTCTCTTTCTTTCTTTCCTGCTCTCTTTTTCTTTCTATATCGTCTCTTTCTTTCTTTCTTTCCCATTTTTCTTTCTTTTTCTTTCTATATCTTCTCCTTCTTTCTTTCTTTCCTGCTCTCTTTTTCTTTCTATATCGTCTCTTTATATTTTCTTTCTTTCCCATTTTTCTTTCTTTTTCTTTCTATATCTTATCTTTCTTTCTTTCTTTCTTTCTTTCTTTCTTTCTTTCTTGCTCTCTTTTTCTTTCTGTATCGCCTCTTTCTTTCTTTCTTTCTTTCTTTCCTTCTTTCTATTCCTTTCTCTTTATTTCTTTCTTATTTCTCTTTTCGCATTTTTAACCCTCATCGCCTTCATTTTCATCGTTTTATTATCTTCACTTTCTTTCTTTTTTTCTACTCTCTATTTCTTTCTGCCAATCAGTCTCTTCATTTCACACTCCCTCCTGCTCTCTCCCTCTCTCTCTCTTTAACGTCATCTAACAAAGCAAATCTGAACATTTACACGCAGTTAGCGATAGCTTGCTCAAATGAATGGCAGGGGACTCCTTCTGGGTATATTTAATGTGTTTTTCATCAAACAAGACTCTCGGACAGGAGAGCCGTTCATCTGTCAAAGATGAGAAAGGCGAGGATAGTTCTAAGTGTTCATTGCATGTCTTATCTTGTAGATGCTACAGATATATAAACCTGTGAGCGTCTGTCACTGGGCCGAGATTGAAGAGGGGGAAGGCTTTTGGCATTCATTGAGATAGGTTAATCAATCATGGATCAGTCTGCGAGACGCCTGCTGATTTCTCCGTTGCATGTCTACACGGGAACCAGGAAAAAAAAATCACACTAAACCTCAAAAGAATTTTTTTCTCACATACAAAGGAATAAATGCAAGAACAATTCTTCGCTTTCAATCTATCTTTTTGATTTCGTTTGATTTCTTGTATCTGTGGGTGTGTTTTTTTTTTAGTTTTTTTTTACTGTTCCTTCTTTCGCTCGTTAATTTTATACAGAGCAGGATACAAGCAGAAGTTATACCTGCTTTCGTTGTTTTGTTTTGTTGTAGAATTTATGCTAAGTAAGAGGTGTCAGAAGGTGAAATTGTGCGAAGGCCTAAAATGTGCGTCTACATTATGCATTTATCCACAACAAATAAATTAAACGAACCTATGAAGACAATACAACTTAAAGAAATCAAGGAACGACAACGTAGTTATAGATTTCAAAAATAATATGAATTTATATTGATATGTTCCGGAAAGAGATATATTCGATCGAAGTAGCTAAGTGGTTTAGGCTACTGTAACCGAGTAGAATAATCTAGCAGGTAATGGAACTGGTACTCGTCGTAGCCACAGTTAATAGGTGTAGGCAATAGGCGTAGACCAATATGATAGCCAATGGCGTAGTCCAATGGGCGTCGTCCTGTACCTCTACATCAGCCTGTATTTATGGCTGACACCAGCCAATCATATTCCGGTGAGGGGGAACACAGTTGTATCCATATTCATTACATCATATATATATATATATATATATATATATATATATATATATATATATTTGACATACACAAAGTGATGATAGGTTGCTTGTTAAGTGTGGCAACTGAGATAAGATTGCAAAGAGTGTCCATGCAGAGATTTGGTGAATGAATGTTGATGGTTTAAGTTTGTTTGTGACATTAAAATAGTTTGATTTCTGCAATGTCAATTGTGTGAGTTCAAATAATAGTGTATGTGTGTGACGATTGTAAGTGTTGATTCAAGTTATGAAGAGTTGTGTGCCTTTGACTGATATGTTAAAATTGATTAAATGTACAATTTCTATTTCGTAGTGATAATGTCACTTTTTTAGTAAATTGTAAGTTAAGTTTCTTCACGCGGCAATAGTTGTACGTGCTGTGTTGAGTTGATGAGAGACTGGTAGTATTATTGAGTCAGTGTGTTGGCATGCGTGGTGTCTGCTGGTATCTCTCGAAACTCAGTGTCTGACTGACTTGAATTAAGTAGAGCGATTCTTTTTTATAGATTTTTGGGTTTTCAAATAGGTTCCAGACAGCTACGCGGGTAAAAGGATTTGTCTCAACTTGCTACATTTTTGTGTCCTTTTAACCAATGGGAAGCTGAGTTTGGAAAAGTGAAGTGATGATTGGTTAAAGGTTAATTTGGGGAAGAATGCATCTTCCCGTAGGGGGTGACAGGCAAGTATGGAGGATTTCATAGTTTCGTCGTTGTCCCATATCCGTATATCTTAAATATATATCATGTAGCTTAAATTTTCGTCGATCTTGAATATATTCAGCTACCCTATCGTAAACTGGGCATTTTTTTACCTATAACAAATTTCTGTATTTCCCATCATCGAATACAAGATTTCATTTAAAGTTATGAAAGTTAAACCTGCTTCTTCAAGGTTAGAGATATTCTTCTTTTATTTGCATTATCCCTTTAGGATTTGGGCGATCATGACCCTCCACAACTTCCTATCATTTTTCGCAGCCTTGGGCAGGAAAATAAACTACATCCGCCAACAAGGCCTTTATTCGGGAGAGTGGAGATATTGAGGAGCGTGGTTCCACTTTTTTAACTGTTGCTGTTCCAGATACACACTGACTCGGGGTGGTAGCACCTGTTAGAGTCTAAGCTATGGGCAAATAGTGAACCTCCAACAAAAAGAAAACACAATGAAAGTGTAGGAATACATTTTTATAGTAAAACTAGCAGCAATACGTTTTTTATAGAAAAATAGCAAACAACATATTTAATTTGTAGTTGCAGACATAAAATTGTGTTCAAAATATTTAGATTCTGGCATTAAATAACCCATAGAGGTGTTGATATACCGCTAAACAAAATCAACCAACCAAACCAATCAAAATATTTAGATTTCGATATTAAATACCCCATAGAGGTGTTGATATGCCGCTAAACAAAGACAACCAACCAAACCATTCAAAATATTTAGATTTCGGTATTAAACAACCCATAGAGGTTGATATGCCGCTAGACAAAATCAACCGACCAATCTAACATTAGGCATTTATATAATCTTTCACGGATATATTATAAAGAAAAGAAATCTTGTACCTTCTAATTAAAGCAAAATGACCACCAATACATTTTATCTGTAGTTGAAGGCATACAATTGTTAAAATTATGTACACTTCGTGGTTTCCTTTGCGTATCTTATGCTGTTAAGATTATGCGTACAAATAATAAATCCTGGTAGGACATGTAGTTTCCTTAGAACTGTTTCGCTGTACAGATTAAATAAATCCGGTGAATGCAAACTTCCTTGTCTTCTGACTCTATATTTACTTAATCTTGTATTCATTACTTTTGTTTTGCCTTTTTTTTTTATCAAAATTTTACAAGTTTAAATTGTGATGCATCTTTAAGGCTGGAATTTCTAGAACATCAAAAAATACGCCCTGAAAATGATATTAGAATAATCCAGAACTAATACTGGGATCAAGTCGCCTGCATGCGGATAGAAAATCAATTTATTAAATGCACAAGACTAGAAAGGGGGGCAAGACAAGGATACTGAGAATGTCATGGACTGAACATATGAGAAAAGAGGAAGTTTAAAGGAAAACGGAAAGAAAATGGACACTTATGCTTAGAAACAGGAAGGGACAATTAATATTTCCAGGGCAAATAATGTTGAAAGAAGTTTTAGGAAATTTGAAATTCATCGGGCATATTGAAGGCAAGAGGGACAGAGGGAAGAAGCACATAACACAACTAAATGATTAGGATAGATAGGAAAAAGGCAGATTCTATTAAGTGCTACAAAGAATAGGAAAATGTGGAGGGCCATGATCAACGATCTTCTGAGGAGATACGACACATAGAAGAAGGAGCGTGTGTAAATAGTTGGCAGAACAGGAATTAGGATAGAAAGGAAAAAGACAAATTTTACAAAGAGTTACAAAGGATAGGAAATTGTGGAGAGCCATGATCACACATGTTCCGAACAGACACGACACATAAGAAGAAGAAAAAGAAGGAGCTTGTGTAAATTGTTTGCAGAAAAGAGATCACGATAAATAGGAAAAGGACAGATTTTATTAAGAGCTACAAAGAATAGGATACTGTGGAGGGCCATGATCAACGATATTCTGAAGAGATTCAACACATAGAAGAAGGAGCGTGTGTAAATAGTTGACAGAACAAGAATTAGGATAGATAGGAAAAAGGCAGATTTTACTGAGCTACAAAGGATAGGAAATTGTGGAGAGCCATGACCACGCATGTTCTGAAGAGACCCGACATGAAGAAGAAGAAGAAGAAGAAGAAGAAGCTTGTGTAAATGTTTGGCAGAACAGAGATTAGGATAGATACGAAAAGGACAGGTTTTATTAAGAGCTATAAAGAATAGGAAAATGTGGAGGGCCTTGTTCACCTATGTTCTGAAGAGACACGACACAAAGAAGAAGGAGATTGCCTAAATAGTTGGCAGAATTGGAATTCGGATAGATAGAGAAAAGGTGAATTTTACAAAGAGCTACAAAGGATAGGAAATCGGGGAGAGTCATGACCACACACGTTCTTATGAGACATGGCACATAGAAGAAGAAGAATGAACATGTTTAAATGGTTGTTAGAAAAAATAATTAGGATAGATAGGAAAAAGACAGAGCTACCAATGATAGGAAATTGTGGAGACCCATGATCGGCCATGGAATGAAGACTCACGACATATAGAAGAAAAATGTGTGACATTCCGTGCCTAAAATTTAACCTAGTCTTTCGACTTTTAGAAATACGCTCTAATTATCGTGTCAATAAATAATGCAATTTTAACTATGATGTGGTAGGTATATATCCAGCACTCATACGTCATATATATATATATATATATATATATATATATATATATATATATATAATAGTACCCGCGTGGAAACCAGACATTCTTTATTTTACGAGATTTTTATTGTTTTTTTGTTTTTTTTTCAAGAAATTTGATTAGAAGTTTTAATTTGTTAATAAAGCGTAACAAACACTCCTTGAAATTTTGGGTCCTATCAATTCGTTATTATTGGTCAATGCTAAAAGTCCATGAAACAAACTTAAAATTTTAGGCGTAACGTTTTAAATGAAGACCTATTATTATTATTATTATTATTATTATTTTCTTTGCTTTCTGGCGTTTACACATTTCTTTCCGGGTCCCACCCAGTGACCTAAGGTTAGAAATGGCATCATGACACTTTTCACTGACAAAAAAAACAAAAAATAAAATAATTACATAGATAGAGCCCTTCGTAAAGTGTGGGCTGTACTTGTCAGAACAATTTTTTGTATCTCCTTGAGGCATGGGCTTCCAGGAATCCCTGCAATTAGTCTACTGCAATCTTTTCCAATCAGTCCCAGGGCTCCAACTACAACAGGGATTGTTGATGTTCCCATATGCCACATTTTCGAGACTTCTATTTCAAGGTCCTTGTATTTTGACAGCTTTTTTTTTTTTTTTTTTTTTTTTTTTAACAGCTTTTTGAATATCTTCAAAGGTACATTGCAGTCAGCAGGGACTGCCATATCAATAAGGAGGCACCGTTTTTGTTTGTGGTCTTTAATAACAATATCTGGGCGGTTGGCCTTGATTGTTCTGTCAGTGTGAATTGTGTAGTCCCATAGAATTGTAACAGGTCCTATCTCCGTAACTGGGTCTGGGTGGTGTTGGTACCAGTTTCTTTCAGTTTCCTTCCCGTAGAAGTTTCAGATTTTCCAGTGCAGATATTGGCCCACTCTGTCATGTCGGGTTTTATATTCAGTGGGTGCCAACATCGTGCAACCTGATACAAGATGATCAATCGTTTCTGGATATTTATCACAGAATCTGCATTTTGAGCTGACACAATATTTTTTTATTTTAGTATATGTGCTTGATAATTTCTAGTTAGCAAGCATTGGTCCTGCGCAGCAAGGATAAAACCTTCAGTTTCCGCTTTCAACCCTGCACTGCGTAGCCACTGATGGGTACGGGTTTTGTCTACATCAGCTTGTTTGATACGGGCAGAGTATTGGCCATGAAGCGGTTTATCTTGCCATCGCTTCTGTATCTGGTCGGTTGCATTCGTCTTTGCTGTCATTTTTTTTTTTTTTTTTTTTTTTATTATTATTATTATTATTATTATTATATGTCTTACTATTCGAACCAACTAATCTCATATTTTTGCTAAATGCCTTCAAAAGTTAAGGAGAGTATCAAGAGAGAGAAACATTTCGTTAGAAACAAAGAAAAAGTGTACTGAACTGTTATGTAATATCTGTCCTCCTGTATGGCATCGAATGCTGGACAATCTCCTCAAAGATGAAGAAGCAAAAGAAATGTGGCTGTACAGAAAGATGCTGAGGATACCATGAACAGAACATGTGAGCAACAACTAGGTTTTGGAGAGAATGAAAACAAAAAGGAACCATACTTAACATCAGGAAGAGAAAGCTGAAATTTCTAATGAGGAAAGAGGGTTTGGAAAATCTGATACTCTCAGGACAGATTGAGGGAAAATAGGGTCAGTGGAAAGCAACCCGTTACATACTTGATGGGCTTGAGTAGAACAATGTTTAAGGGGGGATAAAAAAAAGATAAAACATACTAAGTGCTAAAAGGAACAGGCAGATGTGGAGGGCCATGATCGCCTACGTCCTGAAGAGACATGGAACATAAAAGAAGAATCTCAGATTGAAACTACCAAAATTAAAGAAAATCAGAATGTGTGACACCGAAAAATGAAGTGATATGTGAACAATTTGAAACCAAAACAATGGTAACGCTAATGGTAATAGCCGTTTCCCTCAAAGGAAACATTTGGCATTCAAAAACCGAGCAGCCAGTACTCATGCTGGTTGAAATGTATAAAAACTTTCTCTGAAAACAATTTTTCAAGAAAATATGTTTTACAAGCTCAGTAGCTGCAATCGCTCTTTCCAGTATTGATGGAGGTTTCCTTCCTAACCTTTTGTTTGAAGTAGAGAGGAATGTCAACATTTTGATTATGTCATTATTTTCTCTTCTCAAGCCCAGTAGCTGTTTTCGCTCTTTCCAGTATTGATAGAGGTTTCCTTCGTAACCTTTTGTTTGAAGTAGGGTGGAATGTCAACATTTTGATTATGTCATTATCTTCTCTTCTCAAGCCCAGTAGATGTTATCACTCTTTCCACTAACGATGGGGGTTTCCTTCCTAACCTTTTGTTTGAAGTAGTGTGGAATGTCAACATTTTGATTATGTCATTATTTTCTCTTCTCAAGCCGAGTAGCTGTTTTCGCTCATTCCGGTATTGATAGAGGTTTCCTTCCTAACCTTTTGTTTGAAGTAGTGTGGAATGTCAACATTTTGATTATGTCATTATTTTCTCTTCTCAAGCCCAGTAGCTGTTATCACTCTTTCCAGTATTGATGGAGGTTTCCTTCGTAACCTTTTATTTGAAGTAGTGTGGAATGTCAACATTTTGATTATGTCATTATTTTCTCTTCTCAAGGCCAGTAGCTGTTATCACTCTTTCCACTAACGATGGGGGTTACCTTCCTAACCTTTTATTTGAAGTAATGTGGAATATCAACATTTTGATTATGTCATTATTTTCTCTTCTCAAGCCCATCTAGGTGTTATCACTCTTTCCAATATTGATGGTGGTTTCCTACCTAACCTTTTGTTTGAAGTAGTGTTTTAAATCAATATCTTGATTATGTCATTATTCTCTCTACTAGTTAGATGTGTTATCCATTTTAGTTGTTGCTGCTGTTGGTAGTTCTCAAGTTATATGTGGTTTCTGTTATTTGGTACAGTTCTTTTTTTTTATTCTGTTGCGCCAGTCCACAAAGTTCAAAGATGGATGATCTTTGTCAAGAACCTCAGGCTTCATTTACTCGTTGAATGCTTTTTTCTCACCATTGATCTTAGGAAGCGGTTAATTAAGTAATAGGAAAATTTCATTAGAGACAGAGAAAAAATGTTAATTTTTTATGCAGTATCAGCCCACTTAAGTGCTTCTACAGAAGGATGCTGAGAATCCCATGGACTGATTGAGTAACGGTGTAGTTTTAAGGAAAATTCTAGAAAAAGCGTACTGATAAAATCAAAAAGAGTTATTTTAAATAATGAGGAAAGTGGGTTTGGAGAATTTGGCACTCATGGAACATATAGAAGGCCAGAGGAACAAGACAGAACTTTCTAAGAGTTATAAAGAGTAGGAAGTTGTGGAGAGCCATGATCGCCCACTACTCAAGCAATAATGATTCTGACCAGTATGCTCATCTTGATTGTTATAATCAAAATGTATCAGAAGAGGTTAATGGACAATTCAAGTAAAGCAATTCTTTATCTCTGTATCATGGATTTCGAAAAAAAATCTGTTAGTTTTTGATGGTTTTCTTTGATATCTGTAACAATGTCTTCTGGTTTAAAATTCATAAAACATAACGCTCTCGATTGATTGAATGATATTTTTTATGGTTTATCAACCTGATATTATACCTTGTCATTTAAAGTCGGAACATATTTTTAGATTGTCACTTCAAAGACGTCAGCGCTGATATATCGGCCGTCAACTCGAATGACGAAGAAAACGACTGGGTTGTTCCGTCGCCCCGATAATACAAGCCACGGGATTAGCTGGCTGGACTTCGTACCAGCCAATCAAATTTCTTCTCGCGTCTCTTGCACATCTGAGTTGTTCAATGGCGTTTTCTACGATAGTTTGCTGTGTTCTGTGATCTTACATCGATTTTTGGGTTCCAAGTGAAGGCATGTTAAAAGGGCTCCATCTTGGTACTGGAACTGCAAAAGAGGCTCCACTTGCGAAGATGGGGAGAGAGGTGATGGATTCATAACTTTCCCAAGTGTATTTGCCCGTAAGTGAATATAGCGAACCTGACTGCAATTCGAACTCGGCTCATTCTGAACCGTTATCCACCACATCCAAGCTTACTTCAACTGGTATTCCCACCTATCTATTCACTGATCAGGTTCGACTTTGTTTAAATTCGGTGATCGGACTCATAACTCTCTCATTATCAGTTTGGGTGAATCATTTAATTTTCTGATAAATAACACGTGATTTGTTCTTGAGGATTAACAGAGGGAGAATGGTAGAACACGCAAGCAAAGACGGTGAGAAACGTGAACAATTTCTACATAATCTTAGATTAGCCATTTGTTCACTTCTACAACACACTCTCGTAGACTAACTTATCACTTACTGATCAAAGATCAATGAAGGTCGCTGTTAGTATAAGATCAGTAATGATCGATAATATTCGCATCTTACACAATATTAAGTTAGAAAAAGGTGTAATATATAATTATGTCATTATTTTCTCTGAGAATATTTACATTTTGTTTTAAAGGTGCCATGTCATGTTTAACAGCCATGCTAAACCTTCACCAGTTGTTGTAGATGGAAAACCCATCGAGTGTACCTCGCAAAGAATATTACAAGAAATGGTGAACCTACTTCTGGAGGTCTAAGGAAGGAAGATTCTTGGCTGGGCGATTTTTGGGGGAAAATTTATAATATTACGAAAAGTCCCAATTCAACAATCGAAAGCAAGAGAAAGTTGTTTAACAAATATTTTCTGCCGGCGATGACTGATGGAAGTGAGACATGGGTACTCGACACCGCCACTGCAGAGACACTTGCAGTGGCTCAACGTAAAATGGAGCGAATCATGCTGGGCATCACCTTACGTGACAGGAAGAGCAACACCTGGATTCAACTGCAGACTAGATTGAGACCGTCCAGAAGGGCAAACATTGATGGGTTGACCATGTCTCTCGTCTCAGGGGGACTATTAGAAGGACAGGGTAGACACCAAGGCAGTGGAAGAGAAATAGATGGTGGGAAATGGCAAGATGGTGCGGCGATCTGACCCGATACCTCGGCCCCACATGGGCCGGAATGACCTGAGATAGGAAGTGGTGGAGGTCAACCAGGGAGGGGTTCCTCTAGCATGTGTGAGAAGACTCTGGATTTGGATTTGGAAACCATACAAATTGCAAATACAGACTTTGTAGATTTCTTTTCTAAAATAATAATAATAATAATAATAATAATAATAATAATCAGTGGCTACGTAGTGCAGGTTTGAAAGCTGAAACTGAAGGTTTTATCCTTGCTGCACAGGGCCAATGCTTGTTGACTAGGAATTATCAAGCACATGTGTTAGCCCAAAATGCAGATTCTGTGATAAATATCCAGAAACAATTGATCATCTTGTATCAGGTTGCACGATATTGGCACCCACTGAATATAAAACCCGGCATGACAGAGTAGGCCAATATCTGCACTGGAAAATCTGCAACTTCTACGGGAAGGAAACTGAAAGAAACTGGTATGAACACCACCAAGACCCGGTTACGGAGATAGGACCTGTTACAATTCTATGGGACTACACAATACACACTGACAAAACAATCCAAGCCAACCGCTCAGACATAGTTATTAGAGACCATAAACAAAAATGGGCCTCCTTATTGATATAGCAGTTCCTGCAGACTGCAATGTATCTTTGATATTCAAAAAGCTGTCAAAATACAAGGACCTTGAAATAGAAATCTAAAAAATGTGGCACATGGGAACATCAACAATCCCTGTTGTAGTTGGAGCCCTAGGATTGCTTGGGAAAGATCCAGTAGACTCATTGAAAGGATTCCTGGAAGTCCATGCCTCAAAGAGATACAAAAAATTGTTCTGACAAGTACAGCCCACACATAACGAAGAGCTTTATCTATGTAATATTTATTTTTTATTTTTTTTGTCATGATGTCTTTTCTAAACTTAGGCCCCTGGGCGGGACCCGGAATAAAATGTGTAAACGCCAGAAATCAAATGAAATATAATAATAATAATAATAATAATAATAATAATAATAATAATAAACTGTAAGAAATTGGTATGAACACCACCCAGATACGCTTACGGATATAGGAACTGGAAAAATTTTATGGGACTTTATAATACACACAGATAGAACAATCAAAGCCGATCGCTCTGACATCGTGATTAAAGACCGCAAAAACAAAATGAGCCTCCCCTGCAGACTGTAATGTATCTTTGAAGATCTTCAAAAAGCTATCAAATTTCAAGGATCATAACATCGAAATCTCAAAAATGTGGTGCATGGGGACATTAACAATTCCAGTTGTAGTTGGAGCCCTCGGATTGATTGGAAAAGATCCCAATAGACTCATTGAAATAATCACTGGTAGCCCGTACCCGAAAGAAATAAAAAAATTGTATTCACAACTACAGCCCACCTTACGAAGGGCTTTATCTTTGTAAAATATGTGCGATTTTTTTTTTCCATAACTGCTTAGTAGAAAATGTCTTGATGCCATTTCTAACCTTATATCTCTGATCGGGACCCGGGTAGTAATGAGTATATACAGAGACTAAATGAAATAACACAATAGTAATAATAATTGCTAACTAGACATTACCCAGCATACATGCTGAAAGATTGTGTTATCCCAAAATGCAAATTCTGTGAGAAATATCCAGAAAGAATTGGCCATCTTGCATCAGGTTGCACGGTACTGGCACCCAAGGAATATAAAACCTGGAAGTGGGCCAATATCTACACTGGAAAATCTGAAACTTTTACGGAAAAGAAACTGCAAGAAATTGGTATGAACACCGCCCAGATCGGTTACAGAGATAGAACCTGTAACTATTTTATGGGACTTCGCAATACACACAGACAGAACGATCAAAGCTAATCGTCCAGGCAACGAGATCAGAGACGGCAAAGACAAAATGTGCCTTATTATTGACACAACAGTACCTGCAGGCTCCAAAGCATCTTTAAAGATCTTCAAAAAACTATCAAAATACAAGAACCATGAAATCGAAATCTTAAAAACTTTGGTACATGAGGACATCAACATTCCAGTTGCAGTTGGATCCCTCGGAATGATTGGAAAAGATTCCAATAGACTCAATGAAGGGATTCCTGGTAGCCCATGCCTTAAAGAAATACAAAAAATTGTTCTCACAAATACAGCCCACACCTTACGAAGGGCTTTATCTATGTAAAATATATGCTTTTTTTTTTTCAAAACTGCTCAGTGGAAAATGTCATGATGCCATTTCAGACCTTAGATCTCTGGTCGGGACCCGGAAAGAAATGAGTATACATCAAAAATAAAAGGAAATGAAACAATAATAATAATAATTGCTAATAATAAAAATTGTCATCCACTGAATATAAAACTCGCAACGACACATTGGGCCAATGGAAAATCTTAAACTTTTACTTTGTATTTGGAGCCCTCGAATTGATCGAAAAAGATTCCAATAGACTCATTGAAGAGATTCCTGGTAGCCTATGGCTTAAAGAATTAAATGATCGCCGACCTTGAAACTTTTGATGTCGTTTTTATTATCCGTTCGTGTTTTTCGACTTGGTAATAACTTGCCAACTGCTATTTTATTAAGTTGGTGCAAAAAATAATGTCGGTTTTTGACGTTAAAAAATACGTCAAAAACCGACATTATTTTTTGCACCAACCTGATACTTACCTATTAAACATGCCTGATGGTGTATTGGGGGAGAGGTGTTACACGGTAAACTCTCATAAAATTTTGAAGTACTTCCTCATTTATTTTCTCATGATTTGCTTTCTTCAACGGTCTTTTGAACGTTCCGCTTGTCCGTTCGACCTTGGGCGATACGGCGGGGTCAATGGAGAACATCTTACAAATGTCTTCGAATTCTTTACCCGTAAATTGCGTTTCGTTATCAGAGACTATGGTATCTGGTATACAATATCTCGCAAAAAGTTCATACAAGTAATTTACTGTCACTAACGATGTTGGAATTTTTCACTTTTAAATTTCTGGTTATTTATTGAACCTATCAACTACTACAAGATAATGTGATCCATTCATAGGACCTGTAAAAATCTATATGTAGTCTTGACCACGGTGTGTCTGTCTAGAGTCAATATCTTTGTGATATCTAGTTTCGCTGCCAGAGCACAATGATGTAATGGTTAGAAAGCTTGTCTTGCTAGATCAATTACGACTGAGTAGTGAGTTCGATCCTCACTGGGTGTCCTATACTTTCGGCCATGTTCCTCATCTTAGAAAATCACTAACTCTGCAAGCTTTCACTATTTTTTTCAATATCTTGGTCCACTCTGATCCAATTTACGAAATTTCTCATCAGAGATTTCATTCTTGAAATACCTGGATGTCCGCTATGAAAAAACCGTCAATATTCGCTTCTGTAACAGACGAGGTATTACAACCCTTTGTTCCAACATAAATACTCTGTTGCATAGCGAGTAAGCATTTAAGTCTGGAATACGTTTTTTTTTTTACTTTCTTTCAATTTTCTTTGTTACTTTCCTTCAATTGCTTTTTTATTTTGGCAATAATTATATAATTTTCCGCTTTTTCTTTTATTTGCTCCAGGGTAACTGGTAACCTTCGTACTACGTAGCATAAAATGTTATTTTTTTAATTTTCATTTTGCTTTTTAGTGCTGCAATGATCGTGTCCTTAAATGGTTCCGCATTTTTTTGGTATTAACCTTGAGAATCCTTCAGCATATCGTAATTTTTTAGACAGTTGGTACCCCATCGTAAAATCATAGTTTAATAAGATGGTACCCCAGCGTAAAATCATAGTTTAATAAGATGGTACCCCAGCGTAAAATCATAGTTTATTAAGATGGTACCCCAGCGTTGTAGTCTATTAGCTGTATGCGTCGGTATTCCTTTCTTTGAAACATATATTGTTAATGGAGTCTGTGGTCTGCTTGTAACCTAAAATTTCTTCTATAAATAAATTTATAAAATTTCTTCACAGGAAATATAATTGCTAGAACCTATCTAGCGGTAATCTTTCTCTGCTGGTAGAAGCGACCGTGAAATATGAGCGAAGGCTTTCATTTTACCACCATTGTATCTCTGTATAAATCACCGATCCAATACTGTACTATCTAGCATCTGACGCCACTACAGTTTCTGCTTTTGGATCGTAGTGTCCTAATGATAAATCTAACGTAAGTCTTTTTTTATTATTTCGTAAAACGCCTTTTGACAGTTATCATTCTAGTATCACTTTACTCCTTTTTTAAGTAGATCGTTCAGTGAAACTCTCAAATTACGCTTGTTATGTACATATATATGATAGTAATTAGCCAGTCCTAGAAAACGCTCGTAATGTTTTACGTTTGTTATTGGAGGCATATTTTTAATTGCACTTGCCCTCGACGGATCCGGTTGACGACCACTTTTATAAAATATTTGATAAAGGTATTTAATTTTTATCTACCATGTTGTTATTTTCATTAAAAGTCATCCAGATACACCTCTGCGAAATCGCAATCCACAAGCATGGTACCCATAGATTTTTGAAAAGTAGATGGTGCCATCTTTATACCAAAAGAAAGTCGTCTAAACTTATATAATCCTCTGCGCGTATCTATGGTCGTGAATCTGAATTTGTAAATACGCTTCAGAGAAGTTTATGTTATTTGCCCAAACCATACCACAAGGCGGGATGTGGCACAAGCCCTACTTGTATGTGGGGCGATTCCGATAGACTCGGGCAAAAATTCCCTTGTCGACAGAGTGGAACCCAGACGAGGCTATGCCTACGGGCAGTCTCGTCTGGGTTCCACTCTACCCGAAGGCAGAGAGTTCAATGAGTCAACCGTGAGCCTGGCAGCGAACTGCCTGACTCCAAACGGCTTCTTCTAGTATTTACCAAACCTCCCCACAAGGTAGAATGTAGCACAAGGCCGGTTTTTATGTGGAGCGATTTCGAGCCCGTAAGCTCGTGCAAAAATTCCCCGTAAACCCTGCATGCACGGTGTCGGGTTCGTATATCGCCACAGACGAGACTCTACCCGTAATCATAGCCTCGTCTGGGTTCCTCTCTGTCCGAAGTCAGAAAGTTCGACAAGCCTGTTACTAGCCTGGCAGCGAACTACCTGACATCAAACGGCTTCTTTCCTCTGACTTGGAGTTCTTCATAGTTATGCACTAGTTCATATAGTCACCGGGGGGGGGTACTATTTACTCCAGAAGACGATATGATGAAAAAATTAGCTAACATATAAAAAGATTAACTATATATTTTACTATATGAATGACCTAATAGTAACGTGCTTTTTTTTAATCATTTGTTGTTCCAGGATGCTGCAGTTACCAAATTTTCAACACGAGGCGATTGTTCTCTTTAAGAAAGAAAATCCAACTTGGAGACTGAAAAAATGCCAAGAAACTTTTGTCAGAGTTCAGTTTGAACAGCATATCTAACATTTGTGCTTTTGTTATTTTAAGCAACTAAATATCTATCCTTTGCTTTTGTTTCAAATAACTATAACCAAAATTCCAATAATTAAACTGTACCAAATTTCCTGTGTTTTGTGGGGGAACTTGTAGTTTCTCTTGCTTTGGTTATTTTCTAAGCGTGTCTTAGATGTGACACAAGGCCGAAAGTATGAGACGCCTAGTGAAGATCGAACTCACTTTTGTGATCTAGCGAGACAAGCTTGCTAACCATTGCACCACGCCGAGGTACCCATATGATTTTCTTAGATGTCTCACGAGGCCGAAAGTGTGAAGCATCCAGTAAGGATCGAACTCAGTATTCAGTCGTAATTGTTCTAGCGAGACAAGTTTGCTAACCATTACACCAACACGAGGTGCCCCAAGTTTCTATTGTTTTGACACAAGAGAACGAATCATTAGTTCGTGACTGCAGATACTGTACATATTTCCATTCTCCAACAGATCAAATTACTAGTTATGCGATCAAAGTGTAATAAAGATCACATATTATAGAAAATTAATTGCCATCAGAGACTCCAAGATCACGAATCTCGTATAATTAGAAAAAATAGATAAGATCTAAGACATTATAGATTCACAATCTTACAATTTAGTAGATGTTGGTCATACCATTACAACATATTCTTACCGATTAATTTACCACTTATCAGACCAAAATGCAATAAAGATCTCATCTAAATAAACAAAATATTCTTGCTAAATGATCAGATTCAAACTGATTGATAATATTCGCATCTTATACGATACTAATTACAAACAGACACTCCAGTTTCTCGAAACACCTATAATTAAAATATTTTCTTTGCATACAATGCACATAAGATATCCTCTCATCTAGGAAAAGGGGTTTTGAACATTTTCATTAATTTAACAAGGGTCTTCGTTACACGTCTAATGACACCGAAGGATGTAACCAATTTTTTATTTGATTTTTCTTATGTGGGGATTATTGCTAGCTTGTCTCCTAAAACACGCGGTAGGTGGCACTGTGTCATGACTATAAATGGATAGGACAATAAAGTCTCTTTGCTTTTTATTCGGAAAGTCTAGAATAGTTTCTTTCTTTTCCATCAATCTGCGTATCCACAAAGTACATTGTTGTTGACGATAAAGACCACAAAGAAGAATAAATGTTTGAAGAGTGTAGTTGACAGGAAAGAACAAGGCAATAATATACACCCTTGTGCAAATTAATATAGGTGTATATGTAAGAATATACACCCTTGTGCAAATTAATATAGGTGTATATGAAAAAATATACACCCTTGTGCAAATTAATATAGGTCTATATGTAAAAATATACACCCTTGTGCAAATTAATATAGGTATATGTAAAAAATATACACCCTTGTGCAAATTAATACAGTTTATATGTAAGAATATACACACTTGTGCAAATTAATATAGGTGTCTATGAAAAAAATATACACCCTTGTGCAAATAAATATAGGTGTATATGTAAGAATATACACCCTTGTGCAAATTAATATAGGTGTCTATGTAAGAATATACACACTTGTGTAAATTAATATAGGTGTATATGTAAGAATATACATACATTGCAAATTAATATAGGTGTATATGTTAGAATATACACCCTTGTGAAAATTAATATAGGCGTATATGTAAGAATATACACCCTTGTACAAATTAATATAGGTGTATATGTAAGAATATGCACCTTTGTGCTAATTAATATAGGTGTATATGTAAGAATATACACCCTTGTGCAAATTAATATAGGTGTATATATAAGAATATACACCCTTGTGCAAATTAATTGAAATAAAACGAATAATTCCGTTATTATTTACTTTTTTTTGTTTTGTATTTTTCCAATGAATCCAGTGTACATGTTAACCCTTCATATTCCATTCCACGAACTCGTTGCTTGAAGATTGACCACAGATTCTCGATAGGATTTAAATCAGGAGAATTTCCGGACTAGTCTATTGTAGTTTGATTTGCCAGTGTGTTCGTGCAGCGTTGCAATTTTCGTACGCTTCCTCGGAGTAACGTCCATCGCAGACAATGACCGTAGGGCAACTAATCAGCAGTCGAGACAATAGTGTCTCGGCTTGATAAAAATCTGATACAATCACGGATGACACAATATTTTCAAGGCCAAATTCCATCATACACCCCAAAAATAGGTTAATATTATTGCACACCAGTGCAAATGATCTAATCTGAGGAAAAAATAGGAGTCGATTACACAATGTCACTCTAGTGGGTCTAAAACTGACCGTATGGTGAAAGAAAGAAAATTAAAGTGGTGGTTTCAAATAATTTGCACAAGGGTGTATGTGTCTGCTTGTCGAAATTAGATCCGAATTTAACGTGTAGTCTTTTTCAAAATAATAGTTATTAGGTATATCAATAAATTTTAATAATCAACATTGAAGACCCAAAAGAGGGCTTATTGTTCCACTAGGTTTCATAGAAAATTGCGTGAAAATTTGAGGTAATAGGTTTAGCATGCAGGTTTTCTACGTAAGCTTCAGGGCTACGGTATTACAATATGATTGTTTGATTTAATCCAATCATTCCTATAAAATCGGGAAATAAAGGTCGTTCTGAACGCATTCGCTTCCAGATCCAAGAATGTGGGTATCCTCCAATGTGCTATCCTGAGTCTTAATGCTGTTTCTGATCTTCATCTATGATCTTTCTGATGTCCACGCACACACATACACTCACGTGCGCGCTGCGCGCACATGCACACACACATATATATTCTCACAGACGTAATGTGGCTTCCCTCTGTCTTTTCTACAAATATTTTCATGGCAACTCTTCTGATGAGCTATCTTCCCTGATGCCCCGACTGCATGAATTTAAGTGTGCTACTAGATTGGCATTTAGGTCCCACCCTTTTACTGTTGAAATAGTGAAATATAACCGCCACTTCTACTCCAACTGTTTCTTTTCTCGCACTTCCCAACAGTGAAACCCTCTTATTTGCTTCCCTGATAAATACAATCTTCAAAAATTTAAATGCAACGTCAATCACCATCTTCTGTTGCCTTGATCCCTGTTCTTCTTTTATCCTTCCCTCACCCCCTCTCTACACAATGTTTTCCCTCACTTTCACTCTGTGTAACTCCCTGCGTGCTAGTGGCAGTCTCGCTATATATATATATATATATATATATATATATATATATATATATATATATATATATACGAAGGAGTAGTGGGTAGCGGCTCGGAGTCGAATCAATTATATTCACTTATATGCTAATCCTCTTGGGAAAGGTATGAATCCTCCTCTTCTCTCCCCACCTATGGATAAATAGCAGGATAGACCGGGTTCTATAGCCTTGGATGGCAACTAGTCTAGGAGTAGGACAACTCTGAATTCAAAACCTGCGGAGGGTCGTTTGGGGACCTTGTGGCATGCTAGTGCACCAGGTCCTCTGTATTCGGCCCTTCAAAAAAGTGTAGTTGGTTCTGCACAAAGCCTTCACCACTATAACCATATATGCTGCTGTTTGCCTTTCGGTCCTAGGAACTAAACTGCTTGGTCCTCATGCGTCGAATACCACGAGAGAGTCCACCATATATATATATATATATATATATAAAGAAATATAGTCTGAAGGTGTGCTATATTTATGGAATAAAGTGCTCAATATCAGAGATAGAGCGTGTGTAAATATAAAAGTGAACATAGAAGTCAACAGGCGACAGTCTGTTTCATGCTATATGCAATCGTCAGGCCACATATGCTGTTATTTTTCTCGGCTATTTATATATATACGGGTTAGTGGTGCATTGTGGGTATTCTATTATGGCGGTTATTTTACCGGAAGTCGTTTGTTTATTTATTTGGGTCAAATGATATTGCTTGTTTTTATTTATTCTTATTTTATTTATTTATTTATTTATTAACGTAGTAAAAATTTGTTTATATCACTTATTTAACAGTTTGGTTTTGGTTTGAGTATTAAATTAAAGCTATTTGTTCAATTTTGGGGTTGATTGTTATAGTTCATTCTAAGTATTATTTTGGCGGGAACAGTTTTTAATTGATTATCTTTATTTGGGATTGGTTTGTTTATTTATTTACTTGGATGAATTTAGGTCAATTTATTTTACTTGTATAATTTCTCTTTTCGGTTTTCGAAATACTGTTTAATTAAAAACACAGAGCATTTACTGAAATAAACTGTATCTATAAAAATAATGTATAAACAGAAAATATACTAAATAATCTTTGGACTTAATTCATTTCATGAAGTGTTGTTATTGTTTATGTTAAGGCATGTTTCGTGAGCAGAAATGATCGATCGAAAAAAATCGTTAAAGATTATGTGTTTAAAAACAGTAATTGGAACATTGCTAACCAGACGCGTCTCTGTAGCTAAATAGTATAGCACGTCAGATCAAATTTGCGTATAGGAATACAGGTTCGATTCTTGTCGGAGAACGCATATTCTCTACGAAATCTCTCGAACATTCAGGTTTAGTTTGGTTTGTTCTTTGTTTTACGGCATATCAACCTCAATGGGTCATTTAATGCTGACCACGTTTTTTTCCTGGTAATATTTTTGTTTTGTCAAAAATCTATTACTGTTAATATTTTTTTCCTCAAAAACGTATAGCTGGTAATATCATTTTTCCCAAAACGTATAGCTAATAATATTTTTTCGAAAAACGTATAGCTAGTAATAGTTTTTTCAAAAACATATTGCTAGTAATATTTTTTTCTTCAAAAATTTATTTCTGGGAATATTTTTTACAAAGTATTTCTGGTATTAAAACCTATTTTTACACTTTTATAATGACTTTTACCTCAGTCTCTGGGTTAACTATTTGCCCATAGCTGGGACCCTAACAGGTGCTACCACTCCGGGTCACTCTGGGAACACCAGCAATTAAGAGGTGGTTCTACGTTTCTCAAACCTCCTGATCAGGGGCCTTGCTGTTGGACGTAGTTTTAAAAAAGTAATTTGAAATTTGCTAACCAGACCGCTTCTTTGTAGCTAAATAGCATAGCACGTCAGATCAAATGACGGTTTGCGTATAGGCATACAGGTTCGATTCTTGTCGGAGAATGCATATTCCCTACAAAATCTCTCGAACATTCAGGCCGGTAAATGTAGTTATTACTGTTTAATTAAAAACATTTAATTAAATAAATTGTATCTCTAGAAATAACGTATAAACAGAAACTATGTCATATATATATATATATATATATATATATATATATATATATATATATATATATAATATTTATATTTTATATATATATATATATATATATATATAATATTTATATTTTATATATATATATATATATATATATATATATAATATTTATATTTTATATATATATATATATATATATATATAATATTTATATTTTATATATATATATATATATATATATAATATTTATATTTTATATATATATATATATATATAATTATTTATTCGAAAATTATAACATAAGCATGTTATAAAATCACTACAAAAATAGCCCTTTTGTTTCAACACTTGATAAGACACCAACAGTGTTGAAACAAAATGGCTATTTTTGTAGTGATTTTATGACATGTTTATGTTATAATTTTCAAATAAATAATTATATTTGCTCTACTCTGTATTGAGCACTCTTTTAAGAATAATATTTGTTGGTTATTGGAATGTATTCTGTACACACCAATCCTATACTTGGTTTTATATATATATATATATATATATATATATATATATATATATATAATTATATATATATATATATATATATATATATATATATATATATATATATATATACACACATATCTAATTATCTATCTATCTATCTATCTATATATATATATATATATATATATATATATATATATATATATATATAATATTGGCAGTGACTCAAGCTGACATCCTCCGTTTCCGTTGGGGACCGGAAGAACTAAAATGTTGTCATTGATTAAGATTAATTGCCTTGTGTTTCCGGTTCGCTTTCTGTCACCAAATGCACTGCGTTTGACATGATCGATCTCTCGATGGACTTTAACCTGCCAGTCTGTGTCTCACGTGTGAAATGAAATTTTCAATAATGTCAAAGAAAAAGAAGGAAAAAAATGGAAACCTTTAAAAGAAACCGAAAAAGTTTGTCTGATAAACATTTTGAAGACTTACTGTCAAGGGCTATGATTCAATAACAGCCAGCAATTAAAGGCATTGCTGCATTATTCCTAGGCTAATTATGTCATGAATTCCAGTCTTAATAAAACTATCAGATCTTATTTCTCTTTTGTTCTATAGACGTGTTTTTTGTTTTTGTACGTAATTCCTCTTACAATGATTCTAATAAAACTAGCAGTGATACCAGATGTTACCCGTCCCAAACCATTTCCTTTGCCTCTCTACGCTACGTGGCTGTTTCTTCCATTTTTAAGACGACTGAATCTTTTTTAATCATTTCACCCCAAGCAAGGCGCTAATGCCACTAGGGAATGAAAATGAAAGAAAAAAAACTGAATAAAAGAGGTTTGAAGAAAGGACAAAAGATGAACGGTATTTAATAAAATAGAAAATGGCGATTGACGTTGCATTTACACTTTTGAAGATTGTACTTATCAGGGAAGCCAGTAAACAGAAAGAAGTTCCACATGTTGGAAGTGCGAGAAAAATAACTGTTGGAGTCGAAGTGACGGTTGCATTTAACTATTTCAACGGTAAAAAGGTGGGACCTACCTGTCAATCCAGTAGCACGCTTAAAGTCATGTAGTCGGAACACCAAGAAAAAAAAAACCTCGTCAGAGCAGTTGCCATGAAAATATTTGTAGAAAAGACAGAGGGAAGTTTGTCGGTGAGGAAATAACGGAAGTCGAGATGCCAAGTCAGGATCTAGATTTAAATATATAATTACGTATGTTCGATAAGGTTAAACATTTTGATAATCAAAGCAATAAAAACGGATATGTTAAAATAGGAAGAAAAATTTTCAACAAAAGAGGTAACAAACAAAAAAGAAGAAAAATAATATTACATGTTGAGCATTCTTTATCCGAAAAGTCCTATCAGCCATCTCTTTATAATCAGAAAGAGTGTTTCTGATGTTTCAATGTAATTGTTACATATTTTATATATATGTATGTAGGCCTAAGAAAAGTTTTTAGCTAAGAGAAATAAACTACATCCAATTTCAAAATTTAATTCCGTAATCCCAACTCAACATAAATAAACAGTATTTTGGAACTAGTATGGAGTAGGTCCTCCATTTGCTACTTTCAGTGCTTGTATTCGATTTTTCATGGATTTGATCAAGTTATCGACAATCGTCTGATCCATATTTTGCCACTCCTTTAGCAATGTTTCTTTAAGGGTTGCCACTGACGTGATTTTGGTTGCACGCTCTCGAAGTTTTCGGTCAGGGTGCTCCCAAACGTGCTCTATTGGATTCATGTCAGGACTTTGGGCTACCCATGGCAGTGACCTGATTTCTTGCGATTCCTTCCAGGCCTTTGCTCGTATGACATGGCGCTCCATCTTCTTGAAAAAAGTAGACATTCTTATCAATCTGATTGGTTTCAGATAGTGGGAGTAGTCATTTCTTTAATATTTGACAGTATTTTGGACCATTCAACCGCTCGTCAACAAGAATCATCTCAGATTCCTCTCTATAGCAGACAGCACCGAAAACAATTACTCCAATCCCTCCATGTTTCACTGTCGCCTGCAGACATTCAATGTTCCAAATCTCATTCTGATTTCTCCAAGCATAAACCTATCTTGAATTCGAATATTGGCAGAATTTACTTTCATCTGACCAAATTACAGACTGCAAAAATTCATAATCATTGCTCTCTCCAGTCCATACGCCTGTTTCTGTTTACCTCTGAAATCAAGGACTTCTTTCTTGCAACTCTTCTTTGATAGCCTAGCTCTTTCAGAGTCTTTCTTACCGCATATGGCGACATTTCCATGCTGCTGGCGACATCTTTGACGCTCTGATGGTTTCTGGTAACTTCCCTATTCAGCGCCCTTTTCGTTCACTCAGACACGATGCTTGGTTTTCCTGAACGTTGTTTCATTCGACAATGGCCTTCTTCATTAAATATCTTGACAATATTATCAACCGTTTGATGATTAACCTGGAAAAACCTAGCAATTTCTCTATTTGACTTGCCACACTGATGACATCCTATTATTTGCCCTTGTTGAAATTCACGAATTATCTTATTTCCACGAAATTTCATTGCAAGATATAAGTCAACTAGTGTTCATAGATGAGAGTAGCTTGATACTAATACGGTATTGTCTGAAAAGAAAGAAGAGATGTTATTAAAATACAAAATATCATAATATTTGTTTGATTTTCTAAATATATTATTAAAGGCCATTTGATAATACGCTTTATGCCTTCTTTAATTCACTCTCAAGCTGTGATCTAAATGCTACATTCGTTACCACTTACAACATAGAAGATAGCTTTATTTGAATAACTAAGCAATTAAATTATGAAAATGATTAACAAAGCAAAATCTTATAAAGATAAAAAAACAACAAAACTGAAAATGAATATAATTAGTTTTTTACAAATTTGGTTGAATGTGCAAATTAATTATCTTCATCAAGCAAAAACCACTATGTTGAGCAAGATATAAGACACATGCTAGTAGACAAAAATAATAAAACTATTTTTTGATGGGATAGTTTCACGTAATATGCAAATTAGTTATCTGTATTAAGCCATAAACCCTACGTTTTGCAAGATATAAGACACGTACTGCTGAATATAAATGATAAAATCACATTTATCTGATGTCGCTTTCTTTTATACAATATTTGCACCTACGGACAGATTACAAATATTTATAGATTTTGAGTGGACAGATATACGAACGCTCATCTTTACAAATTCTTTATTAATAAATGTTCTCCTAATATAATGTCTCAGAGCCACTCAAGGTAGAGCATTACTCAATATAGTTGTTGCATGGACGCAGGATGCGTAAGGAAGTGCATATTATGAGGATACGTACGAACAATTGAACCTCGACTTGAAGGGGTTAAGATTGTAGTGATCAGGGAAGCATCCCCTCGAGAGTCTGGTCCATAAAGTAGGGAGTCTTAGGGAGAAGCTGTCCGAATTAAATTGTTTTCATATCTATGTAATATGAATGGAGATAAGATGGTTCGCCACTGTGGTGGGACTTAGATATAAATGTCTGAACTTGGTGGATCTCAGCACATTTTTCCATGGAAATAACAATAGAGCAGTGAGAGGCTTGCATTTTGGAGGAAGGAGTCGTAGGGTTGGAAAATATTCATCGCCTACAAGGCCGTGTAAATGTTTTGAGCCTTGTCATGGCTGGAAAGGGGGGACTAGGCAAGTCCAGCCCAGATATGACGCCAATATTCTATTTTCGGTGAGATTTGACTCTTTAGGTACATATTATTCTTATTCTATCCATCAGGCCGTAGTCGATCATGGCTCTCCACAACTTCCTTTTCTTTGTAAATCTTATCAGTGTCTTTATTCTATTTCTCCTAATCTTTTTTTCTGTCAACTGTTTACACAAATTCGTTAAGTAGGTTATTCTCTACTTTCCTCTATCCCTATTGACGTTATTCATGTCCTGTGAGTGTCGGATTTTCCAAGCCCACTTTTCTCATTATGAAAATCCTTTACTCTTATTTGCTTCCCTGGGAGCTATATTCTCATTCTCCCGCACTTCCCGTCTGTGTAACTCTCTTCCCCTTCCTTGCTTTCCCGATGCCTATAATCTTCAAATATTCAAATGTAGTGTCAATCGACATCTGATGCCTTGATCCTGATCCCCGTCCTTCTCTATATCCTTTCCTCAAACACCCCTCTTTACTCTTACTCTCACTCTCTGTATCCCCTTGCGTGCTCCTGGCACTCCCGCCTTGCCTGGGGTCGAAACGCTTAAAGAAATGTCGCTCGAAAAGAAAAAAATAATGACATAATCAAGTTGTTGACGTTCTTCTCTCGCACTTCTTGTCTGTGGAACCCCCTTCCTCCTACTTGCTTCCCTTGTGGCTATAATCTTAAGATATTCAAATGTAATGTCAATCGATATCTTCTGATCCTTTTATCCTGACCCCTGTCCTTCTCTATATTCTTTCCTCAAACATCCCTTTTTTTTACTCTTGTTCTCACTCTCTGGAAATCCTTGCGTGCTAATGGGACTCCCATCTTGCTTGGGGTGAAATGCTTAAAAAACAAAAAACAAAAAAATCATAAAATATTTTTTGGATTGTATCGAGAATCTCTAAATATATAGCAGGAGCAGAAGACCATATGAGGCAGCAATTTAATCTTGTATATTATGTATCTCTCTCTCTCTCTCTCTCTCTCTCTATATATATATATATATATATATATATATATATATATATATATATAGAGAGAGAGAGAGAGAGAGAAAAGTACGTATATCAAAAAGAGAGAAACCGCAAACGTTTTTAGTTGTAATGTGGATTTTTTTTTAATATTATGCTTTATTTTCCATAATTTTGCTACACGGGTTCTGGGCTCACGACCATCATCAGGCAAAGTGTGGAGATTTCCACATATTATTAAAAATAATTAATTTTTTCTCATGTTTTTCGATGTTAAATATTCTTGACATGAAACATTCTCTCTTTTGTGTGTTAGTGACCCAAATGTCTTCTTTGAACTGACAGCGAAAAGTTCTGCGTGAAGGGTTTTAAAACAACTAAAATTGGTCCGAGAAATGGTGAAGGAGTTATCGGTATTCTTATCTTTTAATGACCCCTGTGTGTTCTTAGATCTATTTCCATTTTCTTGTGTTTTTGTCAGCATGCGTGTATATATGTGTATTCCCTCTCCATACATACACACTGTCTTATTACGAGGAATTAGTAAACACGTGTACACATATACTTGTATATATATATATCTTAATCTTACCTATTTGGAAGTATGGACGAATATTAGACTTATAAACAGGAACTATGAGTATGTACATACACACGCATAATTACACAGACTCACTAGAAAAAAATTCAGTGTTAATAAATCATTCTTGAATTATCGCCCTTAAAATTCAAATTTCTCACTGTGGAGCATGCGCACTAAGTTGGGAGCCACGGGCTTGGAATAAGCATTCGAAATCGATAATTGAACAGAAGTTCTTTATTTGGTGTAACTTGGCAGATTGTTGTGTTTTGTATTATTTTTAGATAGGATAACGCCGGGTGACCTTACTAATGTATCTACATTTGTACTGATGTGTGCATATGCACCTATACCTATTTGTCTAATTTCTCTGTACCGCCCCCGCCACGCTGTACATTGCACACCTGTTCCACTTACTTCTTGCTTTCAATTTTTTCCATTTTTTTCTGTTTCCTGTTGTACCATTTCCGATTTTTGCAAGCAGGCTCTTTGCATTCGTCTTAGATTAGATTCTTACGCCAACAGCTTACCGAAATCTTCACGATAGAGAGAGAAAGAGAATTTAAGAATTAAAGGCTGTTCAAATTAGTTTTTCCGGTTTTGCAAGTTAACAGGAAATAATCAAAAGCCAGAAAGAAAATGAGACAGAAAAAGTAAAAAAAAAAAAATAGATTAGACGAAGATAAATAAGAAATACGCTTTTCAAAATAAATGCCGCCATATTTGACGGCTATAGATTTATTTTTCTCTATTAATGAAATCGACAACGAAGTTGGATTCAAACTACAAACGACAAAGATAACGTTTTTCTGAAGTCGCATATATATATATATATATGTTTTTATTATCTCGTTGTCACGAGATCAAAAAAAAAAAGAATGATGGACTACTACGTAATGTCACCTCTACTGTTATCTGGCGGTAAACGCTGGAAAAAATTAATTAAACATATCTACATAACAAATACAAATCTATATGTCTACCATTCGTCCACGCTCAAAATATTGCTCCTACATACGGTCCGCTGTCCCTGGTATTTAACTAGCGCTCCTAGATAAAATCCAAAGAAGAATCAGCCATATTATCGGTCCTGATATGGCGGTTCGGCTTCATTCATTTTCCTACCGCGATAAGGTTGCCTCCCTGTGTCTTTTCTATAAATACTTTCATGGTTAATTGTCATATAGGAATAAAGTGTCGCTGCCGACACTTGTGTTTGAACATAGATCGCCAGTGAGAAAACACAGGCGATCCCATTATTGAATTAAGTAGACCACGTGACCATATAGGAAACGCATAAATAGACAGTATCGTGGTGTCTAATTGATCGCCATTTTTAGTCTATCCTCTATTACTAACGGATCTCTATTTCTATTCTATCCTCTATTACTATACGGACCGCTATTCTCTACTCTATAGACTATACTATTTCTCTATTCAGATCACTATAGGGTGATTACTATTCGAGCGAGTATTGTCGAGCAAGTACTATTAGTGCAAGTGATATTCGAAGGCGTCTGATACCAGTATTGTTCAACGGCATTACTATAGTTGTATCTGCGATTACAAAGTCTCTACTACAACGAGCATTACGAAAGTGACAACGAGAATTCGTTGGCATTACAAAAGCTGCAACGTGTGTTCGTTGACATCACAAAAGTAATTGTTCGGATGAGGTCTTCGCTACAGAACCTTGACTTTTTTTAAAAAATTTAACCGCAGTACTAGACTGACGTCGAGATCTCATCAATTTACAAATGAGTTTGCTCAATTCAGCCGTAAGTTCTATGCTAACAGTTTCTTTTCTCGCACTTCTCACTTGTAGAACTCCCTTCCGGCTCCTTGCTTTCCAGCCAACTTATATCTGCAAAAAATTTAAATGTAATGTCAATGGCTATCTACTGGCCTCCTGATTACTCTTTCCCTTTCCCGCTCATTATTAATGTTTCTGTTCTTAATTCTTCCACACCCTGTAACACCTTGTGTCTTAGTGGCTTTACTGCCTTGCATGGGGTCCTACCGATTAAAAGATATATATATATATATAACGAAGAAATGATCTGGTTTATACGAAAGACAGCTAAAAATACCATAGACAGAATATGGGAAAAATGAAAGGACAGGAATTATTGGGGGAAGAAGGCTTGGAGAATTGAAGACTCTCTGTTTAAAAACAGTAAAATCAAACTTCCTAACAGAAACACTCCACTGTGGT
This sequence comes from Acanthosepion lycidas, assembly GCA_963932145.1. Taxonomy (NCBI): domain Eukaryota; kingdom Metazoa; phylum Mollusca; class Cephalopoda; order Sepiida; family Sepiidae; genus Acanthosepion; species Acanthosepion lycidas. The sequence continues at coordinate 26,680,121 of OZ010587.1, read as the reverse complement.
GAAATCGGTAAAAGCATGTCAGGCTAAATGACGGTTCCCTATAAGGTAAAGGTTCGATTCCTGTCGGAGGACGCATATTTTCTGTGAAAATTTCCCGGACATTCAGGCCAGCTAATGTTAATACTGTTTATTATAAACAGAGCATTTACTTAAATATTTGTATCTATAAAGAAAAAATGTATAAAAATAAAAAATGTCGGACTTTGTCCATTTCATAATGTAAGTATATGGGAAGCAACCATCCTTCTAAACATATGACAGACAAGGAAAATTTAATAACAATTTATTTAGTTTATCTAGAAGTCTTACATTTTTTTTCCGTTTGGCGTGAGTAAAGGTGTGTAAAATTGTCTGAATTGTCCTTAGTCTCAAGAGCTATCAGTCACTTCGTTAGTCATTTTCAAGGGGGTCTTGTTTTGAAAGGTCGTTAATTTCTCTTCACGTTTGACTGTATAAGATGTGTTTTTGAATACCCGTAGGAGGTTTTCTTCCGATATACATACATATATATATATATATATATATATATATATATATATATATATATATATATATATATATATATATATATATATTCCGATATATATATATATATATATATATATATATTCCGATATATATATATATATATATATATATATATATATATATATTCCGATATATATATATATAATCCGATATATATATATATATATATTCCGATATATATATATATATATATATATATATATTCCGATATATATATATACATATATATATATATATATATATATATATATATATATATATATATATATATATATTTAATGAAAAACAGACAACTTTAAAGTACCATTACAATAATTTATTTCACCAAAATCCTTTTAAAGGACTCCGGATCATCAGGTAACTCTTCCAACATCGAAATAAAAGGAAAAATGAGATTAAAAATTGATGGGTAGTGTAATATTTGTAATTTAACAGGGGTGAGAGGTGAGGGTTGTAGTTAAAGAGACAAGGTAGAGTATAGGGAGGGGTTAATTTCATATCTCTCTTAAGCGTGCGTTATATTGGAGTAGGAGAAGTGACCCGGACCCTGGCCTATTTAGATGGTTAACTTAACGGAAATGATATATAGAAATAGGAGGTTAGTGGGGTGAAAAGGAAAGGAAAAATGGAAAAGAGAGAGGAGACAGAAGACAGTAATACAGATATATACAATTGAGTGTTACGACAAGGAGGGAGGGGGAGAGGGAAATGAATCGAAAGAGGCTGTAATTGTGTTTTAACAAATTTATGTAAAAGATAGATTCCAATGCTTGATAGAAATTTAGATGTTTAAAAAATGATGATTGTTATCAATTTAAATATTTAATTTTTTAAGTAAATAGTTTAAGGACTTAATATAAGTTAACTACTATTTTTATTAGTACATTTATAGAGAACATATTAAAGAAATATTTTTAATTATCATAGTTTATTTACCCGACCAATTGTACTTTCTTAATGTTGTAAAAAATTTTTTCGGTAACATCTTTATTAGTTTTACTTTTAATCTAATTTATGAATGCAATTTTTCTTTATTATTATATGGGTAAATTTAGTTAGGGTCTAGGTTTCATTATTGAATAATATTTGAGGGTAATATTAAAGATTTTGTTTTCTTCTTATATCTCACAAACATATTCATGCAAATCACATATATACATAAGTTTATTTACATGTGCAAATACACACATAGATATACGTGTAACAATATACACAAATGTTCATCTATCTTCATACATAATTTATCTATACATACATTTACCAATCATTACCTATATTTTAATATTTGAAATTTATTTAGATTTTAGTTTGATTTCATAGTTAAGATTTAACTTTAGGTGACTTCTGAAATGCTTCATTATTAAAGGAATTTCGTTAATATTATTAAAAGAGTGGTATATTTAAACTTAAATTAAGTTATCAATTTTGAAACGAAACTCTCTCTCCAGATGATAAATATACACTCTCATAATTCTAATTATAGAACATTAAAAGAAAAAGTGATATTAAATACTAAAAAGAGTAAATTTAAAACACCATTAGAAAGACCCATGTACTTCCATTAAAAAAAAAAAAATTTATACACGTTCACACACACATATACATCTCTCTATATATATACATACATATCCACATCTATCTATCTATCTATCTATCTATCTATCTATCTATCTATCTATCTATATATATATATATATATATATATATATACATATATACACCCATATACATATATGGTATTTATCAATCCACCCAGGAGGATTGAATGTGGCACAAGGCCTTTTTAATGTGGGTATCTCCGAGCCCGTAGGCTCAGCCAAAAATAAATAACCATCCAAACCCCCCGAGGGGGGCCAGTTCCGTCAACCTCCCCCAACGAAACTCTACCCTTCGGCGGAGCTTCGTCAGGGTTCCTCCCTGCAACCAGAGAGTTCGACAGACACCCGACCCGGCAGCTCACAAAGCACAGATACTACACTTTGATCCTAGCCACCGGGCCGAGCGGGTATGATTTTTATACATACATATACATATATACACATACACACACATATATACATATACATATATACCCATATATATATACACACTCTTATATACATATACAACCATATATATACACATACACACACATACATATATACATATACCTACATATACATACACGATTATATACATAAAAAAGCATATGAAATGAATTCTACCCATAATTATCCACACATGCATATGTATTTATATTACAATGTTATACATCTATTCACACATATATTACAAATATTAATTCTAAGATATTTACATCTATATACATATACAGATTACAAGTAATTTAATATTCAAAATACTACACATATATAAATGTATGCATACACATATACATCCATATATATACATACAATATACATATACACATACATATACACATACGCACAAATATATATTTATATATACACATACACCCACACATATGTAAAACACATATATACATACACACACACACACACACAAATATATATATATATATATATATATATATATATATATATATATATATATATATATATATATACATATACACCCATACACATATATACATATAACGACACCTAGCACAAAAACAACGCTAGTACCTAACCATACCCCATACTTATATATTTATACGCCCAAGTATATATATACATATAAACACACACATATCTCCATACATATGTGCCCACAATTTGTACAAGTACATATATTCATATAAGCACCCTTATTCAAAATGTTCATACATATACATATATATATATATATAAATTCTCATATAAATGTCTAAGTTCATCTACTTTTTAGAGTACATATTAACAAGTATAGTATCCATATGTTCATATATTCATTTCAAAAACAAAATTAATATTATCCCTTTTTATATATTAGGTTGGTGCAAAAATAATGACGTAATAATGTCGTTTTTTGACGTTAAAAATACGTCAAAAAACGACATTATTACGTCATTATTTTTGCACCAACCTAATAGTTGTTTCGAAACATACTTAGTTAAATTGAGGTGATTTTTATGTCTACATTTAAAAATCAACTCGTTATGTTTGTTCAGCAATATGTCCGGATCCTTATGTTTTATCATTAGGATTTTTTCTTTAATGCACAAATCACATCGGTCTCTGAAGTTTATCGCAGTTCGAGCTCTTGAGACCATTCTCCATTTTACTTGTGGGGCTAACTCCCAATAATGTTTAGAAAGTGCAGTTTGATGTTTCTTTGATTTATTTGTGAAGGATTGGCGATGGTTATAAAATCGTTGCTTCCAATTTCCCGCCGATATCCCTATGTAGATCTTCTTCCTTTTAATATCTTCCTTGGGGAAAATTGTAGCCTCGTATATCACGTTTTCGGAGAAACATATTCCCTCTACTGGACAAACGGATCCTTCCCTGCAGTTACAGGTCAATTTGTTCTTTTGGCTCGTATTAAGATCTTTTTGTAGTTGATTATTAAATTCATTTAAAATTTTACTATTGTGGGAGCTAATAATTTTTTCTATGTTGCTCATGTAGGAATAACTAATTTTTAAGTTCATTTTATTAAACATCTTTTTTAATAGTTCATCTTTTTTAAAGTGCTTATCTATTAGTTTAAGAAAGTATTTTTCTATATTAATGTTCGAAAGCTTACAGAAAGGTGGGTTGAACCATATAATTTTCCTTTTTCTATTTTTAGATTTAGAAGATGTGTTGTTAATTTGTTAATAGATTTATTTATATAAGTTAGTGTTTGTTTGAATTTGCTTATTGTCGAGATCAAATGTTACGTCTAGAAAATGTACTATTTTCAGGTTAGAGGATATTTCTATTTTAAATCCTATATATTTGAATGCCTTAATTATTTTCTTCTGGAGTTGGGAGGTCCATTAGAGTTAGGTATAATAATGAGACCACCATCCCTGTAAAGCCCTACATTTTGCGGGTTAAGGAATCTGCTCAGAATATCTAAAATGTATATACCTATTAGGTCTGCTATTTGAGCAGAATCAAATGCTCCCATTGGGACATCGGAATTGTCTTTGTTTTTTTTTTAAACCAAGTAGTGTCATTAAGCCTCAGTACAGATTGTCTGGAATCCATTATGATTTTAATTTCCTCGTCAGTAATCTCAGTATAGTTTTTAGCAAAATTTAAGCTATTTTCCAATAAATCTTTAGAAATGGAGGGGTAGAAGTCGATAATGTCTAATTGGATAAAAGTGGCTTTATTTTTAGATTTTAGATTTTGGAACCAGTTAATGGCGTCAGATGAATCTTTCCAAAAGTTTAAGGGATAATTTTCTAATATAGATGTGTTTATTCTTTTTAGAATGTTTCTGGAAAGTATTCCTAACTCTGATTTGGAGGGATTTATTAGTCTGGAATGTATATTATTTTGAAAGTTAGGTTTATAGTCTTTAAAAAGTAGGTAGGCATCTTTCAAGTGAGTAGTGCCCATTCTATCAGCAATATTATGTTTAAATGCAAATTTAGCGGTTTCTCTGTGTATGGAGGATAGATGTTTGGAGTTATTATCTTTTTTATAAGAGTTAGATACTTTGTTCAGAATCCGATGATTATATTCCGATGGATTAATCTTGTAAATGTTCTTGGATTTATCAGCTCTGATCCATAGTTTTATAGATTTTTTGATGTTTGTGATGTCCTTTTTAAGATTGGATTGGAATGAGTTCTAAAAGATATTTTGTTGAACAATAGTCTGAAATTAAGTCCTTTTCAAAAGGTTCCAATAATTTATTGCAGAGAGGTGTGTTTTGGGATTTTAAGTGAAAGGCGTCATTAAGATTGGTAGGTTTATTTTGGGGATTAAAATGGAAGTAAATTTTCCATCTCATCCTTTTGATGAGGTCAATAATTTTTTCCGTCAACGATATGGTGAAAGATTCGACAGAGGGGTAAGGAATATATATATATATATATATATATATATATATATATATATATATATATATATATATATATATATATATATTCAAAAGCAATGAAGTCGTAATTGTACTTGGAAAGGCCTAAAGGAAGAAATAAAAACTTAACTGACCTCATAATTGCTGGCCAAGCTAGTATCGTCAAAGATGAAAACGTCATAAACAAAGTTATTATAAGACGCAATTATAGATTTGGAGCTTGCAGTCAAATTTAATTGAGAGAAATAAAATGATTCTCATAGAAGATATCCTAATAAGATCAAAAGGAATATGACCGAATTTCAAATAGAAATCAAAAACACATTCCAGTCGTTGTGGAATGACGAAAATAACATAGAAAATATGATTAACAAAATGGTAACTATTAGATTGGTGCAAAAATAATGACGTAATAATGTCGTTTTTTGACGTTAAAAATACGTAAAAAAAAACGACATTATTACGTCATTATTTTTGCACCAACCTAATAGAATTAAGGAAGAAGCGGCGGTAAGAGGAAAAACAAAGGAAAGTTGAAATAATAAAGGCAGGTAACTCAAAGTCGCTGCAATATATAATTAAAACAATGTGAAATTCGGTCACAAAAGGTAAGAGAAATAACATTAAAAAAGAAGAATTAATTAAACAAATTAGCAAAAACAAATGAGAGACAAAAAAAATCAAGAACTTCAAATAAGCTTGAGATAAAATGTAAAAGACTGAAAGATGTTCGATTTACAAACTAAATAGATAAAAAGAAATATGTACATATATAAAAAGTAATATATATATATATATATATATATATATATATATATATATATATATATATATATATATATATATATATATATATATATATATATATATATTACGAAATGGACAAAGTCCGACAATTTATTTATTAGAGACATTTTTTATGTTTCACGTTCTTTTTATAGATACAAGTATTTAAGTAAATGCTCTGTTTATAATAAACAGTATTAAATAACATTTACCGGCTTGAATGTCCGAGAATATTTTCTATGAAAATTTCTCGGACATTCAGGCCGGTAAATATATAAATTATTTATAATATATATAAATATAAATATATATAAATTATTTATAATAAACAGTATTAAATAACATTTACCGGCTTGAATGTCCGAGAATATTTTCTATGAAAATTTCTCGGACATTCAGGCCGGTAAATGTTATTTAATACTGTTTATTATAAACAGAGCATTTACGTAAATACTTGTATCTATAAAAAGAACGTTAAACATAAAAATGTCTTTAATAAATATATATATATATATATATATATATATATATATATATATATATATATATATATATATATATATATATATATATATATATATATATATATATGATTAATATGAGTGAAGTTTTGTCACTTAGCTGTTTCATATTACCTTCAGAATCCCTACTCCAAAGTTTCGTAGGCGAATCTGTCCGTCTATTCTTCAGGGAGTATCAGCAATATATATATATATATATATATATATACATATATTAGGTTGGTGCAAAAATAATGACGTAATAATGTCGTTTTTTGACGTATTTTTTAACGTCAAAAAACGACATTATTACGTCATTATTTTTGCACCAACCTAATATATACAGGCTAACATAATTTTAATACATCAGTAGCAATTGTGTCTTCATCTGGCTATACACAACACCTGAAGATTGCGTTTTGCAAGAAACTCCGAGTAGTGCTAACGGCGAAGGATAATATAAACACACACACACACACACATATATATATATATGTATTAATATTATCCTATTATTATATTATTAGTCTTTTCATCTTATACCTTGCTAATATATATATATTCATATCCTATTATTATATTATTATTATATTATATTATATATATATATGTGTGTGTGTATTCATATTATCCCATATTATATGTATATATATATATATATATATATATATATATATATATATATATATATATATATATATATATATATATATATATATATATCTGTGTGTGTGTATTAATTATTGATTTTGCTAAAATTGTTTCAGCATTTAAAAATTTATATTTCATTTTGTCCTATTTATTTTAATAGTTCTCTTTATCTTTTACAGAGAGCCACGCGGTGTGTATTTACGTTTTTCGAGATCACTGTTGCTAGAAGGACCTGGAAAGAAAGACAAAAAAAAAATCTTCTACAGAAAGTAGTGACGGAAAGCGAGAAGAAAGGATTAAACATCAACTGCCGGAAACAGAATGCACGGTTGTTAGCAAAAGGTTATGCCTCAAGGGCGAATTGCATATCGGCGATACCAAAATCAAACAAGTACAAAAATTTAAACATCTAGGAAGTCTTTTAACAGAGGAGTGTAATTCGTTTATAAACGTTTTATTGAAAGACAAGAAAAATTTCATATGTTTTGTTAAGTTTTCCTTTTTGGAGAAAGTGTTGAAACTGTCCATAGTTATCATAATTTTTAACGCTTCTGGCCATTTTCAAGAGTTTCTTTGTAACTACATGTTCCTTATTTATCTTCGAAGCTATATTGATTGAGTGATTGATTTTTTTTCTTACGGCTTCATACGTTATTAACAAAAATCTTTTTAAGGGACCTAATTACCGAAACAATTCGTTGGTTCCTATTTATTTGCGAATTCTGCATCCCCGTTTTGTTGGATCTGAACACATTGTTTCAGATTTTTTGGTTCATCCGCATCCTGGGGAAGACGATAAACTACATCCGCATCCTGGGTAAGACGATAAACCACATCCGCGTCCTGGGTAAGACGATAAACTACATCCGCATCCTGGATAAGACGATAAACCACATCCTCGTCCTGGGTAAGACGATAAACTACTTCCGCTTCTTGGGTATGACGATAAACTACATCCGCGTCCTGGGTAAGACGATAAACTATATCCGACTGCAAAGCCCATGATCAGAAGGTTTTGAGGAGCATGGGACCACCCCTTAATTGCTGGTGTCTCCAGGTACACCCTGACTTGGGATGGTAGCACCTGTTAGAGTCCAAGCTATGGGCCAATAGTTAACCCCCAATCTGCGGTCAAAATATGTAAAAATGGGTTTTAATACCAGCAATACATTTTTGTAAAAAAATATTGATATTTATTGTATTAAAAATACAATTATGGCACAAGGCCGCAAAGGTGAAAGAGGTTGAGGCTGGTTGGTCTTCACTAATTATCTTATAGCGAGCTAATCTGATTTACGACCCATTCACTCGTTACAATTTCCACATTCACCACAAAAACTCGTCCGTCACCAATCAATCCTCCATACACCATAATACCACATCCTCTCACAGGGGGACCTACAAAACGCATACCGTGATTTAAAAATTTGGTGATAATAAATATTGAAAAAAAATATTACCAGCAATACATTTTTGAAAAAGGAAATTACCAGCGATACGTTTTTGGAAAAAATATTACCAGAAATACTTTTTGAAAAAAAACAAAATTACGAGCAATATGAAAATCTTGTCGACATTAAATAACCCATTGAGGTTGATAAACCGTAAAGCAAAACAAACCAAACAAAATTAAAGCATTGTAACAATTGCCAACATTTTTCATGGAACGATTTGATTAACACCCTATTCACATTATTCGGACTATTGTTCTCGTCTTTGTCGCCATATTTATTACAACGTTTCGGCCTTTCAGTATCAGTCTATATTTCTGAGATGAGGTATTATGTACACTATTTACATTATTCGGACTATTGTTCTCATCTTTGGCGCCATATTTATTACAACGTTTCGGCCTTTCAGTATCAGTCTATATTTCTGAAATGAGGTATTATGTACACTATTTACATTATTCGGACTATTGTTCTCATCTTTGGCGCCATATTTATTACAACGTTTCGGCCTTTCAGTATCTGTCTATATTTCTGAGATGAGGTATTATGTACACTATTTACATTATTCGGACTATTGTTCTCGTCTTTGTCGCCATATTTATTACAACGTTTCGGCCGTTGTACGATCCCACCTTCTTCAGGTGGTTGGAATGTCGATTTCGCTCACTGGGGTAGACTGTTCTAGTTCCTCGTGCCATGTTTAATCGATGTCAGTTGTCAGTTATCTCCGGTTAATTCCCCTCCACTGACTCAACTCACACACTTTGGACCCTGTCACTGGATCTAACTAACGCCTTTATGCTACTGTGCCATGTGTCCTTGAGAACATCTGGGTATGAATTTCTGGGTATTATAAACCTAATATCTTCAGCATCATTTTTTACCAGTGCTCATATTGCTGTTATCATCATGTTTTTACGAGAGCTCATATTGCAATTTTTGTTGTTATTATCGCTTTTCTCTGACACTCCTTATTACTAGTTCTCATATTGTATTTATTTCTATGCTTGGTCGGCTCAAGAGATTTTGGGGGCATAGCGTATGTGCTGATTCCTTAAGTTTACGAATTTTCCTATGGTGCTCTTTGTCTATGATCTCAACCTGATCCCACAAAGGGCGGTGATCTCCCTTTTCTCTCCGTATGCGGTCAGCCCAGCCTGAATTTTCCACTTCCGCTCGTATTACAGCTTTCTGGTGTTCTATAAGCCTTACCTTAAGGAGGGAGCCTGTCACCCATTTATATTTCTTTCCGCAGCTTTAGTAATAAATATGGCGACAAAGATGAGAACAATAGTCCGAATAATGTAAGTAGTGTACATAATACCTCATCTCAGAAATATAGACAGATACTGAAAGGCAGAAACGTTGTAATAAATATGGCGACAAAGATGAGAACAATAGTCCAAATAATGTAAGTAGTGTACATAATACCTCATCTCAGAAATATAGACAGATACTGAAGGGCAGAAACGTTGTAATAAATATGGCGACAAAGATGAGAACAATAGTCCGAATAATGTAAGTAGTGTACATAATACCTCATCTCAGAAATATAGACAGATACTGAAAGACTGAAACGTTGTAATAAATATGGCGACAAAGATGAGAACAATAGTCCAAATAATGTAAGTAGTGTACATAATACCTCATCTCAGAAATATAGACAGATACTGAAAGGCCGAAACGTTGTAATAAATATGGCGACAAAGATGAGAACAATAGTCCAAATAATGTAAGTAGTGTACATAATACCTCATCTCAGAAATATAGACAGATACTGAAAGGCCGAAACGTTGTAATAAATATGGCGCCAAAGATGAGAACAATAGTCCGAATAATGTAAATAGTGTACATAATACCTCACCTCAGAAATATAGACAGATAATGAAAGGCCGAAACGTTGTAATAAATATGGCGACAAAGATGAGAACAATAGTCCGAATAATGTAAATAGTGTACATAATACCTCATCTCAGAAATATAGACAGATACTGAAAGGCCGAAACGTTGTAATAAATATGGCGACAAAGATGAGAACAATAGTCCGAATAATGTAAATAGTGTACATAATACCTCATCTCAGAAATATAGACAGATACTGAAAGGCCGAAACGTTGTAATAAATATGGCGACAAAGATGAGGACAATAGTCCGAATAATGTAAATAGTGTACATAAGACCTCATCTCAAAAATATACAAAGATACTGAAAGGCCGAAATGTTTTAATAAATATGACGACAAAGATGAGGACAATAGTCCGAATAATGTAAATAGTGTACATAATACCTCATCTCAGAAGTAAAGACTGATACTGAAAGGCCGAAACGTTGTAATAAATATGGCGACAAAGATGAGAACAATAGTCCGAATAATGTAAATAGTGTACATAATACCTCATCTCAAAAATATAGACAGATACTGAAGGGCCGAAACGTTGTAATAAATATCGCGACAAAGATGAGAACAATAGTCCGAATAATGTAAATAGTGTACATAATACCTCATCTCAGAAATATAGACAGATACTGAAAGGCCGAAACGTTGTAATAAATATGGTGACAAAGATGAGAACAATAGTCCGAATAATGTAAATAGTGTACATAATACCTCATCTCAGAAATATAGACAGATACTGAAAGGCTGAAACATTGTAATAAATATGGCGACTAAGATGAGGACAACAGTCCGAATAATGTAAATAGTGTACATAATACCTCATTTCAGAAATATAGACAGATACTGAGTAGATTAGTATCTTTATAAATGCAGAGGGTATATCACTGAATTTCAAGTAGAAATCAAAAACAGATTCCAGATTTGGCGAGACGACAAAAATAAATAAACAGGAATAACAAATTGGTAGCCAGAATTAAGGAAGCAGCAGAGACAGCTGGAAAATGTAACAAACGGAAACACTAATAACGAAAGGGAGGTAACTGAAAATCAACACTGGCGAAAAGAAAAGGAAAAGAAAATTATATGGACTGAAATTAACAGAGATGAAATTGAAAATGCCGAATTGTATAAACTAATAAAAGAAAAACGAAGAAAGATTGTTGAATTTGGAAAGAAATGAAGAAGTTAGCAGGAAATGAGACAGCCTGAAACATGATTCATCTACAACCCACGTAACCATCAAATCTTGGTTTGGTGGGGTTTGGTATTGTTTGTTTGTTTTACGGCATATCAACACCTCAATGGGTTATTTAATGCCGATAAGAATTTTATTGCTGGTAATATTATTTTTCAAAATTGTATTGCTGGTAATAATGTATGCTGGTAATAATTATTTACAAAAATGTATTGCTGGTAATACTTTTCCTTCCAAAATATAATGCCGATAATATTTATTTTCTTCAAAAATCTATTGCTGGTAATAATTTTTCCTCAATAAATTTATTGATGGTATTAAAACCTATTTTTACACTTTCATAGTGTTTTGACCCCATTTTGGAGGCTAACTATTTGCCCAAAGTTGGGACCCTAACAGGTGCTACAACCCCGGGTCAGGGTAGAGCTATGAACACAGGCAATTAACAGTTGATTTTACGTTCCTCAAAACCGGATCAGAGGCCTTGCTGTTGGACGTAGTTTGTCATCTTACCCAGGACGCGGATGTAGTTTGTCGTCTTACCCAGGATGCGGATGTAGTTTATCGTCTTACACAGAACGCGGATGTAGTTTGTTGTCTTACTCAGGACGCGGACGTAGTTTTTCGTCTTATCCAGGACGCGTATGTAGTTTGTCGTCTTACCCAGGACGCGGACGTAGTTTGTCATCTTACCCAGGACGCGAATGTAGTTTGTCGTCTTACCCAGGACGCGGATGTTGTTTTCGTCTTACCCAGGACGCGGACGTAGTTTATCGTCTTACCCAGGACGCGGATGTAGTTTGTCGTCTTACCCAGAATGCGGATGTAGTTTATCGTCTTTCTCAGGACGTGGACGTAGTTTGTCGTCTTACCCAGGACGAGGACGTAGTTTATCGTCTTAGTCAGGACGCGGACGTAGTTTGTCGTCTTACCCAAACGCGGATGTATTTTATCGTCTTACCCAGGGCGCCCATCAAATCTTAACATTGAAAGACAGAGTTTCGAGTCCACATGTTAAGAATAATCAAGGAACAGACAATGTACTGGTGGTGTAATGCTAATCTTCTGGAAAATTGGTATTCTGCTTAAATCCGTCCTATTCACTTTCATACTAATGAGACGCCGTGCGTTGTCTTGGTTGCGGCGCCAGTTGTGACGTCACTCCGGCCTTTCTCTGCCCCCGTGCTATCCCGTGACGACCAATGTGACTTGGTATTGGTTGCGGCACCAAATGTGACGTGATCCTGCTGTCACGGCACCAAATGTGACGTTCTAACCCTTGGCTCATTGGCATGGGAATCTGGTTAGATTCGGTATCAGCTTTGTCATTCCCAGCTCGCCTCCAGCGTCTGGTTACCGAAGTAACTGCTTTGACTTCTAGTCTAACCTACCCACGTTGTGATTTGATCTTCAAACGTGTTAAAAAAAGAATAACAGAATATTTTTATATCTGGTTACTGAATACAGGACTGCGTCTTTCTCCCAAACCGCTAATATGGATACGTGACACTTTGTGTTTGTTAGGCGAGTCTTAATATCTTAAGTTGTTTTTCGATAACTGGTTTTTGGTGTCTTCAGGCGATATTCGCAAAACGTGTTTTTCTTTGTTTTCGGACAGGAAAAATTTATTACTTTCCATTTCTGGAAGTCCATTGCTTTCTGCCCCAGAGGCGTTCTTAAGGAAATCGTTCTCCCAAATTCCTCCTTTCTCATATTGGTATCTCACACCAATCCCCTCAGAGGGCGTCAACAGGCCTCCCTTCTCTCTCACAGTGGTATCTCAGCTGATGTCTTTCTCGGTCAGTACGTGACCTGATTAATATTATCTCCCAGCTTCTGTTTCGTAGGCCACTTGACCAATTTGAAATTTTCATTATTGCCATGGGCAGATGGCTTTTATTCGCCGCATCGTAGCATAAATTAATTCGACGGATCCGAGATCTTACGAATTTCCTATCTTCTGCGAAAAAAATACTTTTCTTCGCAAATGAAAATAAAATTTTTACCACTTTTCTTTGTTAAAAAAAAAACATCGCTCAGTATGTCTTTTCGTGATAGCTTCTTATCGCCTTAATTATTTCAGCTTCTTCTCGCCTTAATTATTTCTCGCTTTTCATTTTCACGCGACCGCTAAATAATGTCACACTAATACCCGTGGGAAAGGCATAAATCTAGCTCTTCTACCGCCTATAGCTAAATAGTGGATTAGACCGGAAAAGGCAATGAGAAACCGCTATTCTATTGAATCGATCGCTAAGTCTAGGAAAATTGGTTCAGTATGCCGTGCCAGACCGCATTCTATCCTTCCCATTTAGACGTCCGCTATTCGTCCGTGTATCGAATATTGCTGCGACCTCTGGTCTGGTGCCTCACGGAAAGCAGAGTTTTGAACGAGATGTATGGCATCCCTCCGTCAACCTTCCTTTCTGTGGGCGTGGAAAGCGTTTGACGGAGCGGCACCGAGGAGGTGGCAGGGTTCGATCTTGCGTTTACTAAAGGAAAGCAATTTCAACTCGCCAACACCTCACTGTCTGTTTACATTTGGAATCTAAACTGTGCAGATATGAAAAAGATTGTCTGGAGCATTTTCTGTTGCCTATTCGACGATGAAGCATTCTTTATTTATTGAACTATCTATTTAAGGCAACATTTATAATGCCATATTTAGACATAAAACATATAAGAACGCAGCTCAATGCCGTGTGCCGAAGTAATGAAAGCGTAAAGTGACTTAAAGAATTTTTGTGAGTGAAATACTTAGTGAATTTTGAACAGAAACCAACCTGGGTCTTCCTTGAAACGAATTCTGATATCCGTTCTTCTGTATTCCCGAGAAAAACGTTTTAAAAAAACATTTTGGCCTCACCTGACCAACAGCGCTTTGTGGCTAAGTTGGTTAAGGCGTGATGGTCTTAACGGTAGCTCTCTCGACCTTGTGGAACGCAGGCTCAAATCCTGCCGGAGAGCGCAAATTTTTAATAAGATTTCTAGAGCATTCATGCAAGTAGACGAAAATAAATAAATACACTGGTATGTATTTTAGCACAGTGCTTCTCAAACTATCAGATATGGCGGACCGGCATTTTTTTTTCTCAATGTATCACGTACCTCTAATATTTCGTGGTAATATTAATTTATACCGGAAACGATATATACATAGTCAGTTATGTGCCATGCGTGATACATGTTTAGGCGATCATATGTTTCGATACATGACTGACGAGGCAGATTTTTTTCCGCAGTAGGTTGCCATTTCTTTCTGCAGTAGACCAGTGGACATCCAAGGCTATAAAACTAGGTCTGTTCTGCTATTTACCCATAACTGATAGGGGGAAAAGAAGAGGATTCATACCTTTCCCAAGGGTATTAGCAAGTAAGTGAATGTAATGGATTCGACTGGAAAGTCAGTCAGTTATGTGCCATGTGTGATACACTCCTAGGCAATCATGTATCTTTCGATACATGACTGACGAGGCAGATTTATCCCGCAGTAGGTTGCCATTTTTTTCTGCGGTAGACGAGTTGCCATCCAAGACTATAGAGCTCAATCTGCCCTGATATTTACACATAGCTGGGGTGGGGGGAGAAGAAGAGGATTCATACCTTTCCCAAGGGTATTAGCACGTATTTTTATTCTTATTCTTATTCTTCTTCTTCTTCTTCTTCTTCTTCTTATCATTATTATTATTATTATTACTCCTATTCTTATTCTTCTTATCATTATTATTCCTATTCTTATTCTTATTATTCCGATTCATATTATTTATTCCGATTCTTATTCTTCTTATTATTATTCCTATTCTTATTATTCCTATTCTTATTCTTCTTATTATTATTCCTATTCTTATTCTTCTTATTCTTATTCTTCTTATTATTATTCCTATTCTTATTCTAATTATTCCTATTGTTATTCTTATTCTTCTTATTCTAATTATTCTTATTTTCTTATTCTTCTTCTTCTTCTTCTTCTTCTTCTTATTATTATTATTATTATTATTATTATTATTATTATTATTATTATTAGTATTCTTCTTCTTATTATTATTATTATATGTGCCGTGCCCCTTCAGTAGATAGACGAACATGGCTCTCCACAACTTTCTATCTCGTATGGCATTTTTTCTCCTTTACTAGTTCCCCCTCTTCCTTTCTTCCGTCACCTATTCACCCAACCTCGTCAGGTAAGACTGTTCGCTGGCTTCCCGTATCTCTCTTGCCCTCAATATAACCCGTGAGTTTTAAGTTTTCTTATCCCTCCCTCTTCATTATGTGTCCAAAAAATTTCAACCGACTTTTCCTGATGCTGATTAGAAAATGTTCCTTCTGTTGCCATTTTCTTTAAGACTTCCTTTTTTTTTTTTTTTTTGTTACTCGCTCCGTTCTTGGAATTTTTCTATAGAAACACTTTTCTGTTGCTTCTCGTTTTCGCCTCATCCGTGGCGAATTTGCTCCATCCATGGAATTTTCAGTATCCGCCTCCCCCCCCAGGTAAGTATAGATTTAAAGGAAAACGTGTACATTGAATGAGCTTTCCACAAACTTCAAACTGTGGATCGATTTTAAAAAATTTTAAATCCATTATAACCAATTCGTTGTTCGATAATTGCTTCGAGGTCAGTTCAAGACTTGCAGCAGCCATATTTTTTTAATCATTTTATTCCAAGCAATGCAATAAAGCCACTACGATTCAAATGGTTACTGAATGTGAGTAAATATGATAAAAAGACAACACTATAAAAAAAAAGAGAACAATAAAACAAAAGGAATTAAGGAAACAGAAAATAAAGATTGACACAGAATTTAATTTATTTAGGATCAAAGTTGACGGGAAAGCGAGCAGCCGGAAGAGAGTTCCATAAGAGCGACAGAAGAAAATTTTAATGTCGAACTTACGGTTGCATGTAGCCATTTCAAATTTAAAATGATAAAACCTTACCGACAATCTACAGAGTGGTCCGAAAGACCCATCACCCCTACCTTTCTTCCAATATGTAGGAACACGTATCAAGTGTCTGAAATAGAAAATTATCTTATCTAAGGGTGACAATACTTTCTGACCACACTGTAGTAATACGCTTAAATTCATAAAGTCTTGTTTTGTTTTATTTTTATACTAGCTTAAAAGTCGCATTCCGTTGGTTGATTTGGTATCCGAGCGAAAACTAAAGGGATTCTGGTCCAGCTTTGAAAACAGCAATGATAATTTTGAAGAAATGACTTTGAGTTCTTCAATTCCCTCTGTGTAACTTATAAACCTTACTTTAACTGTTTCGTGCTATAAGTCCAATTCCAACCAAAAGACCAATTTGGGCTGAAATTTCAATTCAGGCTGAGAATTGAGTTCTCCAAATCACAACCTCTGTGGAACTTCAAAACTTCACATCACGAAACTTCTCACTTTAACTCGGATTCCTTGGCATTTTGAAGAAATAAAATTGATTTCTTCAATTATTATTAACTTTGAGTTCCTCAATTTCCTTCATGGAACTTCCAAACTTCATTTTAACTCTGATTTGTGCTATAAGTTAAATTCCTGCCAAAAGACCGGTTTGGGCCGAAACTCCGATTTTGGCCGAAACTCCGATTTCGGCCGAAAAGCCCGATTTGGGTTGAAACTCCTATTTGGGCCGAAACTCAGATTTGGACCGAAACTCCGATTTGGGTCGAAACTCCGATATGGGACGAAACTCTGATTTGGGCTAAAACTCCGATTTGGGCCGAAACTCCGATTTGGACTGAAACTCCGATTTGGGCCGAAACTCCGATTTGGGCCGAAACTCCGATTTCGGCCGAAACTCCGATTTGGGCTGAAACTCCGATTTGGACCGAAACTCCGATTTGGGCCGAAACTCCGATTTGGGCCGAAACTCCAATTTGGACCGAAACTCCGATTTGGGCCGAAACTGCAATTTGGGCCGAAATTCCAATTCAGTCCGAAAACTAAGTTCTTCAGATAAGAAAAACCGTGAAACTTCAAATGAGTTGATTTCTTCAAATCACAAACTCTGCGAATCTTCAAAACCTCGCGTCACAAAACCTCTCACTTTATTTTTTCGGTATTTTGAAGGAATAAAATTGATTTCCTTAATTCGCAAAGTTTTGGAAATATTTTAAACTGAATTTAAAACAAAAATTTTCACAATTTTTTGTGTTACTTTAAATTCAATAGAAATTAAAAAATTTTGAAATCACTATTTTTTTTTTTTTTCAGTTATTTTAAAATCTGAATCTTTAACTGTTTCATCCTCATCCGGAGACAAATCACAATACACTTAGGCTTTTCTTTACTCTACTGCCATCGTGTTGGAATCAAAGTGTATTATCTGTTCTCCTCAGCTTTAATAGTAATGGTAATATTAGCCGTTTCCTTATAAGGAAACGTTCGACATTCATTGACCGAGCAGCCAGTGAAGATTTCTGCAACCAGCAGATGAAGATTTCTGCAAGCAGCAGATTTTCAATCCCAGGATCATCCTGATTCCCAAAAGGTGTAATATGTCTACCCAGAGTAAGTGTGGCTCAAGTTGGGTGGGTTTCAGACACATGGACGGACGGACAGACAGAATTTGCCGTTTGTTTATTACGATATATTTTCTTGATGATTTCAAGGCAATAAAGCTATTAAGTTTCAAGTGGTTACTGAATGTGAATGAATATGTGAAGAAGAAAAGCAATTTCAACTGTAAAATTATGAGACCTAACTGCCAATCTAGTACTGCGCTTAAATTCGTAAAGTCTAGGAAGCAAAGAGGAAAGCTCATCAAAACAATTACCATGAAAATATTTATATAAAAACGCAGGGAAGCCACGATACGGCTGTGGAAAAGGGACTAAAGCTGAGATGCCAGGTCAGGACCAGTGATATTGCAGAATCAACGCTACGATCTTAGAACGGTTTCCTGTTCATCTCTGGTGAGATTGTCCAGCATCCACTGCCATGCAGGAGGACTGATATCACAGAAATTCATCACTTTTTGTCTTGTGAGTATCAAATTTCCCAAGCTCTCTTTCCTCTTTATATACCCTAGAACTTTTCCTGTTTTCTAATACTTTCTCTAATTTTCGGAATGCATTTTTCCTTAATCTGGTGCGCGTTCTGAGATGACAACATTTTTTTTGTGTCATTTCAGTAAAGACAGTGCCTTTTGTCAGCATCATCATTGTTATAGTCCGGTTCCTTGTACCACGGTGATAGTCCAAGATAGAACCAATAAAGAAGAACTCGAACACAGGTATGGAATAACACAGATATATTACAAACAGCAATATATACAGAGAAGTAGAAAGTGTTAGTATGAACAATCAGGTTTAGTAGAGAGAACAATGTAGTCTCGACCAGTATCACTATTCCAATGTCTTGCAGTAATTGTCTGAACGCGACTCTGTTTCGGACTGCCTCTGACTCGACTCTTGACTTGACTTGAACTACTGACTCCGAACTACTGTCTAACTCCTGAGGTGCAGTATTTATTAAGTATGGAATAGTCCATTATTATTATTATGGGTAAGATCCCATAACACCCCCCTTCCGAAGCTTTTGCGTAGCAGGATTTTTTTTAATATCTTTTTTTCTTTGGATCTATTTCCAAAGGTTCAGTGAATTTTCTTTTTCTTGACGATTTTCTTGGTTCTGGCATTGTTTGCGGTCTTTTTATATCGAATGTGTCGAAACTCGTGTCCAATACCTCTTCTTGAGGTGGACAGTTAGCATCCTGTAACGGTCTCTTCCTTATTTGGTTTACGTGTCTTCTGTGTGAGAATTTTTTTCCGTGTACTATGTACATCATATTACCAATTCTTTTCTGAATTATGCCTTGCTCCCAGTAAGAGGTATTATTTTTATATGCCTCAAAAAAACTTTTTCTCATGGGAGGAATTTTCTTTTTGGTGCGTAGGCCTGTGTTACTTGTTTTGTTTTACTTGGTAGTAATTTATCGAAAGGTGATCTGATTTTCCTAGCAAACATGACTTCTGCTGGTGATACTGTTGATGGTTGCGCATTATTTGGCGTTATTCTATATACCTGTAGGAATTACTGTAATGCTTTCTCCGTAGGCACATCGTACGCTTTTCGTAATGCTCTTTTGAGTGTATCCACGAATCTCTCCGCTTGTCCATTTGATCTTGGATGGTAAGGCGGGGATTTTATATGTTTTACTTGATAAATTTCGCAAAACTCTTGGAAATCTGCTGACGTGAATTGCGTTCCGTTATCTGTTACTAAACAGTCCACTACACCAAACCGAGCGAATAGCTCGTGGAAGAAATTTATGGTCGTTTCTGTAGTAGGATTTTTGCACCGAAACACCTCCGGCCATTTACTGTAGCTATCAACTATGATTAAATAGTAGAACCCTTCAATTGGTCCTGCATAATCTGCGTGTATTCTTGACCATGGACGATCAGTTTCAGGCCAAGGCTTATGTATGATCGGCGGTGCTTTAGCTGCTAAATTATAACCCTTGCACATTTCCACCATTTGCGAAATATCCTGGTCCATATTCTTCCAATATACATAGCTTCGCATTAGCGACTTTATTCTATTTTTACCAGGGTGTCTCCTGTGGAAATCCTTTAGGATCCGCTTTTGTAATGTTTTGGGAATTACAACCCTTTCGTTGTAAAGTAGCACATGATCGCATAGAGAAAAGCTGTCCGAAATTTGATCATTTTTTTCTGCTATTTTTGCTTTTGTTTCATTAATAAATTCATCATTTTTGGCTTCATTTTTGATGTCTTAAAATGTGACTAGGAGGTTTCTGCCTGTACAACATAGTACTGTCCTTATGTCTTCTTCATTTCTTAGGGCTGCGATTACCGTATCTCCCAATGGCTCTGTCTTTGTTGGTAAGCTTTTTACATTTTGGCAGTACGTACTAATAGGTAAATCCCACAATTCGAATTTTTGCATCCAGTCTGTTCCGAATAGGTTTTCGGTATTTCTTAAGAAGTACATTTTTAGTTTTTTCGTCATTCCGTTAAATGTTACGTTTGTAATTACTTCACCCTCGAATTTTATCTTTCTCCCCGTAACTTATCTCGCAATTTTCTCCGTTTTTAACATGACAGGTTTGTTCAGTTTTCTCTATGTTTGTAGGTTTATGATAGTTAAGTCTGAGCCAGAATCCAGCTGTAACCTAACTTTTCTGTTTTGCATTTCAACTTGTACATATTTTCTTATATTAGTCTCATCTGCTTGATCAGTCCTCGTAATTCTTATTCTGCTTTTGCTTTCTTTTCTATACCAACAATGAGAACTTTTGTGGCCAATTTTTTTACATGATAGACAAGTTTTAAAACGATATGTACAGTCTTTAACCCAATGCCAAGACACAACGATAGCATGGACTTGGTGGTAGTTTTTTTTATGTTAATTATGATTAGAAAATATTGTTTTACCTGTTCTTGAGGCGGGAAAATCGGTTCGGTTTGTTTGTGAGGAGGGAAAATTTGTTTACCTTCGTACTTTGCGTACGTGTGCTATGCCAGCTTGTTCTGTCTTTTGAGTTTTTCTTCACACTGATGCATCTCTGGCAGTCTTCGGCTAGTTTTTGAAGTGTCAGATCTTGTTCACTCTCCAATTTAGTAAGTATTCTGCGTCTCATTTCCGCGTCTTTGGTTGAAACCAGGCCTTGGACGTAAATTTAGCATTTGAAATTGTCCGCGCTGAGTTCCGATAATCTGAAGTCATCACAATATTTGTTAACAATGGATGCGAAAGTTATGTAATCTTCGCTGTCCTTTTTTGTAAGGTTCAAGCATTTCCACCTTTTATGGAATAGTGAAGTATTATGTCTGAAAAGTTCCGTTAGCAGTTTTATGGATTCTTTGAACGTTAACTCGCTTGTTTTACTGGGAAGAAACCCAATCAATAATGGAAAGAGCGATAACAGCTACTGGACTTGAAAAAAACCTAATTTCCTGAAAAATTTTAAAGAGAGAGATTTTGTACATTTCTATCGAAATCACTACTGGCTGCTCGGTCAATGAATTCCAAATGTTTCGTGGTAGGGAGACGGCTAATATTACCATTAAATCTGGTGTGGGCAGATACTACACTTTGATCCCAACACGATGACAGTGGATTGAAGAAAAGCCTAAGTGGAGTAGCACTGGCTGCTCGGTCAATGAATGCCGAATTTTTCCTTATAAGGAAACGGCTAATATTACCATTACCATTAAAGCTGAAGAGAACAGATACTACACTTTGATCCCAACACGATGTCAGTAGAATGAAGAAAATCCTAAGTGGAGTATCACTGGCTGCTTGGTCAATAAATGCCGAATCTTTCCTTATAAGGAAACGGCTAATACTACCATTATCATTGAAAAGATTCTTGATAAAAGCCTAAATCTCCAGCTTCCATTTGCAAAATATAGATTACTCTAGATATCTTAAATCTAATTATTTAAATAAAAAATTTTAGTCGCATCAAGAGTATAAAATCAGCGAACTTAAAAAAAGGATTTTGATAAAAACGTACGTATCTCCAACCTTCTTTTGTTGATAGTTTTCTCTCTATATCTTTATTAAAACCATGTCTTTGAGTGTACTAATATTCTCCTAAAACCATGGTTTCTGGCTAAGAAAAAAACAAAAAACAAACTGCGCAACACTGACGAATTTCAAGATATCCCGAATAAAACCAGGGCGTGTAATCTAGACCTCATCCCCCCGAGAGGTATCTTATATCAAAAAAAGTAAAGATTTCGAATCTATAATACAACTCTCTGGGTACCGATTCCACTTTATAGAACACTCAAACACCTGGTCTGGTCCTTAAGTCACAGAGTCAATTTCTCGAGGATAAGCGTAACGGTACTTCGGTTGAAATAGTCCGTCTGTCTGTTTGCTGTTTCACTCAAATGCTGAGCTATCACTTGTTTCATTTATCTTGGTTTATATCTTTGGTAGACACGCTTGTATGCGAGACTTCGTCCCTGTCGGGAATGCGAGAGACGCTTATATCAGATTCAGTTGCACGCAATAAGAAAACATCGACAAACCAGCAAGACACGGAATGCATTGAAGACTGGGGGTGGGGTGGGGGAATCTTGAGTCTATAAATAGATAAAAGTTTGAACAAAGCAGACAAAATATATCAGTAACGCAGACAAAAACAAGAAATACAAAAATAAAGAAAACGTAAAGAAAGAGAAAATGTGCATTATCAGTTATATTTCGCGGGCTTTTTCTCTCCCCACCCCACATTTTTTAATGAGACTTTCCTCAAATATATATATATATATATATATATATATATATATATATATATGTTTACAAGTGTTGTCTATTTATTTTATGTAAATTCTTTTCATCTCGTCTGATAAGCTTAATAACATTATCATTAAACGCAGAAAGAAAATCACAATATTGATACATATTTTTTAATCCAATCTAAGCTTTCGGCTTACATAAGATGACAATTACTGTACAATATATTAAGCAATACACGGACAAGAATGTGTTGATAGACTGTTTCTGTTTACATGGATGATAAATACAATATATATATATATATATATATATATATATATATATATATATATATACTTTTATTATAATTTTATCTTATAGACAAAACCAGTCTATATGATAAAATTATAATAAATAAATAATTATTGCTCTACTATCGGTATCGAGTCCTCTTTTGGATTAATGCTGCGAACGTTGGAATTTATATATGACTTCCGTTCTCATCGTATCGGGTATATATATATATATATATATATATATATATATATATATATATATATATATATATATATATCGTCAGGGTACACTGGCCAGCTTACCCTGACGATCCGCGTAGGTGAAACCCAGGTAGGTTTGCCTGGCTCTTTAGTTAGTATTGTGAGACCGGAAACTACCTACACAATAGACTCTTCCAGGCCTATATTAAGTAGGCGACATAGCACTCTATAGAGAGTGACGGAGAGTGACACAGAGAGTCTCGTACGACTACCAGTGTTGGACACTAACTTATAGTAAGCTCTGCTTACACTATTTCTGTAAACTGTTGTTAATATATCTTTCTTACATCTAATCCGTGTTCCGTGTTTTACTTCTGTGGGCCCAACTTTGGCACCCACATCAGTTAGACAGTTAGATTTGCTCTACTCAGTGTATTGAGCACTTTGCTTAGTTATTTTTGCTTTACTTGTGTTGATGGTTTTTTTTTTCTTTGGACTCTGAGCTTGAATTCTGGGCGATTGTTTTTGCCTCAATTACATGTTCTTAGTTCTTTTTTTATCCCCTATTTTTCCTTGGGTATTGGTTTGTTCATTTACAAGCTAAAACACCTAAGGTTTTTCCAGACGAGTATAATTACTTATATTTATATTATTATTATTATTATCATTATATATATATATATATATATATATATATATATATATATATATATATTGTGTAACAACATAACTGGTCATCCCACAAAATGTTTAATACCTAAAAAAAAGAAACACGAAACAAATTCAGTTTCTTTTTTCTAGGTTTTCAGATAAGACGTTTAGCTATCTTGATATCATTTGTCATTAGAATCATTGAAAACCCAAGAATTCAGCAAGAAAGAGAACAGGTTAAAATCATTTTGTGTCAACCCCTTTCTCTGTAGATCTGATGAATTGGATCGTGATTACGATTCCAATGTAATAAATTATAACCATGGAATATTAGTGTTTGAGACTTTTATATTATATTCTTACTCTGTCTGATTCTATCCTCTTAGGAATTTATATATATATATATATATATATATATATATAGTGTCCAATAATATTTTCAATATCTATCTATCTATCTATCTCTCTCTCTCTCTCTCTCTCTCTCTATATATATATATATATATATATATATATATATATATATATATATATATATATATATATATATATATATATATATATATATATATATATATATATGAGGAGGTGAGTAGGTACCTCAAAATTTGTTAGAGTAATGACAAGAAATACCTTTATTTTATGAAAGAAATATTTCTTTTTCTTCATAATTTCCTTCCTTGTCACTGCACTTAATTTACTTATATTACGGCCAGATCACATTGAAACACGTACGAGCATTGAAGGTGAGCAAAGTTAAGCCTAGTCAGTATCTAAATGGGTGACCGCTTGGGAATACCAGGAATTGTAAGCTTGGATGTGTGGATGGTGTAACGTATAAAGACGCGGAATTGTTAATCGAAGGGCCGAGTTCTAATTCGGGTTGAATTCGTTATGTTCACTTACGCGCAAATACCCTAGGGAAATATATGGACCCGCCTCTTCTCCCTCAGCTTTGGGTTAATTAGTAAAACTTTTATCCCTAAACCATTATTATCTCTTCACTTCCCAAAATTCTTACAATGGAAAAAAAAGGTCGATAAGCCATAAAAACCAATCAGTCTTTCTACCCAACCCTTGGAAAGCAGATTTCCAATCCCACTTGAATTCGGTATATTCATTTGCACGAAAACACCCTTGGAAATATTATGAATCCATCTCTTCCTCCCCCAGCTATGGGTTAATTAGTAGGGCTTGTATTAGTAAATCATTATTATCTCCAAAACATTCTTACACTCTGATATTTTTCTGGCTTTAAATAACGTGCAAAAGTTGATAAGCCATAAAAAATGAATGAATCAATAAATCTAGTTGTAAATGAAATTATACAGTGAAAGTATCGGGTTTCATAACTATGTTTCAGACTTCCAACAGTAATCCATCTTTATGTGTGTCCGTACATGCATATGTGTATGTGTTTGTGTCTGTGTGCGTGCCCCTGTGTGTATCTCTGTATCTGTCTGTGTGAGTGTGTGTGTGTGTGTGTCTGTGTGTATAAGTGTTTGTGTGAGTGTATGTGTGTTGGAACGTTTACAATTGTACATTTAAATTTTTAACCAAGCTATATATATATATATATATATATATATATGGTTGATACACATGGAATAAAATTCGAATAACCAAATACACTATTCTTAAAAGAGTACCCAATACCAAGTAGAGATAATATTTATTCAAATTTATGACATATGCATATCACTATTTTGTAATGATCTGTATATATAATAATTTTGAATATATATATATATATATATATATATATATATATATATAGAGAGAGAGAGAGAGAGAGAGGGAGAGAGAGATAATGTGTCGTGCCAGCCTCCTGTTTACAAGTGGGTGTCCCGTATCGGTAAACTTTGTTTTGGGGGAGACGTCTGACATCTTCATTTCTCCATTAGAACTGCTGCAAGGGAATATGATATTCAGGAATAGAAATGTCTCAAAATGGTCCAATGCTTCTTCTGTCGAAAACCCAATGCAAAACATCCACCTATAAGAAGGTATTAATTAGAAACTTACCGTGGCCGAAAAAACCATTAACAGCCTGTTTCACGCAGTGAGATTTTCAAAATGGGCGTTTGTTTCTGGTTCTTGAATTCTGATTTTCAGTTACTCCCCCATAAAGTAATTGCGATTTCTTACAGACTTGCTTTTCTTTTAATTTCATTTTCTTCCTATTTTATCACTTTCTTTCTTTCTTTCTTTCTTTCTTTCTTTCTTTCTTTTATTTTATCTCTTTCTTTCTTTTTATCTTATCTCTTTCTTTCTTTCTTTTTTCTATTTTATCACTTTCTTTCTTTCTTTTTGTCTTATCACTTTCTTTCTTTCTTTTTATTTTATCTCTTTCTTTCTTTTTTCTATTTTATCACTTTCTTTCTTTCTTTCTTTTTATTTTATCTCTTTCTTTCTTTCTTTTTATCTTATCTCTTTCTTTCTTCCTTTTTTCTATTTTATCACTTTCTTTCTTTCTTTTTATTTTATCTCTTTCTTTCTTTTTATCTTATCTCTTTCTTTCTTTCCATCTTTTTTCTATTTTATCACTTTCTTTTTCTTTCTTTCTTTTTATTTTATCTCTTTCTTTCTTTCTTTTTATTTTATGTCTTTCTTTCTTTTTTATATTTTATCACTTTCTTTCTTTCTTTCTTTTTATTTTATCTCTTTCTTTATATCTTATCTCTTTCTTTCTTTTTTATATTTTATCTCTTTCTTTCCTTCTTTATTTCTTTCAATTTCATGACTTTCTTTCTTGCTTTCTTTCTCATCACTTTCTTTCTTTTTCCTTCTTACAATTTTATACCTTTCTATGTGATTACATGTGTGCACCACCTGCGACACGGCACACGTCAATTCGGTAGTTAAGCTCTTGCCAAACACGCTGTAGCATGATTCTGGTAACATCATCCAATGAGGAAGTGATTCTCTGCTTCAGTTCATCAATGTTAGCAAGAATGAAGCAGGTGGGGACATAGACCGGTCCCTTTACATATCTCCATAAAAAATAATGACACGGGGACAGCTGACCACGGCGGCTATATATATATATATATAATTCCAGTGTTCATTCTCCGGTGTCTCTTGTTTATTATCTCCTTTTTATTCTGCCTACCCGCTTAAATTTCTGGTTGATTTATCTCATAGAAAAGCCACGTCCATTCAATTTCTTCCGCTTAACAACTGTTCATATTTTTATACTGCTTTCGCAGACAAGTGTCGCGTCGAGTACATGTGTACGCATGAGAATCGAAATAAAGCAACGAAAATAAATGAAAAAATAAAAACAACATACGCATAATGTTTGTTTGTAAACGAAAATCTATAAAAAGACCTTTTGAATGCAATTGTAATATGACTCACTTTGAAATGTCGGTTACAAGCGCCTTTTGAATCAGAAAAATATAGTTGATTTAACATTATCAAACAACGAACACCTTACCTTTCAAGGAAAACGTTAAGTACACAGACACATAAACATACTGGTATATATATATATATATATATATATATATATATATATATATATATATATATATAGCTCCACTTGTGTATCGAGCGCTGTTTTTTAAAAAGAAAAACAAAAATACTAAAGAACTTTGCATTATTAACCTAACGGTTCTTTCCTATTTTTCTATATATTTGTGTACACACACACACACATACATATATATATATATATATATATATATATATATATATATATATATATATATATATATATATATATATATATATATATATATATATGCTTCTTTATATTCGGGTTCAGTCGGTGTTTTTAGTATTTCATTATGTTTTGGGATTTCATTATCTAAATCAGAGGTTTTCAAACTGTGGTCTGCGGGCCACAGGGGGTCCGCAAGGACAAGATAGGGAGTCCGTGGAAGGCAAACACCTTTTTATCGGTGACGTGCAACTTATAATCGCTTATAAGTAACTTATAGGCCGATCATGAAATAAATTGATTCAATAAACTATTTCATAGATTTGATATACTAATATAATTTGTATCTAAATTGATAAAGATAATGGATTCTATTCACGCAGAGAAGGAACCAAAGGATTTGAATTTCTCATTGGCTGTTAGGCGTCACGTGTGCAAATCTTCAAACGGGTGACATTTTGCGAGTATTGGACTCTTTTGTTCTTCAATCAGGCTTGTTATGGAGCCAGTGTATTGGCATATGTATAGTCGTTTATTTGCAATACTCTTTGATGAGATGGGGGCTGAACATTCAAGTCTGTTCTTTCATACAGAGGTAAGATGGCTATCACCAGGTAAAATAATTCAGCGTTTATTTGAACTTAGAGAAGAATTGTCGACATTTCTGTATGATTATAATGCTGAACTGGCTTCGATAATGGCCGATAAAATCTGGCTTTGCAAAGTTGCTTATCTGGCAGATATATTCAACAAACTTAATGAAGTGAATTTATCTCTACAAGAAAGAAATTCAAATATCTCATTTAGTCATAACAAAATCGAAGCCTTTAAGAAAAAACTGAATATATGGACTGCAAAAGTTAGTAAGAAAACTGTAGATATGTTCCCTACGCTGGACGAATATCTCAGCAACAATGGTTCAGTTAATGTTCATTTGATAATTGTGGATGTTAAACGACATTTAATATCACTTGCTGAACATTTTGACGAATATTTCTAGAAAGATGTTCCTGATAATATTGAAAATTTTGACTGGATCAGAAATGCGTTTAATGTTGAAATAGCTAATAGCATGCTCACAGGAAATGAACTGGAAGAACTGGCGGAAATTTCATGCGACAGAACTTTAAAAATCAGTTTTATGCAGCAAAAAATTCTTGCTCACTGTAGCCTCCGAGTATCCATTGTTATCTTGAAAGGCAGTTAAGATTTTGTTACCGTTTGCAACAACATATTTATATGAAACAGGATTTTCGGCACTTACCAATCTGAAAAATGAATACAGATCCAGACTTGCTCCAGAAAGTGACTTACGTATATGTTTATCAGTAATATCACCAAGAATTGATAGTTTGTGCAAAGCCAAGCAAGCACATCCTTCTCACGAAGTGTGTATTAAAAAATCCTGTGTGTGTAATTGACAATAAAAACTATTTGTTAAATACTATTACTGTTTACATTTACATGTAAAATTAATATTTTAATATAACAAAATTTAATTTTGTTACATTTTGCAGCAACATGCAGCATTAATTTATTTGAACACTTATGTCTAAAGTAAGCTTTAAACCAGCTTTTATTGCATTAATGCAAAATTATATGTTATATTCAGCAAATATTTATGTATAAATTTCATAGGCGTTTATAAGTGGGTCCCTAAGATAAAGCCTGAAATATAAAGGGGGGTCCACAAGTCAAAAAGTTTGAAAACCCCTGATTTAAATGACTTGACACTAATATAAGGAAGCACAGTATTATATCACCATAAGTATTAAAATAATGGCAATACACGAACAAATTTTATATATATATATATATATATATATATATATATATATATATATATATATATATATATATATATTAGGTTGGTGCAAAGATAATGTCGTTTTCTCACATATGTTACTATGTGAGAAAACGACATTATTTTGCACCAACCTTATATATATATATATATATATATATATATATATATATATATATATATATATATATATATATATGCACACACACACACACATACATATATATATATTAGTGATATCAATATTTAATAATATTTTACATTGCAACACGGAAATTTCTGTTTCGGGACTTGAATTTTTATTTTTATCCGAAAAATAGAAATTTCCGTGTTGCAATGTTTAAATAAAAATATCATATTATGCTTTATGCTGTATTTTGCACTTTAAGAAAAATAAAAAGAAAGAAGTAAATGCTAAAGAACTGTAGCTTGTAAATCTGTTTGTTCTTTCTCTTCATTTTGATACACACATAGACAAGTATATATATTACAGTAAAAACATTACCTCACATGGGTATAGTCTATTTCAAGCTGGTCCAACATCCGACGTCTTCAGCCCTTAAGTGTCAGTCGGGATAGAGCCCCATAGAAGAAACCGAAATTTATTTACAAACAACGAAAGTCTCTAGTCATAAATAAACTCCTACCTCATAATGAGATACCTTACGCCCTCCCCCAGACACCAACACAAACCCCTTATAAAAAACAAGACGTTTCTCAGAGGAGGACTGATATCGAAAATAAATTCAAAGCCCCAATTCCAGACAGACATATAAGGTCTGAAGACGTCTGGAGTCGGACCAGCTTGAAATAGACTATACCCATGTGAGATAATATTGTTTTTTGCTGTAAAAAATATATATGGTCTGTTATAAAGAACACGTTGAGCTCTCTGTAGATCAGTTTTAATATTTGTTATTACTAGGATACACCTGGATTATATACCAACGGATCTATTACCTGTACGATATATATATATATATATATATATATATATATATATATATATATATATATATATAGTTGGATTAATGTGAGTTTGTGACCCTAGCTTTCACGGCCTTGCGATCGTCAAAAAAACATGAATATGTAGATCTTTATATAGGTGTATCTGTGCTGCCGGGAATATTTTTTTTATTTTCCAAATACGGTCAGCACATAGCGGCCGTGTTCATAGTTGATACGCCTGCATGCTGCCTTTTTCTTTTTTATTATTAATGCTTCCATTATTTTAGACTTTTTTTACATGTAAAATGAAAAATATAATAAAAATTATACAAACAAATTTTGTCCGTGATTATTAATGAAACTTATTTATATACACACAGACACACACACACAGACATATGTGTGTGAGTTTGTGTGTGTGTATATATATATATATATATATACACACACACACATACACACATATATATATATATATATATATATATATATATATATATAGATAGATAGATAGATAGATAGAGAGTGAGAGAGAGTGAGAACAGGTAAAAAATCCGTGGGTAAGTAATGCATGTAGATCTTATTAATATAAAATATTAAAACAGATCCACAAGAGAGAGCTCAATATAATTTTTATTATACAGCATATAAGCGAATTGCAATTAATGAGATCCAAACGATTTACCTCATACAGATGATCATTTTGTCCACGGAAAACTAGTTTTTCCTTGAACTTATCAATGTAAATATATTTACTAAATTTTTGGTAAACGTATTTGCATTGATGGACGAAATGATGATCTGTATGAGGTAAATTGTTTGGATCTAATTATATATATATATATATATATATATATATATATATATATATATATATATATATATACCGGGTGTAATTGTTGACCATAGAATAGAGCGCAGTACGTAATCTGTTCAATGAAACAACGTTAAAAATTAACACTCACGAGTCAGATATTTTACTGAATCTGACTATATCGCCAATATCACCAGCAGCTGTTCTGTAATTCTTCAGTCTTCGATATCGAAGGCTGGCAGTAAATATTCGGGAAAAACATGGCCGCCTTTATACACGTCACATTGAATATTTTGAGCCTTCTGATTGGTTAACCCTTCTGTTGGCGAACTATAAAATGAGTCAGCTCATTTTGGCTGGCTCACTAGTACACCAAGATACCCAAAAACTCCAACAGAAATAGCAAAATTTAAAGAAGAAACTGAGGAAAAAAATACGTTTGTTATTTATTTTGTTTTTATTGAAAGGCCAAAAATTAAGTTGGAATAAACGATAAAATCTAATTTTGCTCTTAGCTCCGTTACAACTTAGGTACCTACGACCCTTAAAGAAAAAAATGACAACATATCCATACAATGAAAGGCACATATAAGCGATTATACACACATATATTGATAAAGACACCCACATATACCTACCAAGAAATATTCAAATTTGAAAGTGTTAGTAAACGAATTCTAACATACTGTTAAAATATAACTTATACGGGCAAAGATATATAGATAAAAATGGTTGAATAGATAAAGTTTAATATGGGTGGAATATTATCTAGTGTAATAGCAAAATTGTACAAATCGTGTAACAGCATAATTGTCCATCCCACAAAATGTTTAATATCTAAAAAAAATCTACTAAACATATTGAGTTTCTTTCTGCCGGGTTTTCAGATAGGGAGTTTAGCCATCTTGACACCGTTTGTCGTAAGAATCACTTTAAAACGTTTTGAGTTAAACAGCTAGAAAGAGAACAGTTTAAATAGTCTTCTCCACTGAGCAATGTGAGAGGAAAAAGATCATTCAGGCCTTCCTTCAGTAATGGTACCAACATTCATACTCTGGCGTTTATCTTCAAAGTTCATTCAACAGAACGGAAATAATTTTACAAAAAGAGGGAACTAAAGAGACGAAAATTGGATCAGGAGGTTACAGTAGGAAGAGGAATCATCATTTCATCTTAGAGCTAAAGAGACAATTAGAAAAGATCCAATTCAATCCATAATACGTTTGGTACGTGAGAGGGAAGTCTTAGCTATGACAATCCAAAGATCAGTGAAAAAACTTGAAAATGAAATCGTACGTGAAACGTGTAAGGTAGCTTGTTACTTCACGACAGAAAGGTAGAAGGTTAGAGAGGGCGAAGATCATCTTGAATAAGTTGGAAAATGATCCTAGAATAATAATAATAATAATAATAATAATAACATATATATATATATATATATTGTGTAACAACATAACTGGTCATCCCACAAAATGTTTAATACCTAAAAAAAAAGAAACACGAAACAAATTCAGTTTCTTTTTTCTAGGTTTTCAGATAAGACGTTTAGCTATCTTGATATCATTTGTCATTAGAATCATTGAAAACCCAAGAATTCAGCAAGAAAGAGAACAGGTTAAAATCATTTTGTGTCAGACCCTTTGTCTGTAGATCTGATGAATTGGATCATGATTACGATTCCAATGTAATAAATTATGACCATGGAATATTAGTGTTTGAGCCTTTTATATTATATTCTTGCTCTGTCTGATTCTATCCTCTTGGGAATTTATATATATATATATATATATATATATATATATATAGTGTCCAATAATATTATCAATATCTATCTATCTATCTATCTATCTATCTATCTATCCCTCTCTCTCTCTCTCTATATATATATATATATATATATATATATATATATATATATATACACACGCACACACATATATATTTATTTGAACTTTATTTCAATCCTTCATGAGCTTTCGATTTCTTATTAATTAATGATGAACATGTCATTTTCATTTTGGATCGATTTCATCAGGAATCTTCTTCCGTTTATGAAGGATTTCACCAAGATTCTTAGAGAGTAATTATACATTCTTGTTTCTCAAAGTAGAGTCCAAGAGTGTCATAAAACCCGCGGAATATTCCAGTAAGATATCTTTAATCATTTCTAAGACAATTTTACTTTTACACGATTTAGACAATTTTGCTGTTACAACTGGTATATATATATATATATATATATATATATATATATATATATATATATATATATATATATGCGTGTGTGCGTCTGTGTGGTGGGTGCACAATTTGATGTTGGCTTATAAGCAGTAATCTATTTCCTACTCCTCCGATATTTCTGGCAATCGATCACAGAACTCAGTACAGAATGCAATCTGCATTCAATAAGTGGAGTTTCTGTATTTTTGTCGACACTGCCGTTGACAAAGATACTTCGCCAATAATGTCCGCCGCAGTCCGTAACGAGGCAGAAGCGTCAAGGGACCTTCCACCCCCACTAGTTTTCTGGAAATAAATCAATAAGATACACAAAAAAAATAAATCGCTCACACGTTCTCTTCACAATGGACAAAACTGAGATCAAAGTTCTTTGTGTGTGTGTGTGTGTGTGTGGTTGTTGTTGGGTTGACGCTGGCGCGACCAATGAGTCACAAGAGTGAATATGTACTTCTTTTATTTATATTCACCCGAGTTGTGTAACGAGAACAAATCTCCGATTAACATCACAACCCAATTTATGGCAAATCCTAAAAAAAAAAAAAAAAAAAAAAAAAAAAAAAGAAAAAAAAAGAGCGTCGAATCAGTCTTCTCCCTTACTGATTTGGCTAAATAAACCGTGTTTAAAAATAATATATATATATATATATATATATATATATATGTATATATATATATATATATGAACCTAAATAGCCAGGCAAACCTACCTAGGTTTCACCTACGCGGATCGTCAGGGTACGCCGGCCAAAGAGGTAACATTAGAAAAGAATATAAATACCCTACAACATAAAATCATGACCATGTGACCCAAAAAATAAAATAAAATAAAATAAAATAAACAGTAAGACAACAACGGGGGCGGGGTTTAATACATATTTATTCAATAAAAAAAGAGAGAGAGAGAGAGAGAAGAAAACCAAACCTATTCTAATAACCAGCGTTTTCAAGATTTCAGATTTTAGATTTCGCAAATTGTTGGATCTCTATCTATAAAAGGCAGGATGTGTGTGTGTGTGTGTGTGTGTGTGTGTGTGTGTGTAACGAATTTACGGATTTGCACCAAAATTTACATGCACATGCTCCAAGTTACCGGGAAGGCCAAAACCGAATTTGCATTTCCCAACTGGCATCGATAGTGAAAATAATCGAATGTTTCATGCTTCTATGGTAGTTTTCATGTAGTTTGCGGCCATTTTCTACTGGCCAGAGTGAGAGCCAATAGCTGGCTGCCACGAATAGGCAAGAAGATTCTATTGGCCAGCGTGAGAGCCAACAGCTGATTGACACGAATGTTAACTAGCATGCTAGCATGCAAAAAAAAAATCGATAGCTGCATTCGTCACAAGTGGGAAAAATTTAAATCTGCATGGCACTTTACTCCGATTGGCTCATTCGCTTGCTTAAACTCAATGTTTATTCTGGTTCCGCAGAACTGGGTTGGGTGTGAAAAAGTATTTTTTGTTAACATTCTTTTTTTCATTCGGTTTTTCCAGTTACGAGTCCTTTTTTAAAGCTGATCGTTTTGTGTTCATTTTGTTTAGTTCTTTTTTCGTAACAGATTCAATGTTTAGTATAGAGCTTAGAAAAAATTCGCAATGTGAGATAGGCAAGAAGTAAGGCATGTAGCAACATCAGCACGGCAAAGGGCACTCCTTTAAAGGCAAGGAAGGGCAAAAATATTTATGTCAAGTGATAGCGATTGTTGTATGAGTCGTACGATTTTTGAATCAAGCACGGGCATCCGAAGATGCCTTCCAAAAGCTGAGCAGAGTATTAAGCTACAGAAAAATTTCGCTAGAAACAAAGAAAAGAGTACTAAACTGTTACATATCATTCCTCCTATATGGCAGTGAATACTAGATAACCTTCACAAACATGAAGAAGGGGGCAAAGCAACAGAAATGTAGTTCTACAGAAGGATGCTGAGGATACCATGGACCGAACATGTGAGGAATGATGAGTTTTTGAGAAAATATAAACAAAAAGGAAACTTATACTTAACATCAGGAAAAGATAGTTGAAATTTCTAGGGTACATTATAAGGAAGGAAGGCTCGGAAAATCTGATACTCACAGGACAAATTGAAAGCAAGAAGAACAGGGGAAAACAACGCATAACCTATTTAGTGAGCTTGAGTAAATGGATGTCAACATTGTTCAGGAGAGATAAGAAAAAGATAAAACTTATTAAGAGCTACAAGGGGCAGGAATGTGTGGAGAGCCATGACCACTTACATCCTGGGGGGGTATGGAACATAGGGAAAAGAAGAATGTTAATGTGAAAACTTACCACAGAACATTGCTGATTTATTTAAAATTAATTTATCTGGGAAGTGTTTTAACTGAGGATGAAAAGTGTGACACTGAAGACGCATTGGGACAGCGAAAGATGCCTTCCAAAAGCTAAGCAGAGTATTAAGAAACAGATAAAAAAAAAACTTCATTAGAAAAGAAAAGGATACTGAACTGTTACATGTTATCTGTCCTCCTTATGGAAGTGAATGCAAGACAATCTCCTCACAGATGAAGAAGAGACTTGAAACAACAGAAACAAAGAAAGAAATCCATCTTTTACATTTATTAAACTACCATTCGTCCGTGCATTTAACATGATGTTATATCTAATTTGGTGATCCTACTATAGATCTGGTGATTCTCGACAATATCTAAAGAAGGGTCTGTAATGTTATTGGTCCTGACCTGTCATCTCGACTTCAGTCGTTTTCCGTCAGTTGTGACGTAGCTTCTCTCTGTCTTTTCCGTAAATATTTTCATGTAGGTTGTTACAATGAGTTCTCCCTCTTGGTACCTGGACTGCATGAATTTGAACGTACTACTAGATTGGCAATTAGGTCTCATGGTTTTACTATTGAAATAGCTGGATATAACAGCAAGTGCTATTCTAATAGTTCCTTTGATTACACTTCTCGCTGGTAGAAGCCTATTCCATTTTCTTACTTCCCTGCCACTTATGCACTTCAAAATTTAAATGCAACCTCAATCGCCATGGTCTGTCTTCCTGAACCTTGTCCTTTTATTTTTCTTTCTCATCACTAAAATCTTTAAATTCTCTTTTACCTCTAATAACCCCTTGTGTCTTAACGGCATTATCCCCTTGCTCGGGGTGAAATGATTCAAAACAATCTCTTAGAAAGAGTCTTTTTGCTATTCCAATGTTGTGGAGTAGCTGAACACCCCCACAAGATGAACGGGTCTAAGACTATTTACGACACGAAAGTAACACCGAAATCCGAACGTGATGACTTCAATGATAAAATGATAAAAAACATTTTTTTTACGAATATGTTATTTCTATCTAAATTACTAGGATGAGGACTTATTTACATTATTTACATGTGGACTATTATCTTGATTTTTGTTGTTATTATCACCGGATTGACTTCTACCTCAATTTGTGGGATGAGGTGTTTACATTATTTACATACTGACTATTGTCCTCATCTTTGTTGTTACCACAACATTTTGGCTCTTGTAACCTTCTACCTTCATCAGGTACTTATTGCACAGAGTAATCTTTAGAGAATTTCAAACTGAAGCCTTTATTTAAACTAAGAGGTAGATTGTTCTTATGAGAATAATCTACTCCCATAGATTAAATAAAGTGCTCAGTTTGAAATTCCCGGAAGATTACTCCGATCAACAAGCACCTGATGAAGGTAAGACAACACAATAGCAGGAACATTATAATAACAAAGATGAGATTAATGGTCTGGCATGTCAATAATATAAATAGGTTATTTTTGTGGAGTAGCTGAACACCCCCACATGAAGGACTCATCCAAGACCATTTAAACAGCACTCTCTTTTACCTAGCAAGAGGAGTTAACAGTTAACTGTTTATTACATTAGTCTCTGTTCTCAACCGTGTACCATATTATTCTACGGAATAAACTACTTATTTTCTATATGTGTGCCAACCTTTCCTATTTATGACCCAACAGCCCTATTCTCTTTTCTGCTAAACTTTTATAGAAGCTTCTCAGGTATGCAATTCGCTACACCTTCCTGTCCCTCTTAACTTCAACATGTCTTTGTGTGTCAAATTTTCCCAACCCCCTTTCCTTATTATATCCTTTAGAAATTACAAGTCTTCTATCTAAGTATATGTGTCCGTTTTGATTCCATTTTCTCTAAAACTTCGACGTTGCTCACATGTTCAACCCATACTATTCTCATCATCCTTCTGTAGAACAACATTTCTGTTGCTTTAAGTCTCCTTAAAATTCCCAGCATTCACTGATATATAAAAGGATCGATATTACATAAGATTTCTTATTTTATATTTCTTAATACTTTGCTTAGTTTTTGGAAGGCATCTTTTGCTATCCCAATGCAATTTTGGATATCCGCATCGGATTTTTCCTTCCTCTGTTGTCGTAAAAATAACTGAAATAATTAAGTTATTCAGCTAAAAAGAGAACAGGTTAAATAGTTTTGTGTCAGGCCTATTGTCTTCCCAAATGAGCAATGGTGAGAGGAAAAAGATTACTCAGACCTTCAGTAATGATACCAGCATTCATACTCTGGATTTCAGCTTCAAAGTCCATTCAAACATCATCAAGAGAACGGTGAATGTTTTAAAAAAGAAGGAACAGTAGAGAGGAAAACTGGATCAAGAGATCACAACAGCAAGAGGGATCATCATTTCAACTTAGAGCTAAATACATTCTTATTATTCAAATTAGAGTTCAATAGTTTTATAAAAACCTCTGAGAATTCCAGTAAGATATCTTTAATCATTTCTAAGATACAACGGATAATCAAACAATTGTACAATTTTGCTGTTACACGATTTTATATATATATATATATATATATATATATATATATATATATATATATATTCCGGAGAGGTTAAACTACGCTCTAATAACACATGAGGACTGTCGTTCGAAATTTCTATGGCAAGACTTTTGCACCGTTACATTTTTATCGACAGATCCCAAAAGTGTGAATGGCCCGACACAAGCCTTCACCACTTGAAACAAATCATTCTGTTGGTTTTCTGACAACTACATCTAATTAGTTCCAGACATATCCAGCTACTGCGAAAAACTCTATGAAACAATATCAACTTCATCTTAGCATTTGAAATGTACAAACTCTCCAGGACAACAACTCAGCACCAGAAAGAAAAACACCTCTGGTCGCATTGGAGCTAAAGAACTACATTGATAAAGCGGCACTGAGAAGTAACCATCAGTCTACTACATGAAACGAGAAAGCAAATGATGACTTCAATGATAAAAAACATTTTTTTTACAAATATGTTATTTCTATCTAAATTACTAGGATGAGGACTTATTTACATGTGGACTATTATCTTGATTTTTGTTGTTATTATCACCGGATTGACTGCGGAACTTGGATACAGTATATTCTTCTGTACTGTTTGTGCAATTCTCGAACCGGTCTCAAAAGTCATGCCCGTCATAGGCATGCAGATGATTAGTTTGTGGTCGTCAGAACCTCATAAGTCGAACTCGACGGGAGAATCTATTGATAATGTTAATTATATTTTATGAATATGTCCTGAAGATGGTTTATTAGACCGAAACGTCCGACGTTGACATTATATTAACATTAAAACAGCATAATTGCATATAAGGATTTTTGTTTGTTTTTTCCGTATATTTTTCTTCATATATATATAAGTAACGAAAATCTTGGTAATCCGTATGGATAATCCCAAGCAGGATGAAATCCTGAGAGCTAAATGTTAATTCAGAGCGAATAATTTAATTTAAAGAAAAACAGACCACTTTAAG
Organism: Acanthosepion lycidas; assembly: GCA_963932145.1. NCBI lineage: Eukaryota > Metazoa > Mollusca > Cephalopoda > Sepiida > Sepiidae > Acanthosepion > Acanthosepion lycidas. The sequence goes on along the minus strand of OZ010587.1, from coordinate 26,640,568 downwards.
GCTCCATTTGTAATAATTTATTTCATCGGATAATTTTTATTTTTCTCTGGATCTTCAGACTTCACTTTCAAAAGGTGAAACGGAACATGAAATTAAAATTTACACTTTTGAGGGGCAGTATTAAACTTATATCAGTTGACATAGAGGGTGGTGAGGGATAGTATGTGAGATATGGTCGAGTTTAGAGAGGGAAGGGAGACTTTTTAAATTTATTTTTATATTTCTTCTTATTATAATACTTAATATTTAGGAAGGAGGGGGTATGTGTGTTTGTGTGTGTACGTACATGGTGCATATATATATATATATATATATATATATATATATTGAGCAATAAAAAATATTAAAAAATTAAAGTCTTCAGACACACTGGGTTGTAGATTAATATTCTTTCGTTTTTTTTTATTAGGTTGGTGCAAACATAATGACATAGTAACATATGAGAGAAAACGACATTATTTTTGCACCAACCTAATATTATTTTCATTTAGATTCCTCGACTAGTTTCGGTCAACATGGCCATCATCAGGAGAAGAGATATTTCTGCTTGCTGGTATCAGTGAACTACAGAAATGAATGTCTTGATGGAGGAAAGGAACTTTTGTCTGTAGTTTTCATTTGTTTTTCTTTTATTTTTATTTTTATCTTTTTAACATGAATCTTTTAACATTCCTTGTGTTGGTCAAACAGTCTCTTTTAAGTTGTTATTTGAGATAAGAGCTGGATTTATCTATGCTTCTCTGAATTCCCTTGGTCAGTTTGACAGTTTTATTGGAGAGGGGGTTTGTCTCTGTTATATGTTTGTGTGTGTGTTATTTGGTTCTTAGGGAGTGAGTGAGTATGATATGTGTAAGCGTGTGTATATTGCTGTGGGTGTGTGTTAGCATTTGGCTCATTAGTGAGTGAGTGAGTATGATGTGTGTAAGTGTGTATATTCGTGTGGATGTGTGTATAAGTGTGAGGCCTCAACACCTCCGTAAGCATGTCTGTCTTGTGTGGGTGAGAAATGTGGGTAGGTTTTGATTTGTAGGGTTATATATTAATACTATGTGTGGATAGTGTGTTTTTAAACTTTGTATCCACTTATTTTCATATATATATATATATATATATATATATATATATATATATATATATATACGTGCTTGATATCGGTGTTTCCAATTCGGTTATATATTAGGCTCAGATATAAATAAATTTGCGATTTGGTGAATGAAGCTGTATAAATAAGGTAAGTCAGAATTCACGATTTCATAATATAAACGTAACTGAAAGTATTAAACGAAAAATATATTGATGTATTTTTTTTTAATATGAGATAGTTCTGTATTTTTCTAACGGAAATTTATTCATTGTTTTACTTCTTCAAAATGGCGTGTGTGCATGAAATGCGCAGTTTTGGGAAAAAAAGAAATGAGTTAATACGAAAATCAGGTCTACATTTCATACAGGGGATTGGGTACGTAAAAGCAGTTTAAAATTGCTTTGCAAAAATTCTCCGTTTCAAGTAATCAGCTGTCATTAAAAAATAAAAAAAATCTTCCTATTAAAAACTGGCGCCAAAAACCATCACTCTCTGTTCATTCAATGGCCGCCGTGCCCTAAAAGAGAAGCGAATCTTAGTTATCATGGAAGACTAGTTTGAATAATCAGATTTATACTCCGTTACGCGTTAACGATAGCAAAAATAAAGACGCTTTCTCGAAAAACTGTCACAAATAATTATAACCCTAAAAAGACCTGTCAACTTCTATGGTTCATTTGGGAAAAAAATGAAAAATTTAATGTCATATTTCTCAAATCTTTATGGGAAAATGCAAAACTCCATATTGTCATAAAATATATCTAAAAATGAAAAAAAAAAGAAGGTTTTTCGAGCAGTTGAGCGACTAGTGTCACTTTTACCGTTTCGGAAAGTTTAATTGATTGATCTGTTTGTTTAACAGCATATCAACTCATTATGAGTCATTTAATGCCGAAATTAAATTTTCTTGGGAGTTTTGAAGTCATAAAAATATATGCTATTCTGCTTTCATAATTGAATACATGGTAGATGATACTCGGGCTTTGCGCATGTGCATGTTTGCGTAGGCATAATTACAAGAGGCGTTGGTATTTGTTTTATGCTCTAGTTTTGTTCAAGTTATATTACGGAATACACTATTAATTGTTGGATATTATATAACTGATTTTGTTTAGCGGCATATCATCTACTAGCAGTAGAGCCCGGCGTTGCCCGGGGATGTAACAGTAAGAGATAGATCAAGTATCGACCATCATAAAGACTGAAAAATAAAATTGACGACGATTATTGTTTTAGGTTGACGGACACGCATGTCTTAATTAGTTTTTTTTTTTTTGTTTTGTTTTGTTTATTTTTTTGTTTTTTTTTTTACGATTGGGCCAAACCCAAACTCAAACAAAACATTGTTTTCAATCTTTATGAGTCTACCGATTGAATAGAATTTTATTATAAACAATTGTCATGTAAATGGTATTTTTAAAACACTCTGAATGTAAAAATAAAGAAAAAAAAGTTTGCAAGACAATAAGAAACACTACCTGCCAAAAAAAAAGTGTAGTTTTGTTGAAATCGGTTGAAAAATGTAGGAAATCCGATCCCATATATAAACGAACACACACACGCACGCCAACAACCTGGGTTTTATAATAAGTATATCTCGATATGAGTTGTCCACGTTTCCTTCTGCCAAAGCGATGCCACTTAAACATGTTTTCAAAATGATTTCGTGCAAAAACAATTATGTTTTTTTTCAACTTTTGGTACTGTCAGAACCACCGCAAGGTAATTTTACGTAGTTCTGTGAAGTTTCGTTGAAATCGGTTGAAAAATGTAGGACATCCGATCCAATATATAAACGTACAAACACACACACACACACACACACGCACAACCTGAGTTTTATAATAAGTATGATTATGAGTTATTAAATGCCGATATGTAAATAATTTGAATACAATATTATTGCTTAAAGTATATTTAATCACATCTCCCTAATAGAGGTCACGATCTGTAAATAATAATTATTAATTACATAATACTCTCTATATATATTTTGTGGATCTCAAATTTTCTATGCCCCCGCCCCATTTTTCAATCTTGACTTTGTGGCCCCTAAAAATATCTCATGGCCCATTAGGGGGCCATATAGCCTACGTTGAGAAATATTTGCTTTAAACCACCTTCGAATGCTAGAGGCAGACAAACGCCAGGCTAGACGGAAAAAACGTGAAACATTTTTCAAGAAATAAACTTGACAAAACCTTAAACAAAGATTTGAAAATGCTATTTGATGATAAAAAATTTTAAATTTACTTTAGAATTTTTGCTTATTCGATAATTTAGATATTCCGGAATTTTGAATAATTTGAACATAATTTTTTCAAATGCTGACTCAAGGTGTCCGGATTATCGAGGAGGCAAAATAATTAAAACAAAATAAATAATTCCTTTAGGATTTACTCTTTTTTCGTATTTTTCCAATGAAAAATGACCCAGTGCACATGTTAGTACTTCGTTTGTCAATTCCACGAAGTCGTTCCTTGAAGATTGACCACAGATTCTCGATTGGATTTAAATCAAGAGATTTTCCTAGCCAGTCTATAGTACTTTGATTTGCTCACTGGTAAGGCATACCAGTGTGTTCGTACAGCGTTACAATTTTCGTACGCTTCCTTGGAATAACGTCCATCGCAGACAATGGCCATAGGACAACTAATTGACAGTCCAGACAATAGTGTCTGAGTCTGATGAAAATCTGATGCAATCACGGATGACGTAATGTTATTCAAGGCCAAACAAATATCATCATACACCCCGAAAATAGATTCATATTACTGCAAACCACTGCAAATTGGCTAATCCGAGTCAAAAATAGAAATCGATTATAGCCTGTCACTTCAACGGGTCTGAAACTGGCCGGATGGTGAACGAAACGAAACAAAAGCGGTTGTTTCAATTAAATTACACAAGCGTATACTACCGGCGAATCTCCTCACAGATGAAAAAAAAGAATTGAAGCAACAGAAATGTGGTTCTACAGAAGGATGCTGAGAATACCATGGACTGAGCATGTTAACAACAAAGTTCTAGAGAAAATGAAAACAAAAATAACCCTTATACATCAGAAAGAAAGGTAAAATTTCTAGGGTACATAATGAGGTAAGACAGCTTGGAAACTTTGATACTCACAGGACAGATTGAAGGCAAAAGGGACAAAGGAAAACAACGCATAACATACAACGATAAGTGTGACACCGAGATCCGAAGACGTATTGGGATGGCCAAAGATGGATTCCAAAAGCTTGGCAGAGTATTACGAGACTGGGGTTTTTCATTGGTAACAAAGAAAAGAGCACTGAACCGCTATATCTATCCTCCTTTATGGTAGCAGATATTGGACGGTCTCCTCAAAGACATGCGGCAACAGAGGTGTGGTTCTACAGAAGGATCCTAAGGATACCATGGACCGATGCGATTTACAGGTCGTGGACACTAAAATCAAGCAGGTGCGGGAATTTAAATATCTTGGAAGTGTCTTGACAGAGGACGTTATGTGCGACACTGAGATTCGAAGACGCGTCGGGATGGCCAAAGGCGCATTCCAAAAGCTGGGAACAGTATTACATAACAGGAGGATTTCTTTGGTAACAAAGAAAAGAGTACTGAGCTGCCACGTGACATCTTTCCTCCTTTACGGCAAAGAATGTTGGCTGGTCTCCTCAAAGAAGAAGAAAAACTGGAGGCGGCAGAGGTATAGTTCTACAGAAGGATGTTAGGGATATCATGGACCGAGCGTGTGAACAACGATGAGTTTTTGGATAGGATTTAAACAAGGAGAAAGCTTATACTTAACATCAGAAAGAGACAACTGATATTTCTGGGATACGTAATGAGAAAGAAGAGCTTAGATAATCTGATACTCATAGGTCGAATAGAAGGAAAGAGAGACAAGGGAAAGCAATGCATGTCATACTAGCGGGCTTAATGAAGTAGATGACAGCAAAGTATTAAGAAACAGAAAAAATCCGTTAGAAAATCCAAAGAAAAGAGTACCGAACTGTTATGTAATATCAGTGCTCCTCCATGCCAGTGAATGCTGGACAATCTCTTCACAGATGAAGAAGAGACTTGAAGCAACAGAAACAAAGAAAAGAGTACTGAACTGTTATGTCATATCAGTCCTCCTCTATGGCAATGAATGCTGGACAATCTCCTCACGGATGAAGAAGAGACTTGAAGCAACAGAAACAAAGAAAAGACTACTGAACTGTTATGTAATATCAGTCCTCCTCTATGGCAGTGAATGCTGGACAAAATCCTCACAGATGAGGAAGAGACATGAAGCAAAAGAAACAAAGAAAATCGTCTTGAACTGTTATGTAATATCAGTCCTCCTCTATGGCAGTGAATGCTGGACAAAATCCTCACAGATGAGGAAGAGACATGAAGCAACAGAAACAAAGAAAAGCGTCTTGAACTGTTATGTAATATCAGTCCTCCTATATGGCAGTGAATGCTGGACAATCTCCTCACAGATGAAGAAAAGACTTGAAGCAACATAAATATGGTTGTAAAGAAGGATGCTGGGAAAATTAAAAACCTAACAGGTGAGCAACATTTTAGAGAAAATGGAAACAAAAAGGACATAGACAGTTGAAACATTCTAGGGGGCATAATAAGGAAAGAGGTCTTGGAAAAAGAGGGGAGGGGGGAAATAAACCTACATAGAGAGCTTGAGTAAATAGATGACGGAAGAGTGTGTTTAGGAGAGATAACATAAAGACAATATTTATTAAGAGCCATAAAGGACAAGAAATTGTGGAGAGCCATGATTGCTGACTTCCTGAAGAGTCACGGCACATAGAAGAAGAAGATGTCTGTATTTGCAACTTATCACTGAAGGTTCAAGCTATACATAGAGAAAGTCGACACAGTAAGTGAAGAACACTCCTATCGAATAGGCGTGTGGTAAGCTAGCAACACATTAGGGTAGCTACTTAAATAACTGTTTATAGCCGAGCAAATTATAAAATCAAACGTGGAAAAAAAGTATTCGTCTTGTTTAATCCCAAAGCAGATGGTATTAAATTATTATTATTCGTCTCTTGTCACGGCTCCTGATCCGAATTCTCACACGAAAACTCATTAGAAAATAAAGTTTACGACTGATTTGGGAATGGTATCAATGCTTGAAAAGTTTACAACTTAGACTTGTGAGTAACTAGATCTTGTATGTAAACGACACTTTCATTTCAGTAAGAAAATATTCCCTTACAATAACGCCCTGTGTATAGGTCGACGCTTGGTATTAATCATGAAGAAATCATTCGCTTACGACGGGAATTTTCCCCCAAAATGTTCATTAAATAATTCAATTAGAAGCAAAGATTTTTAAGTGGAAGCTTTACTTTCCGAGCATTACTTAAGGTACTTTTGGAAGCGAACATAACAGCCATTTTTACAATTCCAGAAGAGCTGAGGCTTCTGGGAAATTAGCCATAACAAAGAAGCCTCTTTTATGTCATTAATGGTCCCAAAATAGGGACCTTTTAAACATTGAAAAGATGCTAAATAAGAACTGTTTATTGGATGTCTGTTGATTTCATATCAGACTTCTCCCAAGTTTTAACGACACATCAACTTCTCATGTGTTATTTAATGCTGAAAGTTAATTTTCTTGGGAGCTTTGAAGTAATAAAAATATGATATGTTATTCTGTTTTCACAATAGAATACATGGTAAATGATACTCAGCTTTTGTGCATATACATGTTTGTGTGGACATGATTAAAATATCTGATATATGTGTTTTATGTTATAGATTTGTTGAAGGTATATTTTGGAATATAGTTTGATTTTTTTTTAAATTAGAATAATATCTGCATTAATGCAATGAAAGAATTCTTTAGTGTTGGACGTGTGGTTGGTTGATTTTGTTGAGCATCATATCAATATCTATGAGTTCTTTAATGCCGAAATTTTAAATGACAATTTCATGGCTTCAACTAAATATATTTTGAACACAATTGTATACCTTCAACTACAGATATAAAATGCAATGTTGGTCATTTTGTTATAAAAGCTATTGTTGTTAAATTTACTATACTTTTTACATAAAATATATTGCTGGTACATTTACTATAAAAATGTATTTTTATACATTCATAGTGTTTTGTTTGGATTTCACTATTTGACCATAGCTGGGACCCGAACTAATGCTAACACCACGGGTCAGGGTGGAGTTTGGAATAGCAACAATTCAGAGGTGGTTTCACGCTCCTCAAAACCTTCAATTTCCTGATCAGAGGTCTTGCCGCCAGATGTAATTCATCCTCTTCTCCAGGACTGGTAATTATGAGGTGGTTCCATACTCCTCAAAACCTCCTTGATGTTCGTATCAAAATAGCGTTCGCTTACAACAGTTTCCGTGTATAAGTCTACCCTTGATGTCATCAAAATATCGTTCGCTTACAACAGTTTCCGTCTATAGTTCGACCCTCGATATCAGTATTAAAATATCGTTCGCTTACAACAGTTTCCGTCTATAGTTCGACCCTCGATATCAGTATTAAAATATCGTTCGCTTAGAACAGTTTCCGTCTATAGGTCGACTCTCGATGTCAGTATGAAAATATCGTTCGCTTGCAACAGTTTCGTCTATAGGTCGACCCTCGATATCAGTATTAAAATATCGTACGCTTAGAAGCTTCCCTGTGGAGGTCGACCCATAATGTCATTATCAAAATGTCATTCTCTTACAACGGTTTCCGTGTATATGTCGATCCCTGATGTCAATATCAAAATATCGCTTGCTTACAAAAGTTTCCGTGTATAAGTCGACCCTTGATGTCAGTTTCAAAATATCGTTTGCTTACAACAGATTCCGTGTATAGGTTGACCTTTGAGGTCAGTATCAATATATCGTTCCCTTACAAGGGAAGGAAGGAAGGAAGGAAGGAAGGAAGGAAGGAAGGAAGGAAAATATAAAAAAAAGGAAAAAATGAAAGAAAATGAAAAACAAGTCAGAAGAAAAAAGGAAAAGCAGCCAGAAGAAAGAAAGAGGAAAGAAAATACGGAAGAAAGAAGAAAAAGGTAGATTTAAAACAGTGAGAAGATAAAAGCATGAACGAATTTTGTCTTCCATTTGTTCTGCCGGATTCAAGCCTTGTAATATTTTAAATAAAATGTGAAATTTTTAATGAACCAATTTCTTTCATTTTTTTTTTTTTTTTTTTGAAATCTACACATTAAATCGAAGTGGTTTACAATATCAAAAACTTTCTGACAATAAATTTCCATGAGTTGTTTTTCGTTGTCGGCTGCTTTTGTGAAACAAAACACTGGAACAAAGTGTTTGGCTTGTTGCTTTGATAAAGAGAGTGGAAAGAGAGAATTCAGAAACGCAGTCTCTTCGGATGCGCGGGCGTCTGAAATTGGCGCCGCACGGCGGCGAAGGAGGAAAAAGAGAGGATTTAAAAGAATAATTTTTCTTAAGTGAATTAATACACTTCAGCTTTGAGAAAATTATAAACGTGCAATTATCGAAAATTACCAGGAAGTGGTTGGTTGGTTGTTTTTGTTTAGCGGCATAACAACCTCTAAGACTTATTTAATGCCGAAATCTAAATATTTTGAACGCAATTTTATGGCTTCATCTATAGATACTTTGTACATAATTTTATACCTTCAGGGCACATTAGATATATAGTTTGGAGATGATAAAATTTATTGTTGGTAATTTAAAACAAATGTAATACTGGTTATTTCCTATAAAAATGTATTTTATACTTTTATTTAGTGTGGAATTGATTGTCATTTTTCTATAAATATGTATTGTTGGCAATTTTAATATAAAAATCTATTGTTGGTAATTTTAATATATAAATGTATTGTTGGTAATTTTAATATAAAAATCTATTGTTGGTAATTTTAATATAAAAGTCTATTGTTGGTAATTTTACTATAAATTCTATTGTTGGTAATTTTACTATAAAAATCTATTGTTGGTAATTTTACTATAAAAATGTATTGCTCGTTATTTTACTAAAAAAAATGTATTCTTGGTAATTTCACTGCAAAAGTATATTGTTGGTCATTTTTTTATAAAAATATATTGTATATAGAGATGAAGATTGGGCTAATACATAGGTAAAGGCCAAATTTACTGTCTATAATTCCATTTTATTGTTGACTCCATTTGTTTACAGTAATTAAAATTGTCTTAGTCCTCTTTGTGATTTGAGAGTTCATACAGTGTTGTTGTATTTTTGGCTGAGAGAAATTAATTTGTTGAATTCATCCTTTCTTCTTATTATTTTTCTTCTGGAGTTGCCCGTCCGGACAAACTCAACATCCGATGGATCTTCAACCCTTGTGTCTAGAACTGCTATATAGAACAAGTTTCCCAGTTCTATTCTTCTTCTGGTGAACACGTGGTTTTTTCTTCTTTTTATTGGGCCTGACACATCCGTGTTTTCCATTTTAATTTTTAGCGGGATGTGTTGTCATTGGTTGATTTTTTTTTATGACGTTCACTGACCCACCTAAGCTATGTTCGGGTTCTGTCAGTTACCGGGGATAGGAACAATAGAAGGAAGGAAAGGAAGTAAATGTAATAGAGAAAGAGAGATTTCTTTGTCACTCTCTTAGTGAAAAGGAAAGTGTATATTTCCATATGGTGTTACTATTACATAATCCTACTACAAATGTATTACTAGCATTTTTACTATAAAAAAAACTTCTTGATTTTTATTTGGGAGTTCATATTTGCCCATAGCTACGACCGCGTAACAGGTGCTACACTTCGCATCATGGCGGACCTGGGAATATCAATTAAGATGTGGTTTCAAACTCCTCACAACCTGCAATCATACCCAGGACTACCAGAAAATGGCTCATGGGAAATTGAAAAAATAAAGTAAAATTGAGGGCATGTGTAGAACAAATAATGTAGCTTTTCAAAGATTTCTCTTCTAAAATTGCCCTTTCAATACTAACGATGATTTCATAGTTGTTGTATTTCTATTTTGGTTAATCATTTCACTCCAGGCAAGGCGATAATGCCACTAAGACGCAAGGGCGCCTACTTGGAATGAAAGAGAATGAGAAGACTTTTGTGAGGGGTAATTACATTAAAAGAACACGGTTCAGGAACGCAGAAGATTGCGATTAATGTTATAAATTTAATTTTTTTAAGATTATTGACGGAAACAAAATTATAGAGAAACAAGACACTGGAAGTGAGTTCTACAAGCAAGAAAAAAAAAACTCTTAGAAAAAAAAACTCTTAGAAAAAAAAAACTCTTAGAAAAAAAAACTCTCAGAACTCTTAGAACAAGGTTGCATTTATTTCAACAGAAAAAAAAACCAAAAATAAACGATGAGACCTAACTGCCATTCTAGTACTGCGCTTAAATTAATGCGATCGAGGAAAGGAGGAAGACCCATTAGAAAAATTGCTATGAAAATATAGGAAAAAACAGGGGGAAGATGCATCACAGCGGTGGCAACCTGACCGAAGCCGAGATGCCAGGTCAAGATCCATAACATTACAAGCCCTTCTTTGGATTTTTCCCGAGAATATCAATATATATGGCCAGGGGTTTAAAACAGATATGACAGCAATATGCACGGATGAAAAGGAGATTTATAAAAGTGCATGATGAATTCAGATGAGAGAAATTGTTCGGTGAAAAGTCGAGATGACTGGTCAGGATTGATTACATTACAAACTGTTCTTTGGATTTTGTCAAGAATTCCGAAATCAACAACAGAAGCACCAGACCAGATACGACAACATTTTTCAATGCACAGACGAGTGGTCGATTTATAAATGTGCAATATGGATTCTGAGGAGAAAAATTGTCTGGCACAATACAGTGAACCAACTTTCCCAGCAGTAAACGTGGCAATTGATTCAATATGCTGACTTCATTTCTTTTCAGCGGTAAACGTGGGACTAAGAAGGCCTGGAGGTTAGCATCAGCCATGCTGGTAGTAAGCAGGAAAAGTTCTGTATAGTGATTAAATGTAAGCAATTTTTGGAGCAAGAGAAGGAACCGGAGCACCAGACCAGACATGGCAAAAGTATTCAATGAACGGACAAATGCTAGATTTATAAATGTGCAACCACAGTGAACAAACTTTCCTAGCAGTAGTAATTGATTTGTGTGATATCCTTTTTAGCTGTTTCTGCTGCTGAGAGTCCTTGAGTGGTGTGGTTTTTGTTATTTGGTATGGTTCTTTGTGATTCTGTAGCGCCAGTCCATGAGGTTCGAAGAAGTATGATATTCGCCAAGACGCAAGGGCTTCATGCGCTCAAAGCCATTTTAACGATCGATCCTAGAAAGCGGTTGTATGGATGAGAGAATAAGCGATGTTAAAGGCTCAATAGTTATTTCGAACAACAAAAGGAAATTGTGATGGGCCCTCTTCTAAAAGCACCTGTTTATTTTTCTTTACTAAATCTTCACGTAATACAAGTGCCCCTGAAAGTTGAAGGTTACTGAATGAGGTCGTTATATGGACGGTAGAAGAGGAAGAAGGTGCAGATTATGAGGATATCTAGGATAAGTAACGTTTGACCCTAGATTTGAAGATGTTAAGATTGTAGTGATCGAGGAAGCATTCTCTCAGGAGTATGCCACTGTAGGATTTGGGAATGGGAGTATTTAAATACGCAAAATGAATGACATTATTCCAGATTGTCTGTAAGCTAACACATACATTTTAAAAACTGTGGAAAAAAACATAAAGCAGGTACTCTATTAAAAACAATCATAGATTCTGATAAATTGCGAAGCGTGAAAAACTGCTGTAAAATAAATATATATATATATATATATATATATATATATATATATATATATATATATATATATATATATATATATATATATATATATATCTTTTTTATACTGTGTACAATATGCATCAATCTACTCAAATATCCATTAAAAATGGCGTTTAAGCAGCAAATTAAAAACTATATACGAGGTCTCTCTGAAGAGCAATGGGACTGGCCTCACAAATAATTTATTTCAATTCCAAATAACAACCTACATGGTTTCGAGTCTAAAGGACTTTTCAGTACTTCATTGACACGGTTCTATACACTGCAGGAAGGATTCTTCCTGGATCTTCTTGATTGTAATGGCATTCACCCGGGGTGGGATGAGCCGGCTCCAATATTGGAGTTTCATGGGAATTTTGGAATTCACAAGCGGTCCCCAAACCCGTATGTATAGGCTTCAGATTAGTTCCAAGGAAGCCGACAGCCCGACAACGGAACATGAGATTTGATTATAGTGGTGAAGGTTTCGTGCGGGACCATCCACACTTTTTGAAGAGCCGATTACAGAGAGCTGGTGCACTACGTGCCAAAAGGTCCCCGAAAGACCCTCCGCAGGTTTTGAATTCAGAGTTTTCCTTCTCCTAGACCAGTTGCCATCCAAGGCTATAGAACCCAGTCTGTCATGCTATTTACACATAGCTGGATGGAGAAGAAGAGGATTCACACCTTTCCCAAGGGTATTAGCACGTAAGTGAATGTAATGGATTCGACTGGAATTCGAACTCGCCTCTCCGATTCCTCAATCCAAGCCGCTATCCATTACTCCACCGTGCCTTCCTAGATGACTCTCACCTCCGTCTTTACGGTCCCCTTGATGATCACCTTGATTTGGGGAAAAAGAAAAAGTCACACGGAGAAGATCAGGTGAATAGGTAGGTTGTTCCAATACGACGATTTTCTTCTCGTACAGTAACTGCCGAATGCTCAGGGCGTTTTGAGCAGGTGCATTGCGTGGTGAAGACGACACGATTTGTCCTGCCACAACTCTCGTCTCTTCTCGAGAACTGAGTGAAGCGGGTGACTTGCTGATTGATCGAGAAGGTTACTTTGGAGGGGAAAGCCTTTAGTTTGTTCTTTCGAATTGAAATAAATTGTTTGTGATACCCGTCGCGTTACATTTGCATTGTTCGGGCGGTGGTACTTATTTTAAGGTCATCTCGGTCCCACCCTTTTACTGTCGAAATGATTAAAAATAGCCGTCTCTTCTACTCTAGCAGCTTCTTACCTCGCACTTCCCGTCTGTGGAACTCCCTTCCTCTTACTTGCTTCCCTGATTGCTTTAGAGTTCAAATATTCAAATGTAATATCAATCAACATATTCTGATGCCTTGATCTAGTTCCAAGTCCTTTCTTTATTCTTTCCTCAAACACACCACTTTTCTCTTGCTCTCTATCTCTCCACCTTGTGTTCTAGTGGCACTCCCGCCTTGCTTAGGGTGAAATGCTTAAAAAAAATTCACGACTTTTCGACTGTTACACGCACCGGCCTTCTTCAGGTGATATACCTGGAATTTCGAATCGAGCTCTTTATTTCGTCAAGCGAAGTAGATTGTTCTAGTTCCACATGTCATGCCTTTTCTGGATATTTCAGTTTCAGTTATTTCCCTTTAGTAACTCAACTCTCCAAGGTTTTGTTCACCTCTGCTGTGGCCAGGTATTGAACTCACAACTCTTTGGGTCAAGTCAACAGACGATTTTTTCTATATTACAATGTAAATAGTATGAATAGTTGCAATAGCCTATCTCAGAAATGTAGGCCCAAGAAATATATATATATATATATATATATATGTGTGTGTGTGTGTGTGTGTGTATGTATGTATAGGCAGCCTATCTTCATTCAAACATGATTCATTGAATAATATAGACATATTGTGTCTACTTATACTGATCCTTTACAACTGGAAAGGATCAGTATAAAAGTAAGTAGACACAATATGTCTCATATATATATATATATATATATATATATATATATATATATATATATTCATCCCCGGACAGACTGTCTCGCTGTATGAGAGCTCATCAATATAGCTAGACATACGATTGTATGAAGCCGGGATCAAAACCCGGCCGATTTGGCATCAGTTCTACCCCTAAGCTATTGTCGCACGGCAGAGAGACAGGGAAACTTTAACGTTTTTACTATACGAAAGACGTCAGTGGTTAGGAGAGCTCGATTCTAGTTGAAGAGCATTGCATTAGCAGCAGAAGCCACTGATTATAACGTCAATCCTGCCTCAACGAGAGCTCAATCGAATTAAATTAACCAACCTAAATTTAAATCCAGTAGCAAGTTCTCTGATCAGGAGACTGGAAATTTTGAGGATCGTGGAACCACCTCTTAATTGCTAATGTTCCCAGGTTCACCCTGACCCGAGGTGGTAGCAGCGGTTAGGGTCCGAGCTACGAACAAATAGTCAACCCCCAAAACACTAGAAAAATATTAAAAAATACATGCAATATAGCTTTATAAAATAATTACCAATACATTTTAGTGAAATTACCATCAATAATACATTGACCAGTAAATTGACCAACAATATATATATTTTTTATAGCAGCTTGTCTTTGTAATTTATCCCTAAAAATGATTTTACAAAAGATTGAATGCAGATGGATTTTAAAAAATACTTTGGCATCTTCATTGATGAATTTCATCTTAACACCAAGAAACTGATTAGACAGCTCTAAAGGTTCAGTATGAATATATATATATATATATATATATATATACACACACACACACACACACACACACAAATTAACCAAACTAAATTTAAAACCAGCAGCTAGTCATCTGATCAGGAGAATGGAGATTTTGAGGATCGTGGAACCACCTCTCTCTTAATTGCTATTGTTCCCAGGTCCACTCTGGCCGGGGGTGGTAGCAGCACTTAAGGTCCCAACTATGGACAAATAGTCAACCCCCAAACAGCAATCAAAACACTAGAAAAGTATAAAAATACATGCAGTATAGCTTTATAAAATAATTACCAATACATTTTAGTAAAATTACCATCAATAATACATTGACCAACAATACAATTTTATAGCAAAATTGAAGACATGGCATACATTGTGAAAAAGAAAAACAACACAATTTATGGCTTCGTTTGTTTTGTTTTACGGCATATCAACACCTCAATGGGTTATTTAATGCCGACAAAATCTTTATTCCTGGTAATCTTTTGTTTTGTCAAAAATCTATTTCTGGTAATATTTTTCCTTCAAAAATGTATTGCTGGTAATAATTTTTTTTAAAAAGTATTGCTGGTAATATTTTTTTCCCCAAAAATATTTATCTGGTAATATTTTTTTCAAAAATGTATTGCTAGTAAAAAAAAAAAAAAAAAAAAAAACCTACTGTTGGTAATTTTTTTTTTCAAAAATATATTGATGGTAATAGTTTTTTTTCTTCAAAAATTTATTGCTGGTAATAATTTTTTACAAAGTACTTCTGGTGTTAAAACCCATTCATAGTGTCTCTACCCCAGCTTCGGAACCAACTACCTGCCTATAACTGGGACCCCCAACAGGTGCCACCACCCCGGGGCAGGGCGGACCCGGTGACATCAGCAACCAAGTGGCTCCACACTCCCCAAACTCTCCCGATCAGAGGCCCTGCTGCCGGACGTAGTTTATCGTCATACCCAGGAAGTACAGAATTTATGATTAATTTTATTTCTTGTAAGGTTTTTCACTGCTCGTTTAATTTGGCAAGATTACTTGATAAAAAAATGGAGCTAAGTAATTATTATTTACTCATGAAATAATGTCATTATCTTGAATTATGAACTTTACACTTTCGTATTTAGATTTCGGTATTAAATAATCGATATGGGTTGATAAAAAAAAAAAAACAAAAAACGAAGAAATGGGTTTGTACGAAAAAAAAATAACATCTACAATGGATAATCTACATACTATACAGTCTGCGATGGATAAATTGTCGTCTGAATTGCACAAGAATACTGACATCTATCTTTAACAGATGTACAGGCTGCGATGGATACATTGTCGTCTGAATTGCACAAGAATACTGACATCTATTTTTAACAGATGTACAGGCTGCGATGGATAAATTGTCGTCTGAATTGCACAAGAATACTGACATCTATTTTTAACAGATGTACAGGCTGCGATGGATAAATTGTCGTCTGAATTGCACAAGAATACTGACATCTATCTTTAACAGATGTACAGGCTGCGATGGATACATTGTCGTCTGAATTGCACAAGAATACTGACATCTATCTTTAACAGAGGTACAGGCTGCGATGGATAAATTGTCGTCTGAATTGCACAAGAATACTGACATCTATCTTTAACAGAGGTACAGTCTACGATGGATAAATTGTCGTCTGAATTGCACAAGAATACTGACATCTCACTTTAACAGGTACACAGACTGCGATGGGTAAATTGTCGTCTAAATGACACAAATATATAAAGAACACTGACACCTCATTTTGACAGATACACAGACTGCGATGGGTAAATTGTCGTCTAAATGACACAAACATATAAAGAACACTGACACCTCATTTTGACAGATACACAGACTGCGATGGGTAAATTGTCGTCTAAATGACACAAACATATAAAGAACACTGACATCTAATTTTAACAGATATATTTAACAAAATTACACAAAAATATCTTGAGATACTAAAGAGTAAATTTATTCAATAAAATCACTATTGGCTTCAACCGCGGCCTCCAGTCGATTATGGAATCTCCTGCATCTCTTCTGGACTGTCTCCTTGTTTAAGTTGGTGAATGATGCTATAATCCTTTGCCTTCAGATTATATTTGGTGTTACTGGTCTCTCACTTAACTGCTCCCCATACATAATAATCAAGAGGGTTGCAGTGTCTGGATTTAAATGGCCACATGAAAGGTGTGATGTGGTCGTAGAAATTGTCTAAAAGTAATGAATGTATTTTCCTGCTTGCGTGACATGCTGCAGAGTATTGTTGCAATACATAGGGTGTTCAAGCAGCCACCCTCTTAAAACATGGCAGCACTACCTCCTCTAGATTCTTGATGCAGGCCTCCGTGTTGAATATGAGCCGTTGTCGAAAGATAAATCGATCACTGCAAACTCCTTCGTAATCACCATTAGACTCATCCAACTATTTCCGAATCGTCTGCACTGTCCTCAGATTGACATCCAAACACTCAAAAATGTTTGTATTGGAGCTTCCGGCGCGAATGCCGAACAGTACAGCCCGCCGTTTCCAAATTTCTGGCAGAGTGAATTGAGTCATGGGGCTCTTTTTCTCACAAACAACTGTGCAGTCGGCAAAATCAAAAACAAACAACGCCAGTGCGCGAAATAAAAAATATACCATGACGATAATTTACCCATGGCACCCTGTATATCTATAAATCTTATGTGTATACCAAAACTTTAAAATTATGTTCAAAATATCTAGTTCAAGTCAGGAAATTGTTGAAAATATATAGATTTTGGTATTAAATAACCCAGAGAGTTTGATATGCCATTAAACAAAAAAATTAAAAAAAATTAAACTTAAACTTACCTTTCTAGTTAAAAGTTGTAAACGCAAAGTGGTGTAGAAAAAAAGGGGAAAAACATCTGGTTCTCAGTAATTCTAACCGATTTATTTTAGCCGTGATACTTGTCGACAGATTAAGCCATTTCACTGTAGCTAATTCCCACAATGGGAGCAATGGCGTGTCAGAGGTAGACAAGTAGAACACGTGCCATGACCACTATTTGAACACTGAACAAATAATTTTCAATATAATATTTAGCAATTGTTAATCGAATATTATGGTGCAGTGGATATCGTCTTGGAATGAAAACTCGGAGATCAGAGTTCGATCGCTTTAAACAGAATAATATTATTCTAATTTAATTTTATGATAATTCTTATTTTATTTTACGGCAATGTTTTTAAAGATTTTTTGTAGCTGTACATAATACGCACCCCTGATTTTGCTCATTATTTTTCAGAAAAAAAATGCGTATTATACATGGGGAATTACGATAATTAGGTTGGTTGGTTGGTTGGGTTTTATGGCATATCAACCACTGTAGGTCATTTAATGCCAAATTAAGTTTATATATATATATATATATTAAAGACACAGTACAATTAAACGTATAGCTGGCAACAATATTTTTTTCCAAAAAACGTATAGCTGGCAACATTATTTTTCTGAAAACACCATGTGAGGCCTTCCTTGCTGTTGGACGTAGTTTATCGTCATACCCAGGATGCGGATGTAGTTTATCGCCATACCCAGGACGCGGATGTAGTTTGTCATACCCAGGACGTGGGTAAGATCTGGAAAAACTAGGAGTTCACTATTTTCCCATAGCTGGGACCCTAACAGGTGCTACCACCCCGGGTCAAGGTGGACCTGGGAACACCAGCAATTAAGAGGTGGTTCCACGCTCCTCAAAAACTCCTGATCCATTCCGAATCCCTGACCATTACACCATTTGCACATCCTGAGCAGATGAGAAATCAAAATAAAAATAGATGAAAAGCAAGAATCCAACTTTGCATTTTGTTCCGTTACCTGTTATCTTGATCATGGTCTTGTCACCAGCACACCTAGACAGTTGATAAAGAAAAGGACAGTGTGACAGTGTTTGGCTAATCCTCACTCGTCGTCAAATCAGAAATCACCAAGTGTAGCCATTTTGATCCTGCTCTCCTTCGATGACCAAACAATGCTTGTGGGGATATCAATTGGCTAATTGAAGTAAGTATGACTGGATTATACACCCAATTTTTATGAGCGCCAATTGAGGCATGTGTGTTTTCTTTCTTTCTTTTTTTTTTTGCCAGGTGATAACATAATCAGTCAATAGGTGCGGAAGGAGCTTGGCTGCCTGACTTGCTACGCTTCGTTTAAAACATAGAATGTCTCGTCTTTGAAGCCAAGACGGAAGTAGTTGTTTTCGATAAAAGGAATGGAGCCAATGAGAACCGGAAACTCTGAGTTGAATTCGCAAATATTCCAACAATTTTCAGCGCTACAATTTATCAATTAATATATATATATATATATGTGTGTGTGTGTGTGTGTTTGTTTTTTTGCTTTGTCGCTGACCTAATAATTATTACATCCTGAACAACATATTATTATCATTATTATTATTGGGAGTTGTGTTTTTCTTTGTTTTTTTTTTTTTTTTTTTTTGCTTTTTTCTTTCTTTTTCAATGAACCCGAAAAGTGGCCATAAATACACGAATGTTTCGCTTTCATTGAATAATTACAGTATTCAATAAAACGAAATCATTGACTGGGTTTTAAAATGGCTGAAAAGGATCAAACGCCGCAGTGACCTTTCTCTTTTCTGCACCCACGCAGACTCCATATTTTTCCTTACAAGTATTAAGCATTTGATACATGAGTAGACGACAGCCGAAAAGGGGAAATAATTCGCCCATCTCGGGTTCTTTTTCTTTTTTTAATCTTAAAATAATTCTAAAAATTATTCTTTTTATGACTGGAGACCGATTCGTGATTTATAAAACATTCAGTATAAATATTTCATCTAAAGCTGTCGAAATGTACGTCGATATCGATCTATGGTATTAGAAACGGTACGGTAAATTTTAACAAACGTAACAGCAAAAATTGTTTTAATATGTAGATTTTATTTATTTGTCTTTTATATGTCTTATATTTCTATTTCGAACCGAAGAATTGAAATCAAGATTGTCGAGAAAGTTGAAAAAGAAATCTGTATTTAGCCACTAACATTCTTTCACTACTAGAGGCTTACAAAAATAATAAAGTTGACAATAACTCTGAAGTCAAAATCAGTTTCCCTGCGAGATGCATAATATACAGCTATTGAAAAAAAAATAGTCTACAGCTAACTTTGGCACAGAGTCATGTACTCAATTATTTCTTCTTCTTCTTTCTTTTTTCTTCTTCTACTTCTTTTTCTTCTTCTTCTTTTTATTCATCTCCTTCTTTTTCTTCTTCTTCTTCTTATTTTTCTTCTTCATCTCTTTCTTTTTCTTCTTCTTCTTTTTCTTCTTCTTCTTTTTCTTCTTCTTCTTCTTCTTCTTCTCCTTTTCTTCTTCTTCTTCTTCTTTTTCTTCTTCTTCTTCTTCTTTTTCTTCTTCTTCTTCTTCTTCATCTGCTTCTTCTTCTTCTTCTTCTTCTTCTTCTATTTCTTCTTCTTCTTTTTCTTCTTCTTCTATTTCTTCTTCTTCTTTTTCTTCTTCTTCTTCTTCTTCTTCTTTTTCTTCTTCTTCTTCTTCTTCTTCATCTCCTTCTTCTTTTTCTTCTTCTTTTTCTTCTTTTTCTTCTTCCTCTTCTTCTTTCTCTTCTTCTTCTTCTTCTTCTTCTTATAATAATAATAATAATAATAATAATAATAATAATAATAATAATAAATAATAATTTTGTGATAAATTATGTGGTACATATCCAGAAACAAGTGACCATCTTGTATCGGGTTGCTCAGTTTTATACCCACTAAATATAAAACTCGGCATGACAGATATATATATCTGCACTAGGAAGGAAACTGCAAGAGACTGGTATGAATATCACCCAGACCCAGATACAAAGATGGGGTATGTATTAGGTTGGTGCAAAAATAATGTCGTTTTCTCACATAGTAACATATGTGAGAAAACGACATTACTTTTGCACTAACCAAATAACAATTTTATGGGACTTTGTAATATACACAGACATAATAATCAAAGCTAATCGCCCAGTCAAAGACCCACAAAAAGAGAATGTGCTTTCTCATCGACATGACAGTTCCTGAAGACTGCAATGTATCATTGAGGATCTTCAAAAAACTACCAAAATGCAAGGATCTTAAGGTATAGATCTCAGAAACTTTTTCTCGTCTGAGTCCACCCTTGAGCTCTATAAATGAACCAACCGTCCCCTTCTATGGAATATTGTTGTCAGATATGGTCTGATGCCGCCGCTGTACGTCTCGAGGTCCTCGACAAAATCCAGAGATGAATATGCAATGCGATAGGTCCTGATCTGGCATCACATCTACAGTCGCTTCCTGACAGACGTGCCGTGACTTCTCTCTGCCTTTTCTACAAGTATTTTCACGGCAACTGTTCCGACGAGCTACTTTCGCTGGTTCCCAGACTGCATGAATTTAAACGAGCTACTACGCTGGCATCTCAGTCCCACCCTTTCACTGTCGAAACAGTTAAATGTAACCGTCTCCTCTACTAAAACAGCTTCTTCTCTCACACTTCCCGTCTGTGGAACTCCCTTCCTCTTGCTTGCTTCCCTGATAATTATAATCTTCAAATATTCAAGTGTAATGTCAATCGACATCTTCTGATACCGTGATCTTGTTCCCCGTCCTTCTCTTTATCCTTTCCTCAAACACGCGTCTTTACTCTTGTTCTCAGTCCTCTGTAACCCCTTGAGTGCTAGTGGTACTCCCACCTTGCTTGGGGTGAATTGCTTAAAAAAATGTGGCACATGAGGACATCAATAGTTCCAGTTGTAGTTGGAGTACTTGGATTGTTTGGAAAGGCTTCCGATAAAGGGATTCCTGGAAGCCCATGCCTTGAAGAAATACAAAAAATTGTACTTACAAGTACAGTTTACGTATTACGAAGAGATTTATCGATGTAAAATGTGTGATCATAGTTTGTTTTTTTTTTGTTTTTTTTTGGGGGGGGTTGCTGGGTGGGGGGTATTTCTGACCCTAGCTCTCTGCTTGGGACCCGAAAGGATATGTGCATACAACATAAATCCAAATTATAGTCCGTCCTGGCTATGACATAATCTACATCCGCGTCCTGGGTAAGATGATAAACTATGTCCAATAGCAAGACCTCTGATCAGGAGCTTTTGTGGAGCGTGGAACCGCCTCTTAATTGCTGGTGTTCCCAGGTTCACCCTTACCCGGGGTGTTAGTACCTGTTAGGGTCCCAGCTACGGGCAAATAGTTAACACCCAAACGTGAGCCTTCTTGATAATATGATTGTGGTATAACCAACATTAACTTTTTTATCAGAGATGCATTCCTCCAAGGGACATTTAAATTGATATACAACGCTTTTTTTTTTTTTTTTTTGTTTTTTTGCAATATGATAAATGATCAGGAGGAGTTATTGCGGATGATTAAGTTAGTAGCATTGAATTTAGTATAGTATATAATTAATTTTACTATTTTTTTACTGGGATCTGTAGGGGATATATCAATATTTATATGTTTTTTTAATGAGACGTTTAGGATTTTTCCATCTTATTTATATTTAGAATGAATCTGATTATGATAAAAAAAATAATGATATTTTTCTGATTATTTGAGGAAGTATTATGTTCTATTTGATTTGTATTAAAATTTCTAATAGATCCTTTTATTTGTTCATCAACAATTTATTTAGGAAAATCATTATGAATGAGAGTTTGTTTAAAATGTTTTTTTAGTTCAGTGTATAAAATTATAATTAATTATAAGATTAATACAAATATCAAATTTGTCACTTCGCTGCCTAATGTTATATTTGGCACCCCGACTCCAGAGTTTCGTAGACGAACCTTTTTTGTAATAGTTCAGTTCACTCGTCAGGCGGTATTAGCAAGTGATTGCCGATTTTGTCATATTCGTTAATTTTTTTAAGTAAAAAAAAACAATAAATAATTTATGTGCTTTATATATATATATATATATATATATATATATATATATATATATATATATGTATAAGATGACAATTGGAAAAAAATCCATTTTTTTTTTTTACATTAACCAGAAAGGAGCTTACGCAGAAACGTCCCTCTTTTTTTTTAAATTAGGATTTTGTAATGTAACTATAACAACAAAAACATTTCGATTTCATGTTTGCCTTGAAAAAGTCGGAAGACGAAACGCGTTGACAAAACACTAATATATATATATATATATATATATATATATATATATATATATATATATATATATATATATATGAAGAAAAATATACGGAAAAAACAAACAAAAATCCTTATATGCAATTATGCTGTTTTAATGTTAATATAATGTCAACGTCGGACGTTTCGGTCTAATAAACCATCTTCAGGACATATTCATAAAATATAATTAACATTATCAATTTAACATGACAAAGACGATGGACATAAGAACAAAACTTATCCAAACAGATAACTGAAAGTTTTATGATCAGCGTTCCGTTTTAAACATAGTCACGTTGTCGTCACGTGGGCGACGCTGTGAAAACGTATTCCTAAAATTTGAGTATTTTGAATGAAAATTGAAAAATGAAAAGAATTCTATTTTGATCTAAAATTTATATGTACGCTTGTCGAGGATTAATCTCACTAGAAAAGGGGAAATACTAAAGAAGCCAGGTCTAGTATTCACCGTGCGTGAGATGGATATTATGCCTGCTTGATAAATCCTCCTAAGATTTTTATTATGAAAATATTTTAAAATCTTCACAGAATCAAAATCGAAATTATATTAGCATTAAAACAGCATAATTGCATATAAGGATTTTTGTTTGTTTTTTCCGTATATTTTTCTTCATACTGTCGGATCTATATCCATATATTTGCTTACACACACACACACACACACACACACACACACACACACACACATATATATATATATATATATATATATATATATATATATATATATATATATATATAAGTGAAAGATCAGATGTAGATCAAATATGGATCGGAATTCGACAGGATGATAAAATAAAGAAAATAGTCGCTTTCTCCCAATCTCTAACAAAGCTTTAATGGAAGTGAAACCTTTTTGATTGATGAACGTTCCCTATTTATTCTTTATATTATATATATATATATATATATATATATATATATATATATATATATATATATATACGTTTGATGTACGACTCGGGTTTCATTGTTCACTAAACTCATAGTAGGTATATGTGTATTTGTTAACATATATTTCTTTGCTCTGTCTAACCACATTGAGCACTATTATGCCTACACCTCTTTGCTAAATTGGCAATTATTTATTAGCTTACCAGTGTATGCACGCCAGCACACATGTATACGGTCGTTAATATCTAGTTATCTCATTTACCTAACATATATATATATATATATATATATATATATATATCAAAGTGGATATTGAATTCAACACTCAGAGGCGAAAGGCTGTTTCACGCTAGATGCAATCGTCAGGCTGCATTAGATACGCTCTTTCTCTGATATCGAGCACTTTATTTCTTAAATATAGGTCACCTTAAAACTATATTTCTTTATATATATATATATATATATATATATATATATATATATATTATTAAAATATTTTTATTATAATAGATTAGAATAAAAACATTTTACATCGCTACACAAAGATTTTCATGTTTCGAAACTTTAATCTTTCTTCATCGGGTGATGGTAGATAATATGTAATGCAAATGATTTTGGGGGGCAATTTGAAAATCAAATCGTTATTTCTTTTGAAAATAAAAAAAAGGTGTGGTGGAAGCCTAATGCCAGAGTTAAAACATATACTTGTGGGAATGACTGGATTATAAGTCAGATTTAAGCTAAAATAGAAAAAATGAAAAATAATGTCAGGTGTGGTCGGTTATAAATCCATGTCTTGATACATTGTCACTCTAGATATGTCAGCGTCGACCATAATGTAACGATATCAAAAGTTCTGATTTGGTGAAATAGACATAGATTAAACTTGAACAATTCATTATTTTTAAGAATTTTTCAAAATTTTTTATACTACGGAAACTTCTTAAAAGGACCGAAAACTTAAAAAAAATTTTTTTTGTGGAACTTTAATATATGATGCTAATTATATTGAATTGGCAGTAAAAACAGGGCAATATTAAAGATAAAAAAAAATCAAATAAAAATTGAGTGAACCATTATGTACTTATGGCTATGTAAATGTAATGCATAAAATATTTATGAAGAATTCTTTTAAATATGTTCTAATGTAAAATTTAGACAATGCCTACATAAAACTATGAATTCACTTCTTTAGTTTAGCCGAACTTTATTTTTAGAAACCTTTATAATATGCAGCTTTTCTTGTAAACACAGGGGTCATAGGTCATATAAGGATATCCAGATTCGTGTTTTTTTTTTAAATATTTTTCATTTAGGTGTTTTACTAATTTCTTTTAAATGCCAAAAATATTTAGAAAGTAAATGCTAAGAACGGTGGATTCTAACTCCATCTGTTCTTTCTCTTTGATAAGTCTCAAACACTAATATCCCATGGTTATAATTTATTACATTTTATATTGACCACTAATAATATATATATATATATATATATATATATATATATATATATATATATATATGTGTGTGTGTGTGTGTGTGTGTGTGTGTGTGTGTGTGTGTGTGTGTGTGTTTGTGTGCGGGTGTGTGTGCGTGTGTGCGTATGTGTGTGTGTGTGTGTGTGTGTGTGTGTGTGTGTGCGAAAATATATAGAAAATAGGAAAGAACTCGTTAGGTAAATAATCCAAAGTTCTTTAGTATTTTTGTTATTATTTCTAAAAAAACAGTACTCGATACAAAAGTAGAGCCTAAATATAATTATTTATTTAAAAATATGATTCCATCGCTACATAAGAGTTCTCATGTTTCAAAACAAGAGCCGAAAATTTCAATACAATTATTTGAATTAAATTGAATTAAATTAATATATATATATATAAAGAGAGAGGGATAGAGACATTGTTAGCTACTCGAAAAAATTAATTTCGATTTTAAATGACAAGGGTGGACATGCCTTAACCCAGCTTGATACTCGACGGAAGACACCATCATATGTCAGGTGTTCATTGACATTGCAATCTCGGAAGATCATTGATTTTCCATGTTCGACAGTCAGACTTTCGTGTCTCAAGTGCAGTACGTGTTAGGCGAACACGGCCACAGATATTGCATGTACCGGCGTGTCCCAATGGCCGTGATGAAGTGGAGATGGCCCCCCACGCCGTGTTTTTTTTTTTTTTTTGCATTTCCTCTTTGTTCCCTTGGCCTCTCTGTGACGAGCCAGGGTGATATCATATGTCAACAAGCCATTGTAGATTAACTACGACCACTGAACATTTTCCCCAGGAGGCGGGTTTGATATTAAACGATGCGAGGTCATAAACACTCTTAAGCGACAGGTATGATGCTAGTAAATAATTACAATTACAAAATCTGTAATATGTAAAGGTGATGATAGGGCCCATTAAACTTGTCGAACTTGAAATAAATCTGAAGGGTCCTGTGAAAAAACTAAAAGTACTGCAAGCACGGGGAAGAATCTGAATCAACATAGTTTTTGCTATGATTGTCTACCTTTCTCTCTCCATATATATATATATATATATATATATATATACATATATATACACGTACACACACACACATATATATATATATAGATGGATAGATAGATACATATATATATATATATATATATATATATATATATATATATATATAATTTGTGTATTTAGGCAGCAATCCTTCTTTCATGCACATTTCATTGAATACGACAGACAAGGTGCTTTTAATTTTTTTTATACAATTTCTTATGTGATCTAATAATTCCTTTTCTTTTCAGATGATAAATTATATAAAAACTGTCCGAATGTTCTTTTTTTCCGAGCGCTTTCGGCTATACATTTAGCCATTTTCAAGGACTGAAATATTTTAACTGTTAAATAAGAAATAGTTTGTTTCATGTATGTAGATTTATAAATGCATACATGCAACATTATGAAAACATTATATAAATGCATACATGCAACAAACTATTTCTTATTTAACAGTTAAAATATCGCATCCTTGAAAATGGCTAAATGTATAGCCGAAAGCGATCGGAATAAAAAGGAACAACATTTGGACAGCTTTTATATAATTTATCATCTGAAAAGAAAAAATATTAGATCGCATGAGAAATTGTATAAAAAAACTAAATCAAAACACCTTGTCTGTCGTGTTCAATGAAATGTGAATATATATATATGTGTGTGTGTATATATATATATATATATATATATATATATATATATATACTGTCTGTAACAGCAAAATTGTCCAAATCGTGTAACAGCATTATTATCCATCCCACAAAATGTTTAATATCCGGTATTTGCCGTAAAAATCACAGAAAACCCTTTGTCCTATTCAGCTAAAAAGAGAACATGTTAATGATTTTGTATCAGACCCACCGTCTTCCCAACAGACCTTCAGTAATGGTACCAACATTCATATTCTGACTTCCATCTTCAAAGTCCATTCAAGAACCATCACGAGAACGAATAAGTTTAAGAAAGTAGGAACAGTAGAGAGGAAAACTGGATCAGGAGGTCACAACAGGAAGACGGATCATCATTTCAACTTAGAACTAAAGAAATCAATTGCGAAAGATCCCACTCAATACATAAGACGTTTGGAACGTGAGAGAGGAGTTTCAGTTATTACAGCACAGAGAACAATGAAAAGAAGACTTGAAAATGAAATCGTACGTGAAACCTTTAAGGCAACTTGTTACCAGGACAGAAAATTAGAATGCTAGATAGAGCGAAGATCATTTTAGATAGATAATATTAGCGGTCAATATAAATATATACACACACATTATATATATATATAAATTTCCTAGAGGAAAGAATCCAAGTAGAACTTAATGTCCAGGACAGAGTAATAATATAATAAAAATATTAGTGTTTGAGCTTTTTTATTATTATTATATATTTATGCAACGAATTAATTATTGCTTTGAACTTGTTGATAAAAAATGTTTCCTTATTAATCTGCAATTAAGTGGTTCTGTAGTCGCATGGTAGAATGGAAAGACACTAAAATTTGGTAGATTTTGTCCTCCGTATTCCTCTATATGTTGGCTAAGGGGTATTTTTCTGGTGTGGAGTTCCCTAATTTATTGGCGATGAACTGTCATCCTTTGCCGGAATGACGGGCTGATTTGGCCAATGTAATACTCGTGGCAACCTTTGCATGTAATTATGTGCATTAAATTCTCTGGGTCGCACGAGAAATCTTTGAACTGAAATTCATTATATATATATATATATATATATATATATATATATATATATATATATATATATTTAAGTTGTAAGGAACTTGGTAAACCGAATTGGTAAATCCAAAGAGGATGAAATCCTGAGAGCTCAATGTTAGGACAGAGCTAATATGTAATGAAAAACAAACCACTTTAATGTACCATTACGATAATTTATTTCACCTAAATCCTTTTTTAAGGATTCAGGATCATCAGGTAAATCTTCCAACAACGAATTGAGAAAAAAAAATGGGATTAGAAATTGGTGGGTAGTGTAATTTTTGTAATTTAATAGAGGGGGTTGAGAGTGGTAGTTAACCAGACAATATAAAGTATAGGGAGGGGTTAATTTTATATCTCTCTTAAGTATGTTTTATATTGGAGTAGGAGGAGTGACAGAAAACTTGACCTCTTTAGATGGTTAATAAAACGGAAATGAATTGTAGAAAATGTATACAAGTGAGTCTTACGGTAAAGAGAGAGATAGGGGGAGGGGGAAAGAGAGATGGAGTTGTTATAATTTTGTTTTAACAAAATTATGTAAAAGATAGTTTACAATGTTTGATAGAAAATTCGATGTCTGAAAAAAATTTTGTTATTAACTTAAATGTTTAATTTTTTAAGTAAATAGTTTCAGGACTAAATATAACTATTATTGTAATAAACATATTTATCTAGGACATAAAGAAATATTTAAAATCTTAATAGTTTATTCACCCGATTAATTGTATTTCCACAATATAAAATATATATATATATATATATATATATATATATATATATATATATATATATATATATATATATATATATATATATAACATCTATTTTAATATTTAAAATTAATTTATGAATGTAATTTATTTATTATATTGGTAAACTAAATTAAAGATTAGGTTTCATTATTTAATAGAATTTGAGGGTAATATTAATTTTCATTTATTCATATATGCCTCACAAATGTATTCATGTGAATCCCTACATACATACGATCATTAACAAGTAAAAAAAAAACAAAAAACAAAAAACATTTGAGATAATTTACGCAAAAATTCATTTATCCTCGTACATAAACTATATATACATTTTACAATCTTTATCTATATTTCAAAATATATACAGATTTCACAGTTAAAATTTAATTTTATAAGTGTGATTTCGTAAGTGTTTCATTTTAAAGGAATTTAGCTAATATTATTACTATTATTAATAGTCAAAGAATGGTATATTTAAATTTAAATTATCAACTTAGAAATGAAACTCCCTTCAGAAGAAAACAAAATTTAAACTATAGAATATTACAAAAGAAGACCCAATATTTCCTTTAAAATCAATTCATGTACGTACGCACACATATACATACACACACACACACACACATACATATATATATATATACCTATATACATAC
This sequence comes from Acanthosepion lycidas, assembly GCA_963932145.1. Taxonomy (NCBI): domain Eukaryota; kingdom Metazoa; phylum Mollusca; class Cephalopoda; order Sepiida; family Sepiidae; genus Acanthosepion; species Acanthosepion lycidas. The sequence goes on along the minus strand of OZ010587.1, from coordinate 26,611,231 downwards.
ACACATACATATATACATCCACACATATATATACACATATACATACATATACAATTCATATATCCATATACAAATCTATATATCAAAAAATTAATCTAACCATTTAATCATCCGTATATATATATATACAGAGAGAGAGAGAGAGACATACTCATATACACATACACACCCTTAAATAGATATATATTCATATATAAGCACAAAACCCTACATACAAAACAAAATATAAAAAGAATACATATATACATATATATATATATACATACATATACATATACATATGTACATTTACCAAATATAAATTCTAAGGTAATTACGTCTACATATATAGATTACAAGTAGTTTAAAACTATAAAAACACACATACTCGTACATACATATATAATATACATATACATACAAAACAAACATAAAAACATTTATACATATACATCCACACCCATGCAGCATACACGTTAAAAAAAAAAATATTCAGTATTCAAACATGCTTCATATTAGTATATCTATACTCACACACGTGTATATCTATTTATACATATATATCCATACTACCATACATATGTGTCCACAATATAAATACATAGTTACCCTTATCTATAATGTTCATATATATATATCTAAATAAGTTCACATAAAAAAAAAAAAAATTGTAAGTTCCAACACAAGTTCCTCCCTATACTTTATATTGTCTGGTTAACTACCACTCTCAACCCCCTCTATTAAATTACAAAAATTACACTACCCACCAATTTCTAATCCCATTTTTTTTCTCAATTCGTTGTTGGAAGATTTACCTGATGATCCTGAATCCTTAAAAAAGGATTTAGGTGAAATAAATTATCGTAATGGTACATTAAAGTGGTTTGTTTTTCATTACATATTTATTTATATATATATATATATATATATATATATATATATATATATATATATATATATATATATATATATATATTGATTGATTGCTACATCTTACATCTCACTCTACGCCTCAGTTGCAATGGCTTCCATCTCGTTTGTGTGTCCATGTCTCCAAAGATGACTTGGGACCAGCATTCGATTTCATCGGTACCAGATATATATATATGACAGATAAATTCTCTATCTTTGATTGGGTTGTTGATCTGCATGCCTTACAACAACTCTCCTCTGTACCCACCATGTGGCCCCTCAGTACAAATGATGATCTACAAACTTTGTTACACACAACACAGGCATTGTTGGCAAGACGATAAGGCAAGTTGGCATATTTAGTTTGCTTCTGGTTGTTATCATCACCCTTCAGCGGATTTATATAACCAGCGCTCGACAACAGCACGCTCTCACAAAATCCATATACATCTCGTTCGTGCGCATGTGCAGTTGTACTAACATAATAAATTCAATTCTGATTCAGACCTGAAGTCCTTTATTAGGCTGCTTTTTTGTTGTACTTGTTTCGACATCCCTTTGCTCAAATTTTTCAAGTAGATTCTCTCTCACTCACGCTTTTGAACGTGACAGATCATGGGTCTCCACAGCATCCTGTCTTTGTTGCTTTCAGTAATTATTTACGCTTTCTCTTTATCTTTGTGGTACATATTACTCTTTCATTTTACTCAAATGGGACATATATATGGGTCGCTGCTTTTCCCTATTGGTTCATGGTTCTCCACAGCTTCACGTCTTTTATTGCTCCTAGGAACACAATCTTTTATTAGTAGTCAAGTAGACTCTCTCTCTCTCTCTCTCACTCTCCCTCGCTTCAGGATGTCGACGATCATGGCTCTCCACAGCTTCCTATCTTTATTGCTTTCTTTATGTTTGACTTTGTGGTATATGTTACAGTCCATTTACCTAAATTTGGGATATATATAATTCCCTTCTTTTCTTTATTGGTCCATGGTTCTCCACAGCTTCCAGTCTTTTATTGCTCCCAGTAATACTTGATTCTTGGAGATCATGGTTCTCCACAACTTCCTATCTTTGTTTCTTTCAGTAATTCTTTATATTTCCCCTTTATTTTTGTGGCAGGTTACTCTGTCCATTTCCTCAAATTTGGGATAATAACGATTCACTACTTCTTTTATATGTCTATTGATTTCTATTAAGTTGGTGCAAAAATAATGACGTAATAATGTCGTTTTTTGACGTTACGTCAATAAACGACATTATTACGTCATTATTTTTGCACCAACCTAATATTTCTCCTTTGAGTGTCAAAGCCTTCGTTTTTCATTCTATTTGGATATTTAGTCAGGCCATGAACTGCTCAACACACCGCTGTAAATGCTTGAAAAACCTACAGGAAAACATAGGTAAGCAAGTAAATAGAACAGTTGGCGTGCCATTGTTCAAAAATCATTAGTGGTATAAAGAGCTTTAAGATAGAATCAAAAGTTACCCCGCCGAAATGCTGCTTGTTCGAAATTTAATGTCAAAAAGACGGCTATTGGATGTTGTGACGTCGAGGTATCGGGTACAATCTGTTTGTTTTGTATTGTCTTGCCGCTCGTCGACCGTGACCCTCGCCATTTATGAATCAGCGCTTCGTGCTACAACGATGAAATCTCGGCATTCTCCGACGGTAGAAGGCGTCAAAAGACATCTGCATCCACCTGGGAGAGCTTTGTTCCTGACTCAGAGGCTAAAAAAAGGAATAATAATGTGGCGAGAGGCAAAAATTAAACGAGTTTCTTTTTCTTTTCTTTTTATAGAAAAACAAAAAAACAAAAAACGAAAACAAAACTTGATGGGTTCGCGGGGGTGCTGCCTGAGTTGGAACAATAAATGTTTCCTGTTCCGGGTTCATTGGGTACAAAACAAACACCATGGAAAAAAAATCTCTTAGATGATGAGATGTCCAATAGCTGTTTATGTTTATTCTTAGATTTACCAACACATGATGACTGACACAGTGTATGGGGACGTAAGCAGCGGAAATGAGTTAAATCAATTTGAGGATATATTAGGTTGGTGCAAAATAGTGTCGTTTTTCTTTTGAAGTTGAACGTCAAAAAACGACATTATTTTTGCACCAACCTAATATATATATATATATTTATATGGTTATGATAAAAAAAAAAAAGCATACGTATATGGACATATACTTGAAAGTACATATATATTTTTTGACTCAGGTGTTATAAAAACAGTGTCCAATGTTATATAAC
>OZ010587.1:26593079-26603079 GCA_963932145.1 Acanthosepion lycidas | reverse complement strand
GACGGAGATTTACATTTGAGCAAGATACGATAGTGGCACTCTAATAGAATTTTTACTTTAAGTTAATTTTTCTTTTAATAAATGTGGCATTCTTTAGACCGAAAATGTGATTGAACTCATGTATATGAATGATGAATGCATTTGATAAATTGTCATGTATAAGATTTTTTTGTGTGTGTGTTCGCAGAAAACTAGATGAGTTACGACTGATTTTTGAGTTCGATCCCTAAGGGATCCTTCACGCTTTCGGCCTTGTGACATAGAGCTAGTAAATCACTATATAGCCATAAAGATACTTGAATGAAAACGATTAAATCAACACCTTTCATTATTTAAAATAAATACGCAGATATTTTATCAAATTAATAATTAAAAAAAGATACTAAATAATCATTGCATTTAAAAAGTATAGTGAATAAATACATATATATATATATATATATATATATATATATATATATATATATATATATATATATATATATGTAAAATAAAGCAACAGCAATAATAACATTTACTCCCTTTCGTTTAGTAAGGATTAAAAAAACCTCACTTAGTTTCTGCCATAGTTTACCTTGAGTTTCACAGTAAGCCTGAGGAATATTATGAGCCTTCTAAAAATGATATCTTGACTTCTGTTTATACCTGTTGCAAAATAAAATCTTTACATTTGACTTGATATATATATATAATCATTTATTCGAAAATTATAACATAAAAATATTATAAAATCACTACCAAAATAGCCATTTTGTTTCAACACTTCCACTGTCTTATCAAGTGATGGTGTTGAATGTGGAATAAAGGCTCTGTTTATAATAAATATATTAAGAATATTTCCTGGCCTTAATGTCCGAGAAATTTCAAAGAAATCGAACTTGTATCCTACACGGAACAGCCATATATCCTGACGTGCTATACCATTTAGCTACAGAAGAAGCATCTAGTTAGCTAGGTCAAATTACTGTTTCTAGATTTCCAATGATTTCTCTCTGACGCTCATATCTGCACGAAGCATATCTTATCGTAAACAAATGATATCATATATTATGAAATGGATTATTAAAATAATTATCGGATTTTGTCCATTTCATAATATATGATGTCATTTGTTTAAGTTAAGATACGCTTCGGGTAGATATGAGCGTTCGAGAGAAATCATAGAAAGTTTAAAAACAGTAATTTGACCTCGCTAGCTAGATGCTTCTTCTGTAGCTAAATGGTATAGCACGTCAGGCTATATGGCTGTTCCGTGTAGGATACAAGTTCAATTCCTGTAGGAGATCGCATATTTTCTTTGAGATTTTTAGACATTTAGGCCGGTTAATATTGTTTATTATAAACAGAGCATTTACTTAAATATTTCTATCTATGAAAATACCGTATGATAATATATATACACACACACATATATATATACGTATGTATATGTGTGTGTGTGTGTGTGTGTGTGTGTGTGTGTATATATATATATATATATATATATATATATATATATATATATACGTATACGTTAGACAAGGAAGATTTACTTAATTTTTTATTTCGTTTTTCTAGTATCCTTACGTTTTTTGTTTTGTGCAGAAAAGAATACAGAAAATTTCCATAATTTTCATTGTGTCAAGCGCTTTCCAAACTACCCCCCGATCCTTGAAAATGGCTAAAGAATTTTCCCAAAGCTTTTGGGATAATGAAACTTGTGCAAAACCTCTGTATTCCCTTACCTCAACCAAAAGGAAAAACGTAAGGATGCTGGAAAAGGTAAATAAAAAATTAATAAGATCTTTATTGGAGATGTTTTGATAGGTTGCTGCATAAATGTATGTATGTAAATAGTGGGGATCATTAAAGTTCTTAATTCAACCATCTTAAGATACAGGCGAGTTTATTGTGCTCAATTTGCGCTGATGACCTTACACATTGCTATGGAATAAATAGCAGAACATTCTTGGCACTCTAGCATTGGCTGACAACCAGTCTAGGAGAAAGACAACTCTGAATTTCAAATATTGTAGAAGGCAATGGAAAAGAACGCCACTATTTTCCCAAGATGCCCTTGCAATTAATAGATGTAAATAAAAACGAATCCATGGATAGCCATGGTTGCCTATGTCCTGAAAAGACATATCATTCAGAAATAAGAAAAAATATATCATTTTAATTCGTAGCCCTACGAGCTTAAATAAAAAAGATAAAAATAAATAAACGAAATGTCCGTCAGCAAATTTTAAAATTAATTGGGAAAATAAAACAACGCCCTGAAAGGGTGTGGTTTTTTTTGTGTTTTTTTTAACATAACTGTCAGAAGCATCAGTTCTCATTTCTACAGTTCTCTTGACGACTCAAAGTGTAAGTAGAGAAATTTTCAGTGCGAAGATATTTTGAAGTTTCCTTCAAAATCAGATAAATCTATCGGTTCAGTGGTTTGTAACATTATCTAAAAAGAAAAACATCTTGAAAGTTTTTCAAACGCCTAGCAATCGGACCTTGTCGCAGTTTCTCTCTTTCTTCATCGTAATTTTTTTTTGTTTTTTTTTTCACATTCTTTATTTTTTTGCATTTTTCTTCTTTTTTTTTATCTTTTCCTCTTTATTTATATTACATGAAGCAATGGAGCAAGGCGAATATTTATTACTATTAATTTTGACTAGTATTTAATCTTCAGGTTTATTAAGTGAACAATTTTAAACCATTATTATTAATGTTTTGCAAATGTTTAATTTCAACTTCATTTTTCATTAGATGAAGCGTTGTCAGCCATTATTATTAATTTTTCACTAATGTTTAATTTCATCAACATTTTTATTAGATGAAACATTACCAACCATTTATTGCATATACACCAATCCCATACTTGGGTTTATATGTATATATATATATATATATATATATATATATATATATATATATATATATATAACGTCATCCACAGACATATTGTTTCGTTGTTTCACAGCTCATCAGTGTGTCTAGACATCCGGTCGCCTCTAGCTAGGATCGAAACCCAACTGAGCGTATTTATTTTTAGAAACACGCCCAGTGATCGACAGCGACTCAATTCGCTTTGCGAAGAGTCTCGCTATATTAGCTATAATAGTCACTGTTTACAAACCCATACCTCCTCCCTAGAGAGCTCAACTGGAATTAATTTTTATTTCAGGAGCCAATATAACGTCATCCACAGACAGACTGTTTCGCTGTTTCACAGCTCATCAGTGTGGATAGACATCCGGTTGCCTCTAGCTAAGATCGAAACCCGACTGAGTTGGTGTCAGTCGGAGATTCTACCACTAAGTAGGTGGATTTTTAGCGTATTTATTTTTAGAAACACGCCCAGTGACTCAATTCGCTTTGCGAAGAGTCTCGCTATATTAGCTATAATAGTCACTATATATATATATATATATATATATATATATATATATATATATATATATATATATATATATATATATATATATATATATATATATATATATATATAAGACTAAATCCGACAATTATTTTAATATATTTATACGTTATTTTTATAGACATAATTATTTAAGTAAATGCTCTGACTAGCATTTATGTCAATCTCCATTTTTATATTAGATGAAGCGTTGTCAGCCATTATTATTAATTTTTGATTCGCATTTATGTTCATGTTTATTTTTATATTAGACAATATATTATCTGCCATTATTATTAATTTTTGACTACTATTTATTTTAATCTTCATTTTTTATTAGATGAATCATTATCAACTATTATTATTGACCCTTGACTAGCATTTACGTTCATCTACATTTTTATATTAGATGAAGCATTGTCTGCCATTATTATTAATTTTTTACTAATATTTACTTTCAAATTCATTTTTTAATTGATTTTTATTGTATATCTACTCAACTCGTTAATATACGGATGTTACTCGACTGTTTCTTCCTATTATCTTCTTCCTCTATGTGCTGTGTCTCTTCAGTCGATGGTGCTTACGACTTTTTCCCAATTTCACGGTTTGAACATTTCTGAATAAGGTTTGTCGCTTTACAATCCTTCCTAATCCATGTCAAAAATTAAGAATAATGTCAGATAACGTGACATCTATTAAAATATTGCTGAAAATACATACAAACCAAATATTAATAAGGTTGATAAAAAGTTTAAAGAGGGGTTGGAAAATCTGATATAGACAGGACATATTGAAGGTGAAAGAGACATTGAAAAATAATGAAAAACTTAGTGAGCTTGAGTAAATGGATGGCGGAACAAAGTTCACAAGAAATGACAAAAAGATAAAATTTATTAAGAGCTACAAAGGATAGGAAATTGTGGAGAGCCATGATCGCCAATGTCCCGAAGAGACACGGCACATAGAAGACACAGAATGAGCTTGAGTAAATGGATAGCAGAACAGGATTTAGGAGAAATAAAAAAAGACAAAATTCATTAAGAGCTACAAATGCGAGGAAATTGCGGAGAGCCATGATCGCAAATGTCCTGAAGAGACACGGCACATAGAAGACGAAGAATGAGCTTGAGTAAATGGATAGCGGAACAGGGTTTAGGATAAATAACAAAAAGACAAAATTTATTAAGAGCTATAAAGGACAGAAAATTGTGGAGAGCCATGATCGCCAATGTCCTGAAGAGACACGGCACATAGAAGACAAAGAATGAGCTTGAGTAAATGGATAGCGGAACAGGGTTTAGGGGAAATGAGAAAAAGACAAAATTTATTAAGAGCTACAAAGGACAGAAAATTGTGGAGAGCCATGATCGCCTATGTCCTGAAGAGACACGACACATAGAAAACAAAAAATGAACTTGGGTAAAATGTCAACGGAACAGGGTTTAGGAGAAATAACAAAAAAAAAAAAAAAATTTAAGAGCTACAAAGGATAGGAAATTGTGGAGAGCCATGATCGCCATCGTCCTGAAGAAACACGGCACATAGAAGACGAACAATGAGCTTGAGTAAATGGATGGCGGAACAAAGTTCATGAGAAATAACAAAAGGACAAAATTTATTAAGAGCTACAAATGAGAGGAAATTGTGGAGAGCCATGACCAACTATGTCCTGAAGTGATACGGCAGATAGAGAAGACATCAGTCGATGGATTTCTGCCAAACCAATTCTAAAATCTTCTATATGCAAGTGTCTGTTTATGATGTGGAGGATCATGTCTCTCCTCAATCTTGAGTCTTTTATAAATCTTAGATTTTAAAATACGCAACAAAAGCAGATGAGACTAGGAAAAGTATAAAATTTAAAATTTAAAAGTGATTTTTCTTGAAGTAGCGTCTTTAGTTAGCGATAAGAAATTCTTTATGGCTAGTATCCGTCTATATTTCTGAGATGAGGTATTATGTACATTATTTACATTATTCGGACTATTTTACTCATCTTTGTCGCCATATTTATTACAACATTTCCGCCTTTCAGTATCTGTCTATATTTCTGATATGAGGTATTATGTACATTATTTACATTATTCGGACTATTTTACTCATCTTTGCGGTCATATTTATTACAACGTTTCGGCCGTTGTACGGTCCAGCCTTCTTCAGGTGGATGGAATGTCGGACCTAACCCTTTATTTCGCCTACTGGGGTAGACTGTTCTAGTTCCACGTGCCATGTTTAATGGATGTCAGCTATCTCCTGTTAATTTCCTCTAGGACACATGGCACAGTGGATAAAGGTGTTAGTTAGGGACAGGACCCAAAGAGTGTGAGTTCAATACCCGGCTAAGGCAGTGGAGAACTTTCAGAGGGAAATTAACAGGAGATAACTGATAACTGACACCCATTAAACTATTGCTGGTAATATTTTTTTTATTACAAAGTATTTCTGGTATTAAAACCTATTTTTACACAAGTTTGGGTGTCAGCTATTTGCCCATAGCTGGGACCTTAACAGGTGCTACCACCCCGGTTCAGAGTAGGCCTGGGAACGCCAGCAATTAAGAGGTGGCTCCACGCCCCTCAAAACAGCCTGATCAGAGGCCTTGCTGTTGGACGTAGTTTATCGTCATACCCAGGACGCGGATGTAGTTTAACGTCATACCCAGGACGGAAGTGCGAGTAGGAGGAGGGCAACAAGAAGGTAGAAAGAAAAGAAGAGGAAGAAAGTGAGAGGAGGAGGAATGGAAGAAGTGCGAATACAGGAGGACAAGAAGAATTGTAAGAAGAAAAATGTGAGAAGAAGAAGAAGAAGAAGAAGAAGGAGGAAGAGGAGGAGGAAGAGGAATGGAAGGACGTGAAGATGGAAATGGGGGAGAAAAGGAATGTGCAAGAAGAAGAAGAAGCATAGGGAAGGAGGGAGAAGGAGAAGAAGTACGATTAGGTTGAGAAGAAGAAGAAGAAGAAGAAGAAGAAGAAGAAGAAGAAGAAGAAGGAGGAGAGAAGCAAAAGAAGAAGAAGAAGAGTTGGAAGGAGAAGGAGGATAGGAGCAAAAGAAGAAGAAGAAGAAGAAGAAAAGGAGAAGAAGAAGAAGAAAAGGAAGAAGATGAAAAGAGTAGAAAAATTCATTATTTTGGGTGTGTTCTAGAGAGATCATCACAAAAATCTTGCAGAATGAAAACTGGCTTCAAAAATTTGGTTTTATTCCAAATACACGTTTTAAGCATGGCCGGCGCCAAGTTATACAACGCTCTAGGCCAGGTCCACATTGAGCGCCATACTTCCTACACTTCAAAATTAAATTTGATAAGGTAATTATACAAGATAACACTATATTATCTTGATTATTTCGATGGGGGTAAACTGCCTACTAACGTACACCTGAAGCAGCTTTTATTTATAACGATTTTAGAAACCTGGGCGATTTTAGTGTCATTTGTGATTTCAGTGCCCGGGACAATTTTATCGCCCTCAAAAATCGCCTAGTCTGCGTAATGCCTTGCATCTACCCTATTTGTAAAAATTAATTATTTCTTTTCGCAAGTCAGGTGTTGAAAATTTAGTTGGAGGAAGTACGTAAATAAAATAAAAATAAAATAAATAAAAAAAAAAAAACGCGCGTACATTTTGCTATTTTACAAGTATGATTAATTTTCCGCAATCTTATCTTACTTTAAAATCCCTTTTTTGAAAAAGTCCTTCTCCTTCTCTCTCTCTCTCTCTCTCACACACACACACACACACACATATATATATATATATATATATATATATATATATATATATATAGGGTGAGGCAAAAGTCGCGCACCATGGCGATAATTTATTAAAAGTATAATTACACATGAAAATTTTATTTATTAGTTACAATGTAACCCGGATATAAGAGAGTTATCGGGACCGGATAAGAAGTATCTTATATCAGGGTTTCTCTTATATCCGGGTTTGGTCTATTTTGTTTAGATAAGTATGGCTCTAATTTGGGACCAGAGAAAATCTCTCTTATATCCGAGTTGCTCTTATATCCGGGTTTCTCTTATATCCGGGTTACACTGTATTTAAATGTTGCATGTGCTGTTCAAAATGTCCTCCCCCTTTTTCCAAACACATTTCGGAGAGTTTCCTCTGCCATTTTACTGCATTCATATTTAATTCTTTCTTTAAGTTCCGCAATATTTCCTGGGCACGTCTAAAAAGTAATTTCAAAAGGGCCCCACATAAAAAAAGAAAATCCAAGGATATGAAGTCTGGTGACCTTGGTAGCCACACAAGGGGACCTCTTCAACCTATCCATTAACTCCTATGGTCCTTTGAGCGTTACCCAAGATTCATCCATGAAAATTATTTTAGAAAAGCCAGTATATTTCTTGACTCAATTTTGCCACTTTAAAATATTTGCTTTAGTGAGAGGAGTTTTCCCAGGAGATTTCCTTGACAGATTCCAATTTGTGAAATTCATTTTTCATTCCCTCAGTTCCAGCCTCTGTTCAAAGTCTTAGGAACTTATCAAAACTATTATTTCATTATAACTCGCTGCCGTTTATTTTCCCTTCAAGGAGACTTGAAACTTTTTCCTTTGCTTCTAAAATTCTCAATTTAGTCATATTTTCAGCATCCCTGCTTTGAAATTTCCAATGTAGAAATTCTCTCACTCGATAACATTGTTATTTTCTGTTTATCAGCATTTCTTAGATCATTTCTTTTATGCAGTTTAATCTGCATGACTTCTGACGGAAGTTTTATAATAAATCCAATAAACTTTATTAAAACAAGTTGAAACGACCTAAAAATTTAAATCAAGCTTTGGTCGATTAATTTTAATGATCAACTTCTCAAAATTACGAATAATCCTTCTCCGACGAGGAGGGAAATTGTCCAAATTTCATTTCAGAAGAAAAGTACAATAAATATGATTTTCTCCGCATAGGAACTACCCCACATCCTCATTCCATTCCGCATGTTTGCAACATATGTAATGGAAAGAAAAAATATTTTTTATTATATTTCAGTGGCCTTAAAATAATATTAGTTTAATCGGCATGACTTCAGACGGAAGTTTTATAATAAATCCAATAACTTTAATAAAACAAGTTGAAACTGCCTAAAAATTTAACTCAAGCTTTGTTTTGACGTCTAGATTAATCGTTTAAAATTTGATAATAATTTTTCAAAGCCACTTCCGGTTCTTGAGGTTTATGTGATTTGCATAATAACTTCAGACGGATTGTGTATATTACACCCTTGTAATATAGGTGTATATGTAAGAATATACACCCTTGTGCAAATTAATATAGGTGTATATATAAGAATATACACCCTTGTGCAAATTAATATAGGTGTATATGTAAGAATATACACCCTTGTGCAAATTAATATAGGTGTATATATAAGAATATACACCCTTGTGCAAATTAATTGAAATAAAACGAATAATTCCGCTATTATTTACTTTTTTCGTATTTTTCCAAAGAAACATGACCCAGTGCAGATGTTAGTACTTCGTAAGTCCATTCCATGAAGTCGATCCTTACAGATTGACTACAGATTCTCAATTGGATTAGTATTAATTCTCAACTTACTTATATTTTCAACAGCCCACTTTATCGTTCAGTGATCTCTGCAAGGCTTCTTTGATATCTCCAATGTGTAAATTCTCTCACTCGATAACTTTGTTACTTTCTCTTTTTCAGCATTTGTTATATCCTTTCATTACCCATGTTTTAAAATATATTATGAAAAAAAGAAAAAAATGTTTTTTTTATTAGATTTCAGGGGCCTTAATGTAATATTAGTTCCATCTGCATAACATCAAACTGGAGTTTTCATATTAAAACCAATAACTTTGTTTTGACTACTAAATTAATCATTTAAAATTTGACAAGTTCAAGTTATTGAGATTTATGTGATTTACATAACTTCAAATGGACAATATATATATATATATATATATATATACACACACACATATATATATATATATCTGTGTGTGTGTGTGTGTGTGTGAAAAGTGTGTGTATATAAACATAAATATATATATATATATATATATATATATATATATATATATATATATATATGTTTATATATATATATGTGTGTGTGTGTGTGTGTGTGTAATATATCATATATATTATTATTTATATATTATATGCGTGGTACTTAATAGAAAGCGCTCAATATCAGAGATAGAGCGAACATATTTGGTTGGACTGATGTAAATTTGTGATCCTGGGTTTCACGTTTTTGCGATCGCAAAAGCGTGAAACCCAGGATCTTAAACTACAAATTCACATCAATCCTCTTAAACTACAAATTCACATCAATCCAACCAAATATATATATATATATATATATATATATATATATATATATATATATATATATATAGTCATCCACAGACAGACTGTTTCGTTGTATCACAGCTCATTAGTGTGGCTAGACATGCGATTCCTTCAGCCAGATATATATACATATTTATATATATATTGATCGAGTTCCTCCCAAGCAAGGTATTAAAGCCACTAAGACACAAGGGATTATTGGGTGTGGAAGAATTAGGAACAGAAACTTTAAACCTCTACTCCTGTTCATAAGACTAGGGTGAAGTGTGAAC
>OZ010587.1:26495579-26588079 GCA_963932145.1 Acanthosepion lycidas | reverse complement strand
GTTTTCATGTCGAAGTATAATTGTGTTTTCGACAAGTATTTTACGGAATTGTGTGTGCGGACAGGCATGTTGTTTTAAATGCCTATATATATATATATATATATATATATATAGATAGATAGATAGGTTAACTTCCAGGAAAGTGACTCGTTGCGCCTTCCAGGGCTAACGTCCTCGAAAAGACTATATTGAATCCATTGCTAGGTCACCTGCTAAAATTGTTAGATCACTTTGTCGCCAGAGACATTTTTTCTCCTCAGCATCTATCTTATATATCTAGCAGAGAGGACGGGCGTTTTTGAAATGGCTAATACTCAGCCCCAGGGGGGGGGGAGGGACATATGTCCGACAGGTAACATTCGGCCCGTGGTGCCTTAGAATGTTTTTTTCTTTTCTGTTGAAGCCATGGCTATGTGGACAATAGGACATCGCGCGTTCGCCCATGACAGTTTCCTGAAGAATAACGATTCTGTCAAGGCGTCAGTTTCATCGCCGATTCAACATTCACCAAAATCAGGCTGTTCCCACTCATAATATATTCTTAAGTTGGGTTCATACACTTCGTAAACTAATGAATAGCAGGCCGGTGCGTGACCCACGAATGATACATACCCAGAAAATACGCGTCAAAGACGCCTTCAGAAAGGCATCAATGAAAATAGATACCACCCGAGGAATGTTGTTTTCCACGCTTGACTTTGTCAAATTCTAATACAACTTTTTTGAAGCTAAATTTAATAATGTTGTAAAATTCTTCAAAATGTCCGTCCTCTTTTCTTCACCCTTTATAAGTCTGTTCATGTTTAGAACATTGCTGTCGGTTCCCTTGCCTGGAGCCCCTTATTAAGATCCTAAAAAGAACCAGCAGTATTATTGGTCATGATCTGGCGGTTTGGCTCCACCGTCGTAAGGTTGCCTCCTTGTGTCTTTTCTATAAATACTTTCATGGTAATTGTTCAGATGAGCTCTTCTTGAGTTGAATTTGTGAAACCCATCCCGAAATTAGGCTACGTTAGGTTCAGTTTTGATGATTTAATTTCCTTTTCTTTAGTTAACTTACCTAGGGTAAGTATGCTCATTGGTTCCTTTTATTTCTGTCCCTGTTTTTCTTTAAGTTTAATTCCCCATCTCCTCCCTCGTTAGGTGGTCAGTGATGTCAGTTCGCTGGTGGATGCGGGGCGGCTTCCGTTTCGCGTGTGTGTTTTCGTATTTGTTGTTGTGTTTGAATGAGTGCGTGTTAGTGTGTGTGCTTGGGATGAATGAAAGTTTTTTACATTATTATAGTATTAACATATAATACATACTTTTTTACATATAATAGTATTATAGTCCCGCAGTTAATTGATATTTCCGCCACATTTAGTGATTGTGGGTGTTTTATTACTAATATTATTTTCTTTAGTTTTTTGTAAATAGTTTTGTTTTCATATTGCCAATACTTATTGGGGCTAGTTTTTAGAATTGTTGTTTTATTCCCCCCCCCCACAGACAATAAATTGTAAATATAGGGACGAGTTATTATTTTCATAGAGACAATGAGGTATTATGGTGAATGTAATAAGAAAGGTACGTAAGAATGTGTTGTTTTGGTGTAAGGAATATTGTTTGTATTATTGGGTCAGTGTTTGTGGCTAGCTAAGTTATAGTTAAGACAGAAGAAGACCGTCCTTTCCCCAGTCCCCCCATTGGCCTTGTGCCACATTTTGTGTATATATCAGAATAAATATTGCTCTTCGCTATGGCATGCTATGAATTGTACATGTAGGGTTTAGTTAGGGTTTTCATAGAGACAATGTGGTATTATGGTGGATGTAGTAAGAAAGGTAAGTAAAAGTGTGTTGTTCTGGTGGTAAGAATATTGTTGTCTGTTTAGGCCAGTGTTTGTGGCTAGCTAAGTTTAACGTTAAGACAGAAGAAGACTGTCCTTTTCCCCATTTCCCCTTTTTGGTCTTCTGCCACATTTTGTATATATTATACAAATAAATAATGCTCTTCCCTAGACTTTTTGAATTTAAGCACAGTACTAGACTAGCGTCGATATCGCAATCAATCAATATATCAATTTACAGTTTAGCTGGCTAGAGGTAACAGTAAATTCTATGCTAACAGTTTCTTCTCTCGCACTTCTCGCTTGTGGAACAACCTTCCGGCTCCATGTATTCCAGCCAACTTTAACCAGCAAAAATTCAAATGCAATGCCAATCGCTATTTACTGTACTCCTGATTACTCTTTCCTCTTCCTGCTCATTATTAATGTTTCTATTCCTAATTCTTCTACACCCGCTGTGTCTTAATAGCTTTACTGCCTTGCATAGGGTTAAACCGATTAAAAAAAATGTCTTAAATATTGATATGGTTTTGAAAAGGACGGAACACATTTATTTAAAGAAGCTTTTTCGTTCAACACTTCTTCAGAAACATTCGTTGGAACAGTCAAAATCAAAATGGGGAAACTGAGAAAAAAAGTATACACGGGGGATGGCGGGGGTGGGGCGAAATTCAGTTTCGCTGTTTTGATTGTTTTTGTTCCAACGAATCTTTCTGAAGAAGTGTTGAACGAAGAAGGTTCCGTTAAAAGCATGCGTTCCGACATTTTCAAAGCTATATATATACATTCTGTGGTATAAAATGTTTATATGTATGGTGTGTCTGGGCAGGAATCTTCCATTTATGACATTTTGGAAGTGCTTTATCAGGGGACGGAAAGTACGACACCGAAATCCAAAGGCGTATTGTATTACCGAAAGATACCTTCCACCTCCATCCTCTCTCTCCCTCTCTTATATATATATATATATATATATATATATATATATATATATTGAACAATAAAAAATATTAAAAAATTAAAATCTTCAGACACACTGGGTTGTAGATTAATATTCTTTCGCCTTTATTATTATTATTCATTTAGATTCCTCGACGAGTTTCGGCCAAAATGGCCATCATCAGGAGAAGAATTATTTCTGCTTGCTGGTAGCAGTAAACTACAGAAATGAATGTCTTGATGGAGAAAATGAACTTTTGTCTGTAGTTTTCATTTGTTTTTTGTTTTTTTTTATCTTTTTAACATGAATCTTTTAACATTCCTTGTGTTAGTCAAACAGTCTCTTTTGAGTTGTTATTTGAGATAAGAGCTGGATGGATCCATGCTGCTCTGAATTCCCCTGGTCAGTTTGACAGTTTTATTGGTTCCTGGAGAGGGGATGTGTCTCTGTTAAGTGTGTGTGTGTGTGTGTGTGTTATTTGGTTCTTATATATATATATATATATGTATATGTATAAAAGTGAACATAGAAGTCAACACTTAGAGGCGACAGTCTGTTTCATGCTATATGCAATCGTCAGGGCACACACACACACACACATATATATATATATATATATAACTTTTGGTATTTGGAATTTTGTTTGGGTCAGTTCTCGTTGGTCAGTCATATACAACGCACATTAAAACAACAGATAATTCTATATGTATTTAAGTTTGTAAAAATTCTACTATGTCTAAGCGGGTATCAGAAGGTAATGTCTATTTGTAACTGTGTGACTGACGAAAGTATTCAGATACACGAAAATATCGTTCTAAATAAGGATTGTTATATAATATGAGTCCTCCTTTATGGCAGTGAATGTTGGACAATATTCTCGCAGATAAGGAATAGACCCGAGGCAACAGAAATGCGGCTCCAGTCTACCAAAGACTGTGGACTAAATATGTAAACAATGACGAAGTTTTGGAGAAAATGGAAACAGAAAGGACATTTATACTTAACGCCAGAAAGAGACTGCTGAAATATATAGGGCACATAATGAGGAAAGAGGGCTTAGAAAATATGACACTCAGAAGACATATTGAAGGCAAGGGAGTCAAAGGAAAGCTAACATGCTTGTGTAAAAGGATAGCGGAACAAGATTTAGTATAGGCCAGATGTTCTCAACCAGGGGTAAATTTACCCCTAGGGGGTAAAAAATTATATAGTCTGGGGTAAATAATTGAAGTACCTGATAATTTAAAAAAAAACGCATGAAAGCTGATGATGATATGAGAGTAGCATTATCAGAAACAGCTCCTCGTATAAACAAACTGATTGACTCAATGAATTAGCAGTGTTCCCACTGATAATGTTTCTGGTGTTTCTGTTCATTATTTTTTGTAATACAAATTAACTTCATAATTTTCTATTTAGAAAAGGTTTGATTTTCTTCTTTTTTTTTTTTTTTTTTGATACGAATGTATAATACTATTTTTATAGAAAACCTAAAGTCCTAAACAATAAAAAGCTTCTTTCTGACCTTGTTTTTCTGTCACTTTATGACATTGATGTACAAATGAATGATGGATTACTAATTTTTTGATCGGAATACTGAATTTTTACTAATTTTTAGTATTTGTCAGTATTTTTTTTTATTTCTGTTTTGGTATTTTTACTACTGACTAATTTGCACAATTTTTAGTCACAAATTAGTCAGTACTAATCATAATCATTCATTCAAAAAAATAATTTTTTTTTAGTATTTTCCAAAAATTTTTAAAATTGCCAAAAACAAAAATACTAAAAAAAATTTTTTTTTTTAATAAATGATTATGATTAGTATTAATTTGTAGATCTACTAATACAGCAGATAAAATGAATAATTTTTTTTTATTAATGACTACAAACGTTAATAAAAATACTGAATTTTATACAGAGTAATAACTTATACTAAAAAATTACTAGATCAGTACTAAATAAGAAATCAGTATTTTGAGTGTTGCTTAGTATTTTTTAGGCACAGTATTTTGACTAAAAACAAACCCTTAGTATTTTGAATGAAAAATCATTCATTTAGTCACGAAATTGTATATCAATGCTTTATGATGGCTATGAATTTTTTATATGGGAGTAGGGGGGGGGTAAATGGAGAAATAAAGCCGAGGGGGTCAATGATGGAGGAAAGGTTTAGAATGGCTGGTCTAGGCTATTGTCCCGTAGGACAGTTGGCTGTAGTGAATATGTGAACCTTTGACTACTGACATAGTGACTGTGAGTTCAATCCCTAGGACGGGTAGTGTGTACTTATATTCATACGTATAAAGAATATAAATATGAAATTTGTATGTAAACAAAATGATTTTTTTTACAAACAAAATAATAATTTTTCTCTGATATTTTATAAGTATGTTTATTTTAAATACAAAATTTAAATCCCCGTTTATTTTAAATAAAAAAAATTTAAAAAAGAACAAATAATCTCCGTATAAAATATTGACTGCTCGATCATTGCCATAACCCGATATAGTTAATAAAATTAAATTATGTAGCGGTCAGTACCTGAGGATTGCGTTGTACATGAAACTCCGAGTCGTGTGGTGAGGTAGAAAAACGTATATTTATTAATATACATGGTTATTTAAAAAAAAAAAGAATGAACCAGTTTCATTAGGCAGTATAATAATAATGAAAAGCAATAGAAAACTCCAGCAAAGTCACAATTATTCTACTCTCGATCAAATTTTATTTCCTGTCTTACAAGAGTTCAATGTGGCCACCACCTGCAGCACGGGCAACATCAATACAAGAGAATTCCTCCCAGACGCGTATCAGCATATCACAGTTGATCGCTGTTTAAGGTCATCGAGCTTAGTGGATTGCGGTGGAACATAATCACGATCTTTTACGAATCCCCACAAGAAGAAAATCACGGAGGGTGAGGTCTGGAGATCTCGTAAGTCAATCACAAAGAGCAAGGTCTTGGTAAATGCCTGAATGAGGCGTAGTCTGTAAGGTTTCAAATGTAGACGTCTTCTTAGCACACGCCAGATAGTGGATTGAGAGATAGCAAGCTCACGGTTAGCTCGATTTGTGGACTTCCGTGGACAACCCTCAAACGCAGTACGGATTCTTGCCACTTGTTCCTCTGAATCCTTTAGGTGTACTGGACTTTTTCCTTTTACACAAGCACTCACTCCCTTGAAACTGTTTAAACCAGCGTCGAATGTTCTTAGGGAAGGGCGGATTAATCTTGAATTACCTTCGAAAAGGATACTGCACCTTAACAACCGTATTTGTTTTCGCGAGCTCGGGAACGCAGAAAGCCTTTTTTCTGAGGACTCACCCTTCCGGGGGTAAACGAACAACTGGACGTTGCTGGAGATACGACGCGACTACAGCGCCTCTGTGGCAGCAATTCAAAACTTAGAAAACTCCTCTTCTTAATGGCCACTGAATTATTCTATGGGGATGCTTGAGTCATGAAATCGGTTTATTCTTTTTTAATAATTCTGTATATAAAAAAAAAAGAACGTATTTTAGACGATGCGTTTCGACCTGTGAGGGACTTTATCAATGAAAATGCAAGAATTTTATTTTATAACATGCATATATGTACAAGAGCAAAAATGTTACTGGTTTTATTTTATTTTTTTCAATTTAAGAATGCTGATAAATATTGCTGAAGTTAACCAACAAGTAGGTTAAGATACGGAGTGACACAATTCAATGACTAATAAATACTTGTTAGAAATTAAAATCCTTGCTTTTGTTTTGAGAATGTCCTTCAGAAGACGAAACGCATCAGCTAAGTTTTCGTTTTATCTTTATAGTTCTTTTACATGTATACTCTATTTGAAATTTTACACACACACACACAGAGAAACATACATACATACATACATACATACATATATATATATATATATATATATATATATATATATATATATATATATATATATATATATTATTATTATTATTAACGACATACATTTTTCCGTCGATTGATTTTACTGGTCGACTTTTTTAAATTACGAATGATCCTTCTCAGACAAGAAAGAAATTCTGTCATTTAGGAATAAATATGGTCTACATAAAATGAATGACATTTGGAGTCTAAATACACAGAATATATATATATATATATATATATATATACAGTGTAACCCGGATATAAGAGAGTTGACGGGACCGGAGAAGTCTCTTATATCCGGGTTACTCTTATTACCGGGTTGCTCTTATATCCGGGATTGGTCTATTT
Organism: Acanthosepion lycidas; assembly: GCA_963932145.1. Classification (NCBI taxonomy): domain Eukaryota; kingdom Metazoa; phylum Mollusca; class Cephalopoda; order Sepiida; family Sepiidae; genus Acanthosepion; species Acanthosepion lycidas. The sequence goes on along the minus strand of OZ010587.1, from coordinate 26,581,065 downwards.
TCTTTACGTAAGTATGGGAATAATTTGGGACGAGAGGACATCTCTCTTATATCCTGGTTTCTCTTATATAAGGGTCGCTTATATCCGGGTTACACTGTATATATACATATATATTTTGCATATTATATATAGATATATCGTTTAAAGCTACGCTATATTTATCGGTTGAAAGGCTCAATATCAGGAATAGGTTGTGTGTAAATATACAAGTGATCAATGAAGTCAATAGAGGTGACAGTCTCTTTAATGCTAAACGCTATCGTCAGTCTATGACGATTGCGTTTAAGCATGAAACTGACCGTCGCTGCTGGGTGTTAAATTCAATGCCCAATTGAAGTCAACAACGTACATATATATATATATATATATATATATATATATATATATATATAGAGAGAGAGAGAGAGAGAGAGAGAGACAAAGAGAGATTTAATTTAAGTTATTAAGTATTTCTTTCATCTTATTTCTCTTGCTTATTTATACCAAGTACTAATAAGATGTAATAGTCTTAAATTGTCCGAATTTCTTAGATCAAGCATTGTCAATTATTATTCATTTTTGACTAGTATTTCTTTCATCTTATTTCTCTTGCTTATTTATACCAAGTACTAATAAGATGTAATAGTCTTAAGTTGTCTGAATTTCTTAGATCAAGCATTGTCAATTATTATTCATTTTTGTCTAGCATTTCTTTCATCTTATTTCTCTTGCTTATTTATACCAAGTACTAATAAGATGTAATAGTTTGAAGTTGTCTGAATTTCTTAGATCAAGCATTGTCAATTATTATTCATTTTTGACTAGTATTTCTTTCATCTTATTTCTCTTGCTTATTTATACCAAGTACTAAGAAGATGTAATAGTTTGAAGTTGTCTGAATTTCTTAGATCAAGCATTGTCAATTATTATTCATTTTTGACTAGTATTTCTTTCATCTTATTTCTCTTGCTTATTTATACCAAGTACTAATAAGATGTAATAGTCTTAAGTTGTCTGAATTTCTTAGATCAAGCATTGTCAATTATTATTCATTTTTGACTAGTATTTCTTTCATCTTATTTCTCTTGCTTATTTATACCAAGTACTAAGAAGATGTAATAGTTTGAAGTTGTCTGAATTTCTTAGATCAAGCATTGTCAATAATTATTCATTTTTTCTTTCATCTTACTTCTCATTCTTCGTTCGTTAAGCAATTTTCTTTCATTTTTGGGGCTTAAAAACTCAAATGAAATATAAAATTATCCGTTTTATTAATACTCTCATGTACATATATGAATGATTTTGTCTGTTTTTGTATGTGTTTAAGTGTGAGTGTCTTAATGTCTACTTTTTTAAAAAGTTTCCTTCATGTTAAATTTTGAACTCAGTGGCCGCGAGCTAATTATGAGAGGTCAAAGTTTGAAATGTCTCATCATGAATAAATTGCAGTCGGTAAATTCGATTGCACATTCAAAAAGCTTGATTTAGTTTGGAGCTGAAGAAACTAAACTAAACAGACACAAGGAAAAAATTATTCATCCGATTTTGAATGTAGTGTCTTATATGCAACTGAAATCGTTTAAAGAAACAAATATCCTGATTTACTCTGGGATAGTGACACGTAATTTTTGTTCTGAGGTAGGATGTCGGAGTAAGATGACCGAGATAATAAGCGAAAATACAAACACACACACACACACACACACACACACTATCAAAAATGAAAAACAACTCCAGTGTCGTATACAACACCCTGAAATTCTACAGACACCAGAGGAAGGTCAGAGACTGTTCAGGCGAAACGATACAGAAGAAAACCCCCAAACATATGAAACATAATGCAATAAGTAAATAATGCTTATTAAATAAGAATGTGGCTTGCTTCATGACAGGAAAAAACTAAATCCTTCTTCATTAACGTTTCTTGTCGGTGTTCGAGCACGGGGAAAATGTTAAGATTTTGAAAGCTCAACTTCAACGTAAGTAAATGGGACCTCCCTATTTGGTACAACAATGATACCTCCCCTCATACCTAATGCTGAGGTATTTTATACTAATGTTCATCCAATACAAGTTCTCAAAATGTCTCGTCTAGTTTTGGCGTCGGGTAGTGCATGCATTGACCCAATGGCAATAGAGGAACTGCGTTTTGGTGTAAGAGATGTTGGCTTGGAATGAGAAATCGGAGAACCGAGTTCGAATTCCAGTCGGGTTCGTTACATTCACTTCGCACAAGTGCACCTATTTTTTAATCGGTATCACCCCCTCCCCATGCAAGGCAGTAAAGCCACTAAGACACATGGGGTTACAGGGTGTGGAAGAATTAGGAACAGAAACATTAATGATGAGCAGAAAGAGAAGAGAGTAATCAGGAGGACAGTAGATAGCGATTGACATTGTATTTAAATTTTTATTTGGTATCAGTCGAAGCAAGGCAGTGAAGCCACTAAGACACATGGGGTTACAGGGTGTGAAAGAATTAGGAATAGAAACATTAATGATGAACAGAAAGAGAAGAGAGTAATCAGGAGGACAGTAGATAGCAATTGACATTGCATTTCAATTTTGTCAGATTAAAGTTGGCTGGAAAGCATGGAGCCGGAAGGGAGTTCCGCAAGTTGTAAGTGAGAGAGAATAAACTGTTAGCATAAAACTTACGGCTACATCTAGCCAACTCAACTGTAAATTGATGAGATGACAACACCAGTCTCATACTGCACTTAAATTCAAAGACTAGGTATCATAGTGAAGTGCGATATTTATTCTGCTATGTACAGATGTGTGGCACAAGGCCAAAAAGGAGGAATGGGGAAAAGGACGATCTTCTTCTGTCTTAACGTTAAACTTATCTAGCCACAAACACTGATCCAAATATGCCGCAATATTTCCTCACACCAAAACAACGCATTCTTACTTACTATTGTTACTTTATCTACCATAGTACCTCAGAATCTCCATGAAGTCTTCGCTAATTCCCTTATGTACAATTCATTGTCTGTGGGGAGGTGAATAAAACAATAATTTAATATCTAACCCCAATGTGTATTTACAATATGAAAACCAAAGAAACCAAACAAATTAATATTAGTAATATTCTCCTCCACACAATCCCTAAATTACAGGTTCTTTGGATTTTAAGGAAGATGAATTAAAGTAAAGTAAAATAGCGATAGAAATAAAAGAGGGGGGAGCAATAAGCATTCGAGCATTTACCATGAAAAGACAGGCAAACTTATGGCGGTGGCCCGTGGGAAAGTGACTTGCAAAAAGTATGAACCCATCTTTTCTGTTCCCAGCTATAGACTGAATAGCAGGACAGACTGGTTGCTTTGGTTGTCAGTCAGTCTATCGCGGAAAGAATCGGAAATCTGCTGAGAGAAATCACTGCCTAGCCAATCATGAATCGAAAGAGACGTGATCCTATATCACGTATGACACTAAACTGACTGACTGAGCAATTAAACTATACTAGAAAGAAACAGGATGAAATAAAGATTCAGTTCAAAATTACCTGTTGACCATTCTGATGAAGGCCGGACGGAAAAGCAACCGAAACGTTGCTATGACAACAACAAAGATGAGGTCAATAGTCCGAATATAAATAATGTAAATAACGATAATTTCACATCCCGGAGTTTCAGACAGAAATCTGTTTCCCTTACCAATCTTTACAAAATTCATAATCGATCGATTATAATGAATTAATCTTTTATAAATTCTGTGGTGTGATGAGATGACCACACTCTACACACTTTCCTTCCACGCAATACTATAAATAACAGAAATAAGCAAGAATGCTTCATGGGTATGGATTCAATGTCAATTTGTGCCAAGCGGATTTACTCTACGTGCTTTAACTCCGTTATCATACTAACAGTCCCGATACTTTTGCTCAAACCTCGTGTATATATATATATATATATATATATATATATATATATATAATTGTGTATTTGGGTAGCAGTCCCTCTTTTATACAAGTTTCGTTAAAAATATCAAGGCACTGCTGTTATTTTTTTTATTGAATTTTCCTATTTCTTATATATTCAGAAAAGAAAAAAAAAAAGAACATAAGGAAAATTAAATAAAAAAATCAGCCACAGCACCTTCTCAGTCGTTTTTAATGAAACTTGTATATATATATATATATATATATATATATATATATATATATATATATATATATATATATATAGATAGATAGATAGATATAGATATAGATAGATAGATAGATATCTTAGCCAATTCCTATCTATCTATCTATCTCTCTCTCTCTCTCTCTCTATATATATATATATATATATATATAGATAGATAGATAGATAGATAGATAGATAGATAGATAGATAGATAGATAGATGTACACGTATACGGTATTCAGTCTATATATCTGAGACGAGGTATTGTAACTATTTAGATTATGTACATTGTTTGGACTATTGTCCTCATCTTTATTGCCATGAAGGGAATTAACTGAAAACTAATATATCCAGAAAAGGCATGTCACATGTCTCGTGGACTAAATAAAATGTTCAGTTCAAAATTCCAACGTATATCTCCCGAGGAAGGAAGGAGCGTACAGAGGCCGAAACGTCGTGAATATGACAACAAAGATGGCGACAAGAGTCCGAACAAAGTAAATAATGTAAATAGTATGCGGTCTTGTCGATCAATTTTTGCTCTTCCTGCCTTCTGCAAAAACTATGAAAAGCTTGACTTTTTACGCTTGCTATTAATGCCGGACAAAACTGTCTGCACCTTGAATTCCATAAAATGTCAGTTGAGCAACTAAATCTTTTAAACATCCCCATTGAGGCACCAGAGAGAGTGAATAAAATGCAATTAACCTCAATATTTTCTTCTTTGTTTATTTCCGGGGCTATATTTCACCGGCCACCCACCCACCGACGCGTCCTCTCATTTTTAGCGCCTTTTCTTGAAACTCATTCAACAGTATTGATAAACATAAGCCACAAATTATTTTTCTTTGAATTTTGCCACTCCTTGAATTCACCGTACCTCAGCCCGAGTACCCGATTTTTTTCCTCTTATCCGTTTTGTAGTAAAAATCTTCTGCATAATACTACAACGTTTTTATTCATTTATCCCTGAGTTCCTCCTTATATATATATACATATATATATATATACATATATATATATACATATATATATATACATATATATATATACATATATATATATATATATGTGTGTATGTATTTTGGCAGAAATTCTTCTTTCATGCACATTTTATTGAATACGACAGACATTAGTTTTTTATACAATTTCTCATGTGATCTAATAATTCTTTTCTTTTCGGATGGTAAATTATATAAAATCTGTCCGAATGTTCTTTTTATCCGAGCGATTTCGGCTATATATTTAGCCATTTTCAAGGATTGAAATATTTTAACTGTTAAATAAGAAATAGTTTGTTGCATGTATATTTATATAATGTTTTCTTTTTTTTACACACACACAGACACACACACATATATATATATATATATATATATATATATATATATATATATATATATATATATATATATGTAAAAATTTATTTATGTATATATACAGTGTAACCCGGATATAAAAGAGTTGTCGGGACCGGAGACGGAGTCTCTTATATCCGGGTTTGGTTTATTTTGTTTAGGTAAGTATGGCTCTAATTTGGGACCATAGAAAACCTATCTTATATCCGGGTTTCTCTTATATCAGGGTCTCTTATATCCGGGTTACACTGTATATAAAATATATATGTAAACATTTAAAAATTTATAATTTATAATTGTCCTCATCTTTATTTATAAAGATTTATAAATTTTTATTTATAAAGTTTTTTTTATTTTTATATATATATATATATATATATATATATGTAACAATTTCTCAGATTTAAGCTGTAGAAAAAGACAATATGTATAAAGGAAAAACGACAATAAGAAGACTGTAGTTTTGGTCGACACGTTTCGTCCAATGTGGACTTTTCGAGGTAAAAAAAAGCGGAATGAATTTATTGAAGCAAAATATCTATAAACAAAAAACAAAATGTCGTTAGCAACTGGAAGAATTTAGAGACGCTACTGTATCAAAGTTAGGATGCTGTCTCCATTGGTAGTTGCATAATTAAAAGAAAGAACTTCTAGTTCCAACGAATGATTTATTTTTATGGAAATATTTCGACTAGCAGTCGCCAATCTTGGTCACTCGACCAAACGACCGAAAGCGTTTTGAATATGACAATAAAGATGAAGACAACGGTCCGAATAAGGTAAATAACGCAAGTAATCATAACACCTCATTTCTGCGATATAGACAGAAATCTAAGCCCTAATGTGTATTTACAATATGTAATAATCTATTTACCATGGCGAAGAGCTCATCAAAACAATTGCCATGAAAGTATTTATAGAAAAAGCACAGGGAGGCAACCTCTTTTCTTCCTTAACAGAGAAATACCTAAGTTCACATACAGTTGATGTCCCATGATGTAAGGTGTATGTTTTATTTCATTTGAGATAATATGAGCTTCTAGAAAATGTACGGAGAAACCTTATGTTTTCTTTGCTAGTTTTTTTTTTTTGGAGGGGGGGTGGTCATATTTTTTTTTTTTTTTTTACATTTCATACCTCCATGAGGAAAATGGGTCTGATATTTGCCAAGACCATCAACTCCAGTTTCTTACAGTCTTTCATATCTGGAATATATTTTCCTCAATCATATCACTTGATCTCTCTCTCTCTCTCTCTCTTTCTCTCTCTCTCTCTCTCTCTCTAATTCATTCGTTTATTTGTCAATTTTTTACTCTTTCTCTCTTTATCTAAACCTTTTCTTTCGTTCTTTCTTTCTTTTTTCTATCGCTTTCAGTACCTTTTTCCTTATTGTTCTATCTTATCCTTTTCTCTTTCTCTCTCCCATTCTAGAATTTCTTTCTTTTTTCTTTCTTTCGAGTGCCATGTCTTATTCACTGTCTTTCTACATTATTTTCTCTCTCTCTCTCTCTCTCTCTCATTCTGGAATATTCTTTCTTTCTTTTTTACTCTCAATATTTCTAATGCTGCATTTCTTTTTTCTCAAATTCAATGTCTCCCTTTTTCACGTTCATTCACTCTTTTTCCATCACACTTTAGTCTCTCTTTCTCTTTCGTTTTTCTTTTTCACTATCTATTTTCCTATGTATCGAACATTTTCTCTCTTTTCTCTGTCCTTTTTGCAACTCTTTTTATGTTATATTAAACATTATCTTTACTCCGCAAATCTTCTCAGATTTACCTTCGCTTACATTTTTCTTCAGATTTTTATACAAACTGCGCATGCGCACTTTCTCAATGCATTATTTTTCTTTTAACTTTTCACCATTTTTGTTTCTCAAGCTTTCTTTCCGCTTAATTCTTTCTCAAAGGCAAAAACATTTTATATTATCGATCAGCCAATCGTCTCTTGTTACTGTCGATTTTCGCAGCGGCCGGTCATTTTTTTCCTTTCATTTTAGCACATACCTAAAACTTTTTCAAGCAATTTCATAATGAGGTTAAAACGGATTGTGACTTCTCTGCTGCCATCGTTTATTATTTAAAAAAAAATCTAAGCATTGCATATCGAATATTACAAGAAAAAAATATAAATTCTAACGTGTAATTACTCAGTAACTAGTTGAGAATATATATATATATATATATATATATATATATATATATATATATATATATATATATATATATATATATTACCAATTTTTGACTGGTAGGGATAATTCCAAGGAGGATATAAATCCAGGGAGAATTTAGAGTAAACTACAGAGCATTATAATAATTCATTTCTTCAGACCAAAATCTTTTAGCAAAAGAAGAGATGAAGATATAGATATTCACAAAATAAATTATAAACGAAAAGTGAAGGTTTTCTTCTTCATTAATATAATTAATATTATATATATATATATATATATATATATATATATATATATATATATATATATATATATATACTGCTGGTGTCAATAAAACAGTGTTCTATATAATATAATTGAGCTGCTAAAAACTATACATATTATCTCTAGCCGTAGCACGAATCGAGTTTCATGCAAAACATAATCTTCAGATGCTGAGTATAGACTAACCGTTACATGAAACTCCGAGTCATGTTACCTGTAAGGGATATATATATATATATATATATATATATATATATATATATATATATATATATATATTATCACGTTTAATAGTCTCGTAGTCTTAGATTTTTCCGTTTGTTGGAAAAACGAAAAAAAAAATTCAGAATACCAAAAAATATTAAATAATTCATCAGATTTTCTTTGTGTCATATTCAACCCAACATGTTTGAAAAAAATGTTTGCTTCCCAAATATATATATATATATATATATATATATATATATATATATATATATATATATATATATATAATGATAATAATAATGAACTCTCCCGTCGGTTTCGACGTATGAGGATCTGACAGCTTATTGATTCAGTTATGAAAGTTTAATCTTAAGTGGCATTTAAGACCCGCTAGTGATTTACAAAGGAGGCCACATATGGAGCAAGTGTGAGGATTGTGAGATGAGATCACTGTTAGATTGGCTGACCTTTCAGATCTTGCTCTCGCTTCTTGAAGATGATTCAGATAAGCAGATTGAAAAATGCTGAGTCCACTAAAACACGTTGATCGCCATTCTACCCGCTCCAAAGCTAACTGCTCAAGGGTGTTATGTGATATTTTGACTGCTGACAAGTTGCTTTTCAGCTTGTCTTTGTACCTTAGCCATGGGCGTCCTACATTCCTGTAGCCCTGATCTAACTGGCTGTACATTAGGATCTTGGGTATCCTGTCATCAGACATTCTCAAGACATGACCAGTCCACCTTAACTGAGACTGTATGATAAAAGTCTCGATTCCTCCAATATTACACCTGTTAAACAGGTCTTATCCCGCTCATTCCACAAGCTGGATAAGAACGAATCAAGGTAAACCGCCAGAAAACCCACACAATTGGTTTGATTAAAGTGGTGAGGGCTTGTGCAGAACCCTCCACACTTTTCGGAACTAGTGATACACTCAGTCGGTGCAAATAAATGCCACAGACAAAGCAGACAATATACCTCAGGCTTTTCGTGTAAGAGTTTTCTATCTCCTAGACCCTTTTTCTATCTCTTCTTTAGTGTTATAGAACATGATTGTTCTATAACACTAAAGAGCTTGGTCAACCCTGGTAGACACTATTTCCCCATAGTTGGGACCCTAACAGGTGCTAACACCCCGGGTCAGGGCCGACCTGGGAACAACAGTAATTAAAAGGTGGTTTCACCCTTCTTAAATCCTCCAATCTCTCGATGAGAATACTTGCTGCCGGATGTAGTTTACCATCATACCCATGACATTATACTGCGCATATATATATATATATATATATATATATATATCAGCAGCAGTATAATTCTTTCAAACATGTTTTGTTTAATATTGACATGATCTGTCTCAATTTTTTTTATTAACTTAAAATAAATTTCCGAATATTAGTTGTTTAATGCAATCGTTAAATTTAACAAAGTTCATATTTATTTCAAATTTATATTATTTTCTCCTGTGTACTTTCGAATGTTGCTACATTCGTTTTCATGGATTGTTTGTTGTGTATATTTACACAAATGTTTTTTGTTTGTTTATTCCGGAGTTTTCCCGTTAGAGATGGAAACAATTTCAATTCTCTTATGTTGACGTCATATATATATATATATATATATATATATATATATATATATATGATCAAGCAGCTCAGTTTCTAGGAGCCGACAGCCAGACACCTGTACATATGATTCGATTATAGTGGTGAAGGTTTTGTGCAGAACCAACTACACTTTTTGAAGGGCCGACTACAGAGACCTGGTCCCCAAACGAAACTCCGCAGGTTTTGTATTCAGAGTTGTCCTTCTCCTAGACCAGTTGCCATCCAAGTCTATAGAACCCTGTCTGTCCCGCTATTTACCCATAGCTGGAGGGAAGAGCATTAATATCTTTCACAAGGACATTAGCACGTATGTAATGGATTCGACTGGAATTCGTACTCAGCTCTCCGATTCCTCAATCCGAGCCGCTATCCATTACTCCACCGTGCCTACATATATATATATATATATATATATATATATATATATATATATATATATAGAGAGAGAGAGAGAGAGAGAGAGAGAGAGATAATATTAGTGGTCAATATATATATATATGTATATATATAATTCCAAGAGGATAATATCCAGGTAGAGCTCAATGTACAGAACAGAGCAATAATATAATATAAAAGGCTCAAACACTAATATTAGTGTTTAAGCCTTTGATATTATACTAGCAGTAGAGCCCGGCGTTGCCCGGGGATGTAACAATAAGAGATAGATCAAGTATCGACCATCATAAAGACTGAAAAATAAAATTGACAAAGGTTATTGTTTAAGGTTGACGGACACGCATGTCTTAATTAGATTTTTTTTTTTTACGAATTGGTCAAACCTAAACTCAAACAAAACATTGTTTTCAATCGTTATGAGCTTACCGATTGAATAGAATTTTATTATAAACAATTGTCTTGTAAATGGAATTTTTAAAGCATTCTGAATGTAAAAATAAAGAAAAAAGTGTGCAAGACAATAAGAAACACTACCTGCCAAAAAAAAGTGAAGTTTTGTTGAAATCGGTTGAAAAATGTAGGAAATCCGATACCATATATAAACGAACACACACACACACACACACACACAACCTGGGTTTTATAATAAGTATAACTCGATATGAATTGTACCCCTTTCATTCTCGTGATGCCTCTTAATCGTGTTTTCAAATTAATTTTCTGCAAAAACAATTGTGTTTTTCCAATTTTTGACGCTGTCAGAACCACCGCAATGTAATTTTACGCAGTCCTGTGAAGTTTTGATGAAATCGGTTGAAAAATGTAGGAAATTCGATCCAATATATAAACGTACAGACACACATACACACACAATCTGCGTTTTATAATAAGTAAGATTAAATAATATTATAATTACTTTTTACTTTTTGTATGAATGATAAATTGTGTAATATAAATTGAACTGCACCACAATTTCATTTAAAAGAACTGATCGGATGTGCAAATTTTCGGGATAACAACTGAGACATTACTCTATTTATTGAACTATTTAGTTCATGCCATATTGACTGGTAAACTCCTACAACAAAAATTTTTTAAATTGCCATATTAGTAAAACACGTACTCTCTTACATTTTCAAAAATCCAACCTTAGCGTTGCGACTGCACGCTCTACAAGTTTGTGTCCGTTATCAATGACACATTTCAAAAAACATTTCGATATGCATCATATTTTTTCGTCTCGGATGCTACTTGAATTTTACCAAAAACAAAATAGTTTCCATGCCTGAAGATGACCAGAGGACCCGTCGAAATACTTGCATATTTAAAGAAGACCTAATACAGTTTATAATTTAAAAAAAAAAGGATCATAACATTCATCGAGTGATTAGTGGGTTAATGCATTTTAAAATTTAGTTAGCAAACGGATTTCGCCATTTTATACCACTAACTTTACTAATTTACTTTTTGTGTGAATGATTCATTTTAATATATATATATATATATATATATATATATATATATATATATATTTCTCGGGGTTAACCTGTAGAAAAAGACAATATGTACGAAGGTAAAAGACAATAGAAAAACTGTATTATTAACCGATAAAAAAAACTACCGTCGTCTAATAATACAATTTTCCTATTGTCTTTTACCTTTACACACACAGATATATATATATATATATATATATATATATATATATATATATATATATATATATATATGTATGTATGTATGTATGTATGTATGTGTGTGTATTTAGGTAGTAATCCTTCTTTCATACAGACACGAAGACTCACTCTACACCTTTCTGACCATAGCTCAATTAGATCTCATTTAAATATTCATGGAGACCTACCGGACACTATTCATAACGTACTTGTTGACAACACTAATATAATAGTATCATCTACATGCAAAACAAAGGCTAAAAATAATGGAAGTTTTATTAATAAAAACAAACAAACCAACACTTAATAATATTAACTTTGAACATGGACATAACATCTTGACCGTGTTTTGAAAAAAATGAAAATATTTTATAAAACATACATTAACTATTTCTTATTTTAACAGGTAAAATATAATCTTTGAAAATGGCTAAATATATAGCCGAAAGCGCTCGAATAAAAAAACATTCGGACAGTTTTTATATAATTTATCATCTCAAAAGAAAAAATTTATTAGATCGCATGAGAAATTGTATAAAAAAAAACTAAATAAAAGCTCCTTGTCTGTCGTTTTCAATGAAATGTGCATATATATATATATATATATATATATAAGAAGAGAGAAGACGTGGCTCGTGGGGGCACAGTCATATAGGTTAGGGAATCTCGGATGAGTTACACAACGGAAATTGTGAAGAGCGGCGCTATATCGAGTCTAATTAGTTACCTCATCGTCACCGAGGCCCGTTGGTACAATTGGTATGACACTTGCGACGTATTGTAACAGTCCGTGTTCTCGGTAGTGGGTGCGCACTGCTGATGTGTCCCAAATATAGGTCGAAAAAGCCGTCTAGTCTTTCAGACTCGGTGAATTACTTAATTATGATATATATATATATATATATATATATATATATATGTACATGTTCTCCAATATTGCAACATTCCTCGAACCTCTCCAGGCCACTCTAAAACACAGCACGACGCTAATCCCAATCTGCATCAATTTCAATAAAAACTTCTGAGATGCACTCTTTTAATTCGTCCGCAATATAAGCATTTCTCTCATAAACCTCGTTCTCTACTAGCCTTGTGGGTAATTCAGTTCTCCCGTCGTTTACGATGACTGAAATAGATTCAAGTGCTTGCTTTCGTCCAGTCCTCCAGTCTACCAACTGAGCTGTTGCTAGTAACCTTTTATTCTCTCAGTCTCGTTAGTACGTACGCCGTCATGCCAACAATGCTTTCTCCGTCTACCTCCTAGACTCGCTATTTATGCCTTCGTCGGGGACAACTCAAATTTACATACGAGACTTACTTCTTGTTCGCCCGAGACTTCCGGTTTCATAAATTCAAGCTTGTTTGAATTCTTGGTCGTTTCTTTTCTTTTTATTTTTTTTGCTTTGTACGTCTGCCCGCGATATGGGAATTTCGTAATAATCCATTTCACTTTTAATGCCGGCCGCGATCTTTCAATAGGACCTGACACGCCATGCAAATTCGCTTTGAGGTAGGTAAGTCTTCTTGTTCCTCACAACCCCCGCCAAAAAAAAAAAAAAGAACTCCATTGGTGTTAGGTCAGGTGAACAGGGTGGCCATTCGATGCTGTTCCTTTTTCCGAATCAACGCTGTGGAAAGTTTTGGTTAAGGTAGTTTCTTATTGCCAAAGCACAATTGACGGGGGCGGGGGGCTCCATCTTGCTGAAAGATTACGTGTTTTATGGAAGCACCAAAAAGTTAACGGATTTTAAGTTTAACTTTAAAAAAAACAAACACGTTCTAATTTTTTAAAAGTGATATAATAATCTATATATAAAACTCTGTGACTTCCGTTAGTCCGTCCGTCTGTCTGTCCGTTCGTCACACCCTCTAAAATAGCCATACATTGACTGATCGAAACCAAATTTTGGGGCGACGTGCAAACAGGTAAGGGGGTACTATTATGTAATTGGTTTTACTGGGGTTCGTAGCATAGTACAATAAATTTTAATTATATTTTTTGAAAAATTCAAGGTTTTATTGTTTAACACACAAAATGCTCCCACTATTTTAAAAACAGTTTAAATATCAAAATAACAAATTATTATTTAAAAATTCAATATTGTTTTTGCATATCTTTTCTTTAACTTTTTCATATATACAAGAATCGAGTTTCCTGTTCGCCCTGCGTTTGCGAGAACTATAAACAAATCACAAAGTCAAATGCATCAAAAAGTTGGAATTTGGTTCCAAAAAGAAATATTTATGTCCAGTTCTATGTTGCACGCTCAAGAGTAAGAAATCCTAAGAATTTATTCTTCGCTGTTCAACAAACGAAAAAGAAAAAGATTTTCTTAAAAATTATTGTTAACCAATGAAATTAAATTAAAGAAACTAAAAAACGGCGAAATAAGATTTTTGTCAAAGTATTTTTTTCTAAACAAATCAGCTTATTCAAATTTCATCGATTGGTTTCAAAATTGAACGAAACGTAAGAGGTTTTTAAATCTCGACAAAAATATTAACGATAACTTCAACAATATTATATACTCTGAGGATTTCAAAACCCTAACCCGTGTTGCAAAAAATCATAGCAAATATTACTTCTTCCAATTCATTTATTATATATATGATGATTATTATATTTTTTTAACATTTATATATATATATATTATTTTGTTCACCTTTTTACACAGTTACCGGGTTTTTCTGTCTTAACATTTATTTGTTTTGTTCAACCACCCTGAATATCATTTGTCTTATTTTTACTTTCTGTTTTTGCTTACATAAAGCTATATTTATCAACTTTGCTTTTTCTACTCGCATTTATTTTTCATCAATTCATAATACTGTCAAAAGAGTAGCATAGATCATTTTTGTATTATGTTATAAATAATGCTTCATAATCTCGGAAGCTTTTCGGCATAAATCGCTTTCTGTCATCTTTATCCAGGGCCGGTGCAAAAGTCTCATGCCATCCTTCTCGATCTATGAAACCCCTCGGAATCTATGGTACGCCCCACCCCTTTCTGCTACATCAAATTTTTTTAAAGATATCATTGATATATAATATAAAGTTTATTGCAACCCTAATTACAGACTTTCTGTTTTCAGATAAAATCTTTCTTATATCCGGGTTTCTCTTATATCCGGGTTTCTTATATCCGGCTTACACTGTATATAAAGAATATGAAACACTTAAAATCCCATAGGTAATAATTTTTATTTCATGAGAGCTCTAAAAGACAGCTGATCTCAATCTTCAAGACCAAGAAACAAATGATAAATTAAATGGAAAAAATAGTCCGGGTTAAAAACAAGAGACATTGTTATCTTCTTTAGAGAGTTGGGGAAAAAGGCAGAGAGTGTTGGCTTATTTTGACACACTGACCTCAGTAAGTCATTTGATGATTGTGAAACTGCTCAAAGTGTATTTAGTTCATTTTGAATCTGAAACAATCCCGTCTTTTTCTGTCAACGGCCAAATTTTCAATTCTGACGTATTTCATTCAACAACTTATTTCTAAATAATATTAGAAGAGAACATTTTTAAAGATTTCGAAATTAGCGAAAAAGTTTTCCTAAGCTTTTTATATAATTAACCAAGAAATTTAAATAAAAATACCTGAGAAATTTGAATTAAATGATTATTAATTATATTCAGAGAAACATATTCATATCTCGAGTATCTTAGATGTATTTATTAATATTTAACAGGATATGAATGTATTTAAAACTAAAGAAAAGTTAATTCCCTGTATTTCCTTCAACAAATTCTGTAAATAATATTAAAAATCTCTCTGGTTCAGAACATTTTTGAAAAGGTTTTTCGAAATTAGCGAAAAAAAAATTTAAATTAAATTTAAATTAGTATAAGCTTTTTGTATAATCAACCAAGAAATTTAAGTTAAAAACCTAAGAGATTTGAATTAAAAGATAATTAATTAAATTCAGAGAAACATATTTATGTAGGTTAAATACCTAAAGTCCTGAGGTTTTATGTCGTAGATGTATTTATTAAGATTTAGCAGGATATGAATGTACTTTAACCTAGGGTAAAGTTAGATCGGGGTTAATACCCTAGTGTACATATATTAAGTTTGTGAATTTAGTTAAAAACGTATTCCACATTAATTATATATATATATATATATATATATATATATATATATATATATATATATATATATATATATATATATATATATATATATATATATTCTTCACCCATAATGCATACATTGCAACAAGTATAGTCATAATGGACATATCGCAAGGGTCACAAACTCTCATCAATACAACTATATATATATATATATATATATATATATATATATATATATATATATATATATATATATATATGACACCCATGTATGAACTTTATGTATCAAAATACATTTTAGGTAAAACTACGACAAAATGAGAAAAACCATTTCGTGCAAGGCGTTTCATTCAATAGGAAAGTTCTCCACTGCCTTAACCGGGTATTGAACTCACAATCTTTGGGTCCTGTTACTGGATCTAACCAATGCCTTTATCCACTGTGCCATGTGTCCTTGAGTGTTCAGAGGGAAAATTAGCAGGAGATAACTGATAACTGAAATCCATCAAACATGGCACGTGGAACTAGAACAGTCTACCCCAGGGATCGAAATAAAGGGTTCAGTTCGAAATTCCAACCACCTGAAGAAGACCGGAGCGTACAACGGCTGAAACGTTGTGACAAATATGGCGACAAAGATGAGGACAATAGTCCGCATAATGTAAATACAATACATATTCTATTCATATAAACCTATCGTAAAAACCTTGTCGGCATTAAATCACCCACTGAGGTGCTGATATGCCATAAAATAAAATAAATCAAAGCAAATAATTTTGACTGTTGAGTTTCCATCTGCACTATTTTGTTTTAGCCAGAAGAAGTTGCGGAACTGTTATGATTCATGATGATGATGATTTTTCATCATTCTAGAAATAAAGATCTGAAATATCATCATTATAAAAACGACCACTCCACCACAAGCAGGGTGGCAGTAGCAGTAGTAAAAAGAACAACACAGACAAGACGTAGCTCCTCCGCTCGTGAAAATCCAGAGTTGACGGTTTCAAGAACTTCCCTTAACCACGAAATCCTCGGAACAATTATAAACAGATAAACATAAACAGATAAACCCAAATTTTAAAGAAAGAAAAAAACAATAATCCTAAGAACATTTAAGACACACAAAACCAATATTTTAAGACATTTTTATGTTTATACGTCCTTCTTTATAGATACAAATATTTAAGTAAATGCTCTGTTTATAATAAACAGTATTAACAACATTTACCGGCCTGAATGTCCGAGAAATTTTCAGAGAAAATATTCGTCCTCCGACAGGATTTGAACCTGTATTCTATACGGAACGGTCAACAATCAGCACCGTTAGAGAACCATTTCATGAAATGGCCTGAGAGTGTTCTGTAAAGTTTTTTTGAGCATCCGCAGCATTTTATTACAGCGGATAACAATGTTCTGCTTCATTTTTATACAAAAACAACACCGAAATCAATGAAACAACTGATCGCAAATGTCAAATTCGTGAGACGAGTAAACATGTCAGTTGTTGTCACAGAACCTTCGAGAAAGGACAAGAAATTGAGTCTCCGTCAAGTTGCAGTGGGGAGGGGAAGTCATCGAAGAATTCCGAATTTCAAACAGAATTGCCAACGCGACGTAGGATTTCCTGTTTTTGTCAACTGAGAATCTTGGCTTTTATTCACAAAAAGGTCACGCTTAAATTCTTCTTCTCGTGCGCGTGATTGTTAAGAAACTCGTTAGGAGGGAGGCGATTTACTGCAGTTCGATTCTCACTGGGTTGCTCACACTTTGTATCCTTGTGCCACACTTACGTAAGCTTAGTAAATAACGGACAATGTGTTCGATTATCACGAGGTATCTCAAAATTGAGGCGTAGTCATTTTTGATGGGTACCAGCCGTAACACAATCGTTAATCAGCTAGTTATTATTCGGATATTACAAAAGTGGTGAGTACGATTCTCACAGGGCGCTCAAACATGGTGTCTCTGTATCAGACGAGTTAAAACTTCGATAATGTTCATACTTAAATTCTATTATAAACTTTCATACCTTAAGTCCTGAGTATGACGATAAACTACATCCGGCATCAAGGACTCTGATTGGGAGATTGGAGGGTTTGAGGAGCGTGTATCTACCTCTTAATTAACTTTGTTCCTGGTCCAGTCTGACACGGGGTGGTAGCACCTGTCTGGGTCCCAGTTATGGACAAATAATGAACCCACAAACAAATACAAAACATTATGAAAATATTAAATTATATTTTTGTAATAAAAATACCAGCAATGCATTCTTATATAAAAAAAGCCAATAATATATATATATATATATATATATATATATATATATATAGTAAAATCACCAAAAATATATTTTATCTGGAGTTGATGTCATTATATTATGTTTAGATCATTTAGATTTCAGCATTAAATAAATCTTAGAGGTTGATATGCCGCTAAACAAAATCAGCCAACCAACCTTATACCTTCAAATGTTTTTATAAGATTTATTCTGTCAAATGTTTCCATAAACCTTATTCTTTAAAGAATCTCACAATACCGATATTACGAACTTTTTTTATTAACCTTGTTCCTCCAAATGTTTCTCCAAACAAGATTCCTTAAATTTCCTGTCTCAATAAAAAAAAAAATTAACAGCACTTTCGCCATATCATATCTTTGTGTTTGTCACACTGCCTTCTGCTCATGCGTGCTTGTAGTTGGTCACGTGATCAAAGTTTCAGCCTGAATGCGCCAGTTTTCTTGCTGCTGTTACAGTGTAAACATGGCCGCTCCGCTAGCAGTGTTCACAAAAGAGGAAAAAAATTGTACCACACACAAACACTCCCACACAACAAATACAATTACGAAAATATACATAACACACAAAAAAAAAACCTTTACAACATACCATCACATCATAACACAAACAAACATAGGTCAGAATGCATGTGCATTAACAAAACCAACACTTATAAATACCACCTAACACAACAAACCAAACCTAACAACTATTATCCATATCAAGGAACACCATCAAAATACCCCGAAAATCTCTATATACAATCTATATTCAATCTATACAGAAACAGCAAATCCAAAAACATCTGGAACACCCCTTGTGACAGCAACAGACACATTTATATGTAACCATCTGGAAACAACAGCCCCAGTTTTGTCAAGAGAAAGTCTTACTGGATAGAAAAATGTTCCAGTTTTCTGGATGTGTTCGGAACCTCGACCTACAAAAAAATCCAAACCAAACAACCTTACATACAAACAAAGACAAGCCTTAGAGAGAATCCATACAAATAACTAGTTATAAAGAAAGCAGATAAAGGCAGCGCTATAGTAATCATGGGCAAAATCTACTATAAAACAAAAATTCTCGAAGCACAAGTGGATAAGAATAACTACAAATTAATCGACACCAACATAGACAAAAATATTATATCAAAAATTACAAAACTCTGCACGACATATAACAAAAAAAGAAAAGAAAATGATTTTCTAATAAACTCTGCACCACAAACAAGTCATTTCTACGTACTACCAAAAATTCACAAATCGAGTGAAATAAAAGCAGCTATCCAGCCATAAAAATCTGAATACATTAGCATTCCAAACCCAATTAAACTTACATTCAGGCCCATAGTAGCAGGACCAGCCTGTCCAACTAGCAGATTCAGTAACTTAATAGACACAATACTACAACCATTTACTAAGCAAATTAAAAGCTACATCAGAGACGATATTCACTTCCTTAGTTCCATACGGCAAAAAGTTGATCCTGGAACACGTATGGCTACTTTTGATATCAGTAGCTTATATAGCAACATAACCATTGATTAGGTTAACAGGCAATCTCGTTCTGGATTGAAAAACATCCAGAAATGCTATTAGGTTGGTGCAAAAATAATGACGTATTAATGTCGTTTTTTGACGTATTTTTTAACGTCAAAAAACGACATTGTTACGTCATTATTTTTGCACCAACCTAATACATTCCAGATTCACTGAGGAATTGATTATCGATAGTATAGACCTAATTCTAAACAATAACACGTTTGAGTTTGACAAGAGAAACTGTATCTAAACCCTAGGTATCGCAATGGGAACAAAAATAGCACCTATATATGCCATCCTAACATTAGCTTACCTAGAAGAAAACCTCTATTAAAAGATAAAACAAATATATGGGGAAAAATATAAAAACCCACTTCACTAAATCCTGGAAATGATACTTAGATGATTGCTCCATTATCTGGAAATCCTCATGGGGCGATATTAGGTAAAATATGAAAAATAAAATATAATATATATATATATATATATATATATATATATATATATATATATATATATATATATATATATATATATACTAAAACAAATCCGCATTATAACCAAAAATGATTGCGGTTTCTATCTTTCTTTTAAAATATGTATTATTCTCTCGTTGGAAAACATTTTTTCATATATATATATATATATATATATATATATATAGTGCTGTTCGATAAAAGTGACTCGGCTGATTTTTTACTTAAAAATTTTTTCGCCTATTGTTTTTTGGGGTCAAACTAATTTTTAATCTTACTAATATAAAGTCCCCTTCCCGATCACCTAGTAAAAAAGTTTACTCACCCGAAGGTATTCTATTGATAATTATAATTTTGGATATAAATGAGATTTAGGGTAAAACTCTGCAAAAAAAAAAGTGACTCACTTATTTCCTGCAACTAGTAATCAATAGAAACATAACCAAACAGCTTTAAATAAAGAATAATGGAGGTATAATTTATTTATAATAGGTAATATAGTTCGAAATATTTAATAATCTATGGGTCCTCCTTTATTTTGAATAGCCTTTTCAACCCTTTTTGGCATTGACTTGATTAGGTTCTGGCAAATCTCATCTCCAAGCATTGAATTCCATTCGGATATGAAATTCACAATCAAATCCTCTTTGTTGTTCAACTGCTTTTTCGAGAGCCTTTACTTTATAATGCTCCATAAGTGTTCCCTGGAGTTGAGGTCAGGAGATTGGGGCGCCCATGTCATAACACTCACCTGAATCTCATCAAAGTATTCCTTCATCAATTTTGATTTGTGGAGGAAGCATTATCCTGCATAAAAATGAGCTTGGTGGGGTCGATTTGCACCCTTTCAGCAGACGGGAGCAGACAAGACTATAAATTCTCTTCTACTGCTCGCTCCTGAGGGTCTTTTCAATAGGTTTTAAGAAACCAGTTCCATGAAAAGAAAAGCATCCCCAGAACATTATACTGAATAAATGCTTGACAGTATTTACTGCTAAATTCGAAGAGCTTTCAAAGCTCCTTCTTCGGATTTTAGATCGCTTATCCTTTGAATTTAGTTCAACTTTCGTTTCATCGGAGAAGAGAACATTTAGTAAAAAAACAACTGAGTCACTTTTATCGAACAGCATTATATATATATATATATATATATATATATATATATATATATATATATATATATATATATATATATTCAGTTGTATGGATATTAGTTTGCAAGCCTGGGTTTCACGCTTTTGCGATAATCAAATTTTGTCGGATGATCGCAAAAGCGTGAAGTGAAACCCGGGGTTACAAAATAATATCCATACAACTGAATATATATATATATATATATATATATATATATATATATATATATATATATATATATATATATGTATGTATGTATGTATGTATGTATGTATTTCCCAGAATTAGGGACGGTAAAAGTACTTTATAGTTTTGTGGACCAAATTTACAAAAAAAAGGGAAGGGTTCTGATAAAAGGGATTAACCATAGGTTTGTGGGATTCAGTTCCTTAGAGAAATAGAATATATATATATCTAACAAATATCCTCAGGAAATTTATGATTTCTCACTTCCTTTCTGGGCTTGCCAATGAGTCGCACCAAAAAACAAACTACACACGCACGCACACACACGCAGTCCAACACAAACTCATTTGCGAGTATCAATAAAACAGACATTTTTATATTTCATTTCAGTTATTAAGTCCAAAGTATGAAAGTAAATCGCTTGACGAACCAAGAATAACAAAGAATGAAAGAAATACTAGTCAAAAATGAATAATAATTGACAATGCTTGATCTAAGAAATTCAAACAACTTAAAAATATTACATCTTATTAGTACTTGGTATAAATAAGCAAGAGAAATAAGATGAAAGAAATACTAGTCAAAAATGAATAATAATTGACAATGCTTGATCTAAGAAATTCAGACAGCTTAAGACTATTACATCTTATTAGTACTTGGTATAAATAAGCAAGAGAAATAAGATAAAAGAAATACTAGTCAAAAATGAATAATTATTGACAATGCTTGATCTAAGAAATTCAAACAACTTAAGACTATTACATCTTATTAGTACTTGGTATAAATAAGCAAGAGAAATAAGATGAAAGAAATACTAGTCAAAAATTAATAATAATTGACAATGCTTGATCTAAGAAATTCAGACAATTTAAGGCTATCACATCTTATTAGTACTTGGTATAAATAAGCAAGAGAAATAAGATGAAAGAAATGATTGGATGAATCTGAACGAAATACGTTACGAATTAAACTAAGCACAGCTGACTTTTAAATGTTGAAAGATTTTCGGATTTTGATGTCTTGGTCGGGTCTCGTTTTTCTTTCGTTCAAATCTTTTTTTTTTTTTTGCTCATGCTAAGTCTAATAAAAAACACTATATAAAATTCACTATTTCTTATTCATAATGTTGAATGTGTTAAAATCATTCAACTTTTTGACAAGAAAAATCTGAAGCTGATATTAAAAATTGCCACAAAGCATTGTTGATTTATTTAAGATGGAATCATCTGTTATGACATGTCTCTAATTTGTATTTAGATACAGTGTATTTATTTTCATTTTTTCTAGTTGAATTGTTCACCTATATTGCATAGGATCCATTATTGTACATAATTAGGTTACAATAAAATTTGTATATCAGATTTGTGGTGTAGAGGAACGAAACCCTTGTACCGGCGCTGGTGGTCGCTAATCGTTACTTGATAATGACAATTATGTTATACAGCGCTTGGAATAGCGAAAGATGCCTTTCAGAAACTAAACAAAGTAATACATTTAGAAACAAAGAAAAGTAGGCTGATCTGCACACTCGAACCTAGAGTTAAACTTCCGCGGCAAACTTAAATTGATGATCGAAAAAAAAAACCTTTTTATTGTTTATTTATTGACAGAAACAAAGCAATTTATTATAATTTGTATTAAAAGGATAATAATTAAAATTCTTAAAAAAAAAAATTATTTTTCTGTTTCTTATAATTTAACATTTAATGAGATATCTGTACTTGACGCTTTTAGAAGATTTTCCTTACACGATCAAATTTTGGGCAGGCAACTCTGAAATCTTTTTCTATTGATTCCAGCTGTGATCGTTTTTCGCTTTTAATATTGTTTCTTGCAGAAAAAATTTTTTTTTACTTTAAATGACAAAATCCAAAGACTGATATGCAATATGATTGGTCCTGACCTGGCATCTCGACTCCAGTCTCTTTCTCACAGACGTGAAGTGGCTTCCTTCTGTGTTTATTCTGCAAGTATTTTCACGGCATTTGCTCTGTCGAGCTATTTTCACTGGTGTCCCAACTGCCTGAATTTAAGCGTGCTATAAGTTGGCATCTCGGTTCCACTCTTTTACTGTCAAAACAGTTAAATGTAACCACCTCTTCTACTCCAACAGATTCTTCTCCCGCACTTCCAGACAGTGGAACTCCCTTCCTCTTACTTGCTTCCCTGATAACTATAATCTTCAAAAATTGTTTATTTATTATCAGAATGACATACTCGTATAATCAATTTAAAGAAGTTTTATTTGTGATAGGTACACGTATTGTACTTTGGATTCTTTCGAAGATAATTTAATTAATGACCTTTAAATATTTTCGCGGCACACATATGTTTCTCTCGCGGCTCACCCGTATGCCGCGGCACACCGGCTGGAAATCACAGCCCTTTATGGTACTGAATGTTGAACAATTTCTTCACAGATGAAGATAAGACTTTAAGAGACAGGGATGTTGTTCTCCAGGATGTTGATAATGCCATGGACAAAACACATGTTTAAGTAGGATCGTTTAAAGGAAAAGCGAACGAAATCGAAACGCATTTTCAAAATAAAAGACAGCTAAAATTTCTGAGACATGTAATCAGAAAGAAAAGCTCGGAGAATTTAACACTTACAAGGCATGAACGGAACATATGAGCAACGAGGACGTTTTAAGGAGTGCAAGAAAAAAAACATATACAGAGACATTTAAAATTTCCGAGACACGTTATAAGGAAGAAGGGTTTGGAGAATTTAACACTCACAGGACGCAGTGAAGTTAAGAGGGACATGGCGAAACAGCATCGCTGTAGGTGTATTAGAGAGTTGTGACTAGGAAGCATGGTAAAAAGACAGACGTTGATTAGAAGTACAAAGCAAAGGAAGCTGTCGAGAGCCATTATCATCCACATTTTGAAAGGAAATGGGAGATAAAGGTATAGTAAGTCGTTGGTATTGTCAAAGTATCAAAGTACGGCTACGTATGTTATTATAGAGAACATTCAAAATGAATTAAAACACCTGTGGTATCCATTGACACTGTTGTGGAATTATTTCGTAGTGGAGGCTTGTATTTGTACTAAATCGGTCCTAAAATAGGTTCGACGTACAAAACGTTAGGAACTTGATATAATAGGTATTACGCAGAGTAATCTTGTTGTATTCGCTGACTACTTTCGTATTCGACTAACTGTCGACTACTGTCATCCGACATCGACGCTATTTAGTAACAGCCCCACGCAGTCACGTGTGGCACAAGGCCGAATTTAATGTGGTGTTCCCGAGCCCGTAGGCTCGGCCAAATACCCCCGTTGACCCCGCATATACGGGATCGGGTCTGTCTACCTCTCCGGACGAAACTCTGCCCTTCGGCAGAGTCTCGTCCGGGTTCCTCTCTGACAGAAGGCAGAGAGTTCGACCTTCCTCCGACATCGACGCTATTTAGTAACAGCCCCACGTAGTCACATGTGGCACAAGGCCGAATTTAAAGTGGGGTTCCCGAGCCCGTAGGCTCGGCCCCAAAATCCCCGTAGACCCCGCATAAACGAGATCGGGTCTGTCTACCTTCCCGGATGAAACTCTGCCCTTCGGCATAGCCTCGTCCGGGTTCCTCTCTGCCCGAAGGCAGAGAGTTTGACTGTCGTCTGATATCGACTAGTATTTAGTCACCCACCCCCACGAGGGTATCATGTGGCACAAGGCCCGTTTAACGTGGGATCTCCGAGTCCGTGGGCTCGGTCAAAAATATACCCTTTGAACCCGTATAAACGGGTTCAGGGTCGGTTTACTTCCCGAAGGAGATACCGCCCTTCGGCGTAGCCTTGTTCGGGTTCCTCCCCGCCCGAAGGCAGAGAGTTCAACCGTTCAGCCGGTCGTCCGACATCAACTGACCGTCGTTTCTCTTACTACTTCTACTTATATTATATTAGAGAGAGTCTATTAACTATAGAATAGATGTATTTCACCATAACTGACACAGAGTAATTCTTTTAAATACAGAACGAAAAGCAAGTATGACTGCAGAGAAAGCTAAAAAAAAGAAAACAAACAAAAAAAAAAACAATTCAGCGAATCTTTGAGGATGCGAGTCCTAAAAGTACATAACAAAAATATTTTATTCAGCAAAAAAAGTTTGCAATGACAGAAGATACCAAAATTATCATCTATCGCTTCAATGGCGAGGTACAGTTTAGGAAAGTGATATCCAGTGACAAGGTCTATTGCATACAAAACTGGCACTCCCATTCAAAATTAAACATGTTCTCTAACGCTTAGATTGCCACGAGATCAACAATTCCCTAGGGGGGGGGGGTGATGTTTATTAAAATCGTAATTCAATAGGACTAATGATGATAATCGATTTTAATTATTATTACATTTGTTTTCAAGATAGCTATTTATTTCTTCAAAACTTCCCTGGATGGAATACATCGAAAAGGGGACGTCAAACTGGCCACATCCCACTGGGTGGGAAGAGACGGAAGGGAGACAACCGCACTTCCTCAAATTCAAAATATGGCTTCCATAATATAGCTGTATTTCCGCAAAATGATAAGTGCGAACTTAGACTAAAAGGAAACGGATATGGGAAGGGGTAATTAATTAAGAAACCGCCTGTTATTTTCAACGATTTTTATCCCTAAAATGTTTTTTCCTAAAAAAGGAAATATTTACACCTGTTCTTGATGATTTAAAATCTACGAATTCTATTGAATCATGATGTTATAAAATCTAAAAGTTCTAGTGAATGTTGATCTTATAAAATCTACAAATTCCAGCGGATGTTGATCTTATAAAATCTACAAATTCCAATGAATGTTGATCTTATAAAATTTACAAATTTCAGTGAATGTTGATTTTATAATATCTGCAAATTCCAATGACTGTTAATCTTATAAAATGTACAAATTCCAATGAATATTGATCTTATAAAATCAACAAATTCCAATATCCAATTCCATGTGATTTTCCTGAGAACGTAACAGAAGTAAAAATCTTTGGTATTTTAAAATTATCAAATAAAACATTTTTTAAAAAAATTTATTAATATCTAGAATTGTTTCTAACTACCAGACCATATTTATTTAACATATCCTATCTATTTTCTAGCTACCAGTTTACATTGAGCTTGAAGATAGTTCATTTTTAATTGCAATCTATGCATCTATAAGTTGTAGAATTTAAGAATTTGAATTGCCTAATAGTAAATTATGAAATAAAGCTCGGAAATAAAAGGAAGTAAATTATTTCGAATTGTCGGCACGCTGACACATTCCTTAAAAAACAGGAAAAGAACAATAGATTTCGAGAACACTATCAATAAACAGCAACCCATTTTGAAAAATCGCTAAGTGGGAACAACTCAAGAGATGGTTAAATAAAGCGAAAACGTTATTATATGTAATAAAAGTAATATGAAAATTATATGTATTTTTATTTCGTATGTACATTCAACGACGAAATTATTCGTACACTCATCAATTTTGAATATTTTTATCCATTTCTCAGACTCTAATGCCCGTATGAAGCCAAATTTTTTATATGTTAAATTATTTGTACATTAGAAAATATCGTTTTAAATTGATTGATTCGTGTAAGTATAAGTAATTATTTTATCGGTGAAGCCTTCTAGACTATTTATTCAGTAGATAATTCCAGCAAAGAACATCACATGGTTTATAGTGTCACCATTGTTATTATTACGTTAACAACACAATGGGGAAGACAAATGATTTTAGCGTTGACTTGAGAGAGTGAATTATTAACTTCCACAAGTCAGGAAATAGTTACAGCTCTATTTCAAACCGGTTAGCTATCCCTAGATCTAGAGTACAATTCGTTATAAAGAAGTTTAAACCGTTTGACACGACAGAGAATTTGTCAGGGCGTTTAAGAAAACCCAAATTGTCACTGAGAGTTGTACGAAAACTGTGTCGCCATGTAAACATAAGCCCAAGAGTTGTCTCGAAAGACATCGTCAAAAGTTTGGAAATGATGGGTATCTGCGTAAATACTCGCACAATACAACGTTGTTTAAATAGAAATTAGTTGTTTGGAAACCAACCATGACAAACCCCTCTTCACAAACCTTCTCACAATTTGTGTTCAGTTCAATTTTGCCAAAACGTTCTTGGACAAAGAAAATTGATTTTGGGGACAAGTACTATGGAGTGATGAAACAAAAATTGAGCTTTTTGGACATGATGTGCAGAAAATTTGGCGCAAGAATGACGAGGCTTTCCTCCCAAAAAACAGAGTGGCAACATTAAAACATGGAGGCGGTTCGATGATGTTTTTAGCTCAAGGGCGACTGGACAATTAATTACAATAAGGGGAATAATGAAATTTGCAGACTATATCAAAATTCTGGATGAAAATCTACAACTATCAGCGCAAAACCTTCGGGGATTTACTTTCTAGCAAGATAATGATCCCAAACATACGTCTAAATCAGTGACTGCGTGGCTTCAGAAAAGGAAGATTACAGTTCTGCTATCGCTTTCAATGAATCCCGACTTAAATCCTATTTAAAATCTATGGCAAGAATTAAAAGTTCGGATAAATCGTCGGTTACCAAAAATCCTTCAGGAATTAGAATGAATTATTACTATTGAAGAATTGAAGAAAATTCCAGAAAAGACTTGCTCAAATCTCATCAAAAACTTTAGAAAACTATTGCAACAAGTTATAAAGATGAGAGGCCATGTTATTGACTATTAATATTTTGATAATTGTTCATTTTTTCTATTTTTCATTCTCTACGAATAATTTTGTTTTTTCCTATTTTGCATAATTCAAATTGTTGTATTTAAACCTATTGTTCTGAAAATTGAGTTTTATATTTCTTTTTTGGGCTTATTAACATATAAAAAACTGGTATCTCACGGGCTTTAGAGTCTGAGAAATGGATAAAAATATTCAAAATTGATGAATGTACGAATAATTTCGTCATTGATAGAAAATATCGCAGAAACGGATATATTTTATTCAGGGTACGATGGGTAAATTGTCGCCATTTTATATTTTTAATTTTGCGCATGCGCGTTGTTTGTTTTCGATTTTGTCGACTGCACAGTATAGTACGGTCAATGGGGCACCATCTGTGAGAAAAACAGCACCATTAGGCAATTTGCACCGCCAGAAATTTGGAAACGATATGCTGTATTCTCGCCGGAATCTCCAATACGAATATTTCAGAGTGTTTGGGTGTCAATATATATATATATATATATATATATATATATATATATTTCCGATTATTTTCCGATTTCTTTTTGTATTTGTAGGTCTGATGAATTGGATCGTGATTACGATTCCAATGTAATAAATTATAACCATGGAATATTAGTGTTTGAGCCTTTTATATTATATTCCTACTCAGTCCTGGACATTGAGTTCTACCTGGATTCTATCCTCTTGGGAATTTATATATATATATATATATATATATATATATATATATATATATATATATATATATATTGACCACTAATATTATCAATATGTGTGTGTGTGTGGCAGATGTAGATATGCTCACCTATCGTCCGGTTCATATACCTTACCCTGTCTTTTTTTTTTTTTTTTTTTTAAACAGGAATAGAGTTTTAAGCTTTATTTCCGGTTTAGGATGAGGTTTCTTGCGTCTTAGTGTCATTATTGTCTTCCCTGATGCGAAATGAGGCAAGTAAAGCCACTAATGGAGTTACTGACTGTGGAAGAATTAGAAACAGAAACATTACTAAGAACAAAAGAAAATTAATATTTAGGAGGACAGTAGATAGCGATTGACATTGCATTTAAATTTTCGAAGATTAAAGTTGATTGGAAAGCATAGAGCCAAAAGGAAGTTCCACAAGCGAGAAGTGTGATAGAAGAAACTGTTAGCATAGAACTTACAGTTATATCCAGCCAAATCAACCGTGAATTGATGAGGCCTTGTACTGCGCTTAAATTCATAAAGTCTAGGTACCATAGAAAAGAGTTCAGCCGAACAATCACCATGAAATTATTTATAGAAAAGGCAGAAGACAACCTTTTAGTGGTAGAAAAAGGACTGAAGCCGAGATGCCAGATCAGGGCCATTAATATTGCTGATTCTTCTTTGGATTTTATCAAGGAGCTCTAGACAAATAGCAAGAATACAGAAACATATAAGGCAGCAGTAATCTAATCATGGATAAATAGCGACTTATGGATATGGAGGATTTTGCAGAGACAAATTGCCTCAGACGATACAGTGAACCAACCTTTTTGGCAGTTCATCTATTTCTTCTATTCAGGCATTTTCTCTTCTTTTTTCCCTTTTCTTTTCTTGTGTTTTCCTTTATTTTCTTGTTTCTTTTCTTTTCTTTTCTTTTTTTCCTTTTATTTTCTTGTCTTGTCTTTTCTTGTTTTTTTTTTCTTTTCTTTTCTCTTCTTTTTTTCCTTTTATTTTCTTGTCTTTTCTTTTCTTTTCTTGATTTTTTCTTTTCTCTTCTTTTTTTCCTTTTATTTTCTTGTTTTTTTTCTTTTCTTTTCTCTTCTTTTTTTTCCTTTTATTTTCTTGTCTTTTCTTTTCTTGTTTTTTTCTTTTCTTTTCTCTTCTTTTTTCCTTTTATTTTCTTGTCTTGTCTTGTCTTTTCTTTTCTTTTCTTTTCTTGTTTTTTTCTCTTCTTTTCTTTCTTTCTTTCTTTCTTTCTTTCTTTTTTCTTTCTTGACTTCTTTGTTTTCACTCTTCTCCGAATGTCTCCAAGAGGCGAAAAGTTAATTAAAGGCAATTTGCTCTCATGCCTCTTCAACGAAAACCTCCAACTTACATCAGACCGATTTTTAAATTAATATGATTAACCAGCCAGTACGCTAGTCTGCTTTTCCTAGTGTGCGAATAAGACGCGCGGCGCCAATAAATAACTTGGCAACAGATTAACTTACGATAAAGAACTAATTTCGGCTGGCTTGTACGGTGGATTCTGCTCCATATCAAACGTTCCTAGGTTATTTAAATTCGAAATCAGTTTTTTTTTAATTATATTTAAATCAACAAGTCATTTAGACAGATCATGAGGAAAGAGAGCTTAGAGAATTTAACACTTATTGAAGCCAGGAGGAGAAGAAGGAACATCAATTAGCCTACTTAATGAAATTGTCCGAATTGATAACAGAACAGGGACAAAGATTGATGGTAAAGAAATCAAAATTACGTTATGCAGTGTCATGATCAGCCACCTCTCGAACGAGCACTACGCATAAAAGAAAATATAAGTGTTTACTTGATTTGGGAATAGGTAAATATGGTCATTTATATAGAAGTCTGTAAGTCAATAAGCATATACTTGATTCGAGAATAGATCGTTTGGCCACTGAAGGGTTTGAAAAGTCATAAATTGTTTGTTTTCGATCTTTTTTTTTCTTTTTTTTTCTTTTTTTGTAAGTTATAGAGCATCTCTTGGGGATTAAAATGGCTACGTATGATGTCCAAGAACCAGTAAAACTCATTGAGTTTGTTTTTTTTTCTATTCGAATGAAAGATCAATTATTCAAACTCAAAGAAAATACCGGCAATATTTTAATGCTAGAGTAATTCCTAGCGATAACATATAATTCAGAAGCTAATCACCCGGTTTGAAAGAACTGGATCAGTTGGAGATCTTCCGGAAAGAGGTCCTAAACGCACTGACTCAGCGGTGGAAGCTTGTACGGCAGAGCGTCCTTGAGGCTCCAGCAGCTTCTTCCCGTCGACGCTCTGCTCAACTTGGCATCGCCAGAACATCACTTCAGAAGATTCTAAAACTGGATTTTAAAATGTTTCCTACAAGATTCAAATGATCCAAACTTTACTACCCCAAGAGACACGTGTGTTTCTGAAAGTTATTTTTGTTTTATATGATTCAGTCTTTTAGTGGCCACTTTGTACCAGTCTATGGTTATTGAATATCAATATTGTAATATTTTTTTCTCCAGTTTACTTCTGTTGTGAAAAATAACAACTATGGTGGCCACTGAAAATATTATGTGGCCACTGAAAAGCTGAAGGGTTTGAAAAAGGCATAATTTGTTCGTTTTCAATCTTATATGTTTTTATTTTTGCAGGTTATAAAGAAGATTAGATTTGGAGATTAAAATGGCTACGTATGATGTCCAGCAACAAGTAAAAGTCATTTTTTTCTATTCCAATTAAAAATCAGATAAAATACCGGCAACATTTTAATGTCAGAGTATCTCCTAGCGATAACATATAATGCAGAACTTAATCGCCCGGTTTGAAAGAACTGGATCAGTCGGTGATCTTCTGGGAAGAGATCCTAAGCGCACTGTGCGTCCTGACGCAGGGATAGAAGCTGTACGACAGGATGCTCTTGAGGATCTATCAGCTTCTAATCGTCGTCGCCCTGCTCAAGTAGTCATCGCCAGAACATCACTTTGGAAGATTCTAAAACTCGATTTTAAAATGTTTCCTACAAGATTCAAATGATCCAAACTTTACTATCCCAAGATGCTCAGCAGCACTTGCAGTGCACCATTCGATTTCAACTCCTTGCCAAAGATAACGACATCTTTGTGAAGAACTTGATAATGAGTGATAAGGCCCATCTTCATTTAAACGGGTACATCAACAACAAAAAATGCATTATTTTAGGGTACTCGGAGAATCCCAGGGAATTACATCAGCACTGATTGCATCCCCCAAAATGCATAGTTTGGTGTGGTGTTATGTTTGAAAGAGTTATCGGCCCTTATTTGAAAGAGTTATCGGCCCTTTAAAAAGGAGGAAGGTCAGCTGGAAAGAACCAACGGGGAACTGCATGGGACAATGCTTGCAATTTTTTACGCCCAGCAGTCGAAGATAATCAGGAGATATGGTTCCGACAGGATAGAGCTACTGCGCACAATGCCGAGGCGACAATGGACTCTTGCGAAATATTTTCGGTAAAAGAATAATTTCGAAAAATGCTGAAATTGTTTGGCAACCTGACTACTAATTCTTACGCCCAAATTAACCAACACAACTACTCGTTAAGCTCTACGTTGCTTATAAAATATCCTTTATAAGAAGCCTCTTCTCCTTCTTCTTATGTACCGTATTCCTTTAAGATGTTGCCGTTCATGGCTCTCCACAGTTTCATATCCATTGTAGCTTTTAATAAATTATTTATCTTTCCTAAATTTAGCTCTGCTATCCTTGTACTCAAGCCCAGCATGTAGGTTATGCGTGGCTTTTTACTGTCTCTCTTGCCTTCAATCTGTTCTGTGAGTATCAAATTTTCCAAGCCCGCTTTCCTCATTGTTTTCTTTTCGGTGAAAGAATAATTTTGAAAAAAATGCTGAAATTGTTTGGCCCCAACATTCACCTGATTTGAAGGCACCAGACTTCTTTTTGTAGGGCTACTTAAAAGAACGGTTTTACGTAAATAAACCTCGAACAGTTTAAGGAGTTTAGGACCTAAAACCTTGCGTAAGGCCACGGAAAATACAGTGTAAAGAGCCTGTATTTTTGAGTAGGAAAATGGTGGTCATTTAAGAGATGTTGTTTTTCACACATAAATAGTGAAAAAATCCATTAATTATATTTGTAAATAAAATAAGAATTTTTTTAAAAAAAAAGTATTGCTTTTTTAAAAAAAAGTATTGCTTTTGAGTTATACGTAATTATTAATGGTCACCTTGACCATTAATAATTAAGTATAACTCAAGACCTTAATGTCAAGATAAAACGGTATTTAATTACAACCGCAAATAAATACTTAACAAGAACAAAGAAGTAAAAGTCAACCAAAAATCATTAACAATTTCAGTGAATACTTTGGTAGTATCATTACACACACACACGCACACACACAAACATTACACTCACACACACGCTTACACGCACACTTACACACAGATACATACATACACATACGCTTACATACACATATAGACACACTTACATACACACACTCTTACACACTCACGCACACTTACATACACACACACTTACACACATTTACGCACACACTTACGCACACACTTACATACAAACTTACATATGCACACACTTACACACATATGCACACACACTTACATATGCACACATGCACACACACTTAAATACATGCATACACACTTACATACACACACTTACATGCACACATACACACACACTTACATACACAAACATACACACACGATTACACACTTACATACACACTTACATACTCAGACGATTACATACACACATTTGCACATATACACATTTACGCACACACTTACATACAAACTTACATACGCACGCACATACACACATACGCACACACACTTACATATACACACATGCACAAACACTTAAATACATGCACACACACTTACCTACACACAGACACTTACATACACACACACTTACATACACACATTTACACACACATACACACACGCGCACATTTACACATACACACACACACACACAGACACACGAAAAATGCTGAAATGTCTTTTAACCAAATTTTGAGGAATGGGAATGTCTTCCTGATTTATTTGATTGATTTTTTTTTTTTTGTTTTTTTGCAGCTGTCGGAGATACAACAATATCTGGGAAGTGTTTTTAAGAGGGGACCGAACATGCGACCCCGAAATTCGAAGGGGCGTTGCCTCCCAAAAAGCTAAGCAAAGTATTAAGGAAAAGGAAGAAAAAGTACAGAAATGTTATGTAATATCAGTCTTCCTTATATGGTAGTGACTGCTAGACAATCTTCTCGCAGATGAAGAGGATGAAAAAAAGAAATAGAATTCTACAAAAGGATGCTGAGAATACCATGTACTTTACATGTGAACAATGAGGAAGTTCACGATTTACATTATTCGGACTATTGTCATCATCTTTGTCGCCATATTTATTACAACGTTTCGGCCGTTGTACGCTCCGGCCTTCTTCAGGTGGTTGGAATGTCGAAATGAACCCATTATTTCACTCACTGGGGTAGACTGTTCTAGTTCCACGTGCCATATCTAATGGATGTCAGTTATCAGTTATCGCCTGTTAATTCCTATCTCCAATTTCTCCACTGCCTTAACCGGGTATTGAACTCACACACTTTGGATCCATGTCACTGGATCTAACTAACGCCTTCCTAAGGACACATGGCACAGTGGATAAAAATTGCATTTCTTTCCTTCTTTGGCAGGCTTAGAAGTAGGTAGATATAATTTCCTCTTGGAATACATCGTGGGGTGCTTTGAAAGAAATACAATATATAACTCGACTGTCCTGTAACAGTTTACTACTTTATCTGGGTGGCTATGCGGAAACTGTCGTAAACATGCAACACGCTCGATGCGTTCGCTTACTTTCACTTTCACTTTCACTTTTTCAGTCGTACGAGTTTTAACCACACGTGTTCTCGTCGTCGTAAAGTCGAACCGTCGTAAGTTGCATATGTCGTAAGTCGACGACTACCTGTACTTGAGTCTAATATATACAATAGAAAGATACTTTAACGCAATTTACAGTGTGTCCCCCAAAAAATGAAGAAATAATTCTCAAGAAATCAAGCAACTAGGACCAACAATATCCAATTTAAATAATGCATATG
Source organism: Acanthosepion lycidas (assembly GCA_963932145.1). NCBI lineage: Eukaryota > Metazoa > Mollusca > Cephalopoda > Sepiida > Sepiidae > Acanthosepion > Acanthosepion lycidas. The sequence goes on along the minus strand of OZ010587.1, from coordinate 26,546,036 downwards.
AAGACAGTATTTATTATAAATGTATGTTCTTTTGTCATCAGATGTTTTCAAATTGATCTCCGTTACGATCAAGACATTTCTGACAACGCAATGGCATCACAAGCAGAAATCAACATTTCGATAGGTTTCTTGGACTTCTGTGAAAACTTTCCACCACCCTTTCTTGCTTCATAGGGCGGGGTTGATATCCATGGTCTTCCGAAATGTTTTTGTGCAGATCGTGTACAGTAGGCATGTGAAATTGAGGGTCCCCTGAGGGCCACATGGTCACATATGTGTTGTTATGAGAGCCATACACGACAACCAATTGTGCACTAATTGGAGTCATTTAATAAAATTTATTGTAGAATATTTTTGCTACTTAAATTTAAAAACACACAATGTGCATACAAATTTTTTAGTAGGATTCTTGAATACAAAGTGATATCTCTCCTCCAGGCCATTCACCTTGCCGTTGACTGACGGCTGTGTCTCCCCGCGACACCTAACAGCACAAGCGGAAGGAAAAAATTTAAAAGATGTATACAAAGTGATGAAATAGTTTGATAAAAAATAAATTTTTATAGAACATATACTTGCAGTTTGCAACAACAAACACATTGAACAAAAATTACAACAGTTCAAAATTGAATATTTATTTTCCACTATTCAGTCAGTTTTAGTTTTTTGTCCTGAGGCTTGACAACTCTTTTTACTGACAATTTTCGGTATGTCTGGCTGAAATGTCTGTGCAGTTCTCACTTTGATCAGACATGACATGTTGATTTTGTCATCGTGTGTTTTCAAATTGATGTCCATTATGAGCAAGAAATTGATGCCAACGCGACATAATAGAACCACAAGCAGTAATCAACATTTCGATAGGTTTCTTAGGATTTCTAAGAAAACTTTCCATATCCCTTTCTTGCTTAACTGGGTTTGGTTGATATACATGGTTTTCCGAATTCTTGTGCACGCCATGCATAGGGTCATCAGCTTTAAACTTATCTCTAATTCGTTTAACTGTAAGCCGCGTGGGTAGATCTGAAGGAAATTCTCTTCGATATCGCCTTTCAACATCAATTGCATTTTCGTAATTCCAGTAGCATTTCAGAATGAATTTTATTTTGTTCAATGCTAAGACTGGATGGCATTATTAATACTAACGTGTAAATCTGGAAAGAAAGCAAGTTGACTTGAGCTCCACACTGTAAAAGTCTGTATACATTTATATATTTTTTTTGTTTTTTTTAATTATTTCGCCCCAATCAAGATATTAAAGCCTCTAAGATGCAAGGGGTTAATGAGTTTTAAAGAGGCTGAGAAAAATACTATTAAGGAGAGAGAACAATAAAAGAACAAGAATTAAGAAGACAGAAGGTAACAATTGACATTGCATTTAAAGTTTTGAAGATCAACGTTAACTGTAGAGGCCGAAAGACAAGCGCGAAAGGAGAGGAAAGAAACTGTAAGCACAGAACTTACGGTTATATCTAGTCATTTCAACTGTAATGATGGGACAATTGCTACCAATCTAGTACTGTTCTGAAATTCATAATGTCTAGGTACTATAGAGAAATGTTCCTCAGGACAATTACCATGAAAGAATTTATAGAAAAGACACAGGGAATCTACATTACGACGGTGGGAAAGTAACTGAAGCCGAGATGCCAGGTCATGACCAATAACGTTGCAAATTCTTTGGATTTTATCAAGAATCTCTAAATATATAACAGGTGCACCAGACCAGACGTGGCAGCAATATACAAAGCATGAATGAATGGTAGACTTATTTATAAGTCTACAATTCTAGCGATGGAAATTGTCTAGCATGGTACAGTGAGTCAACTTTCCTAGCAGGAGATCTAGCAATTGATTCAATATAATCTTTCTACTTTATGCTAGCGGGGAATGTCAGCCAGAAATGACGCAACGAATCACTCTCCTGGAGCTTAACATCAGCCGTGCTAATGAAAGGGGTCTCTCAGATGATTGACAGAGAGCAGTTTTGTTTGTGAAGGTGTTAAAACAAATAAGAAACCATTACTTACCACAAACAGGAGACTGTAGGCCATGTTTGAGAGAAACTGTCAATTTCGACCTTATCGAACTGATTAAAGGTCGGACGAATTGGACAGCCGAGTTCGAATTCCAGTCGGATCCATTACATTCACTTACGTGCTAATGCCCTTGGGAAAGGTATGAATCATCCTCTTCTCTCCCACAGCTATGGGTAAAGAGCAGAATAGACTGGGTCTATGAAAAACCGGTCTAGGAGAAAGTAACTCTTGAATTCAAAAACTATATATAGCCCTGGCGTAGCCCATACTAAATACAATGCAACCCTGATATAAGAGACCTGAATATAAGAGAAACCCGGATGTAAGAGAGATTTTATCTGGTCCCAAATTAGAGCCATACTTACCTAAACAAAATAGACCAAACCCGGATATAAGAGACTTATTATCCGGTCCCGACAACTCTCTTATATCCGGGTTACACTGTAGCTAAAGAAAGGATTGTTCATATTGATTCTATGATCCCAACTACGGTCGAATAATGATAATAATTAAGACAGGAGTAAAAAGTTATATCATCAGCATAAGTAGCGAGTTGAAAACTCATAGCATCAGGAAAGTTCTTGATGGAAATTAGGAACAACGTATGTCCACGGAAAATAACGTTTTTAATAATTATTTTTTTTAATTTTCCCTTTTTTTTTTTTTTGTTTTGTTTTTTAGTTGCTTTAACTAAACTGACATCTTGGCGTTGCTTGTGATTTAATCAAATTTTAGTACAGCTGTTTTTTCTTATTTTCCTTGTTTTTCTTCCTCGATTTCCTTTTCTGAATCTGCTTCGTTTCTATCGCTTTTTCCTCCTACTTCCCCTTTACGCTTCGTCCTCTTTCTCTTCTGTTCACATTACTTCTTTTCCTCTCCTTCTCTTCTCTTACTTTTTCCTTGTTTTAGCTGCTGTTGATTTCTCTCCTTCTTTTTCTTTCTTTCTTTCTTTTTTCCGTTCTTTCTTTCTTTTTTCTTTCTCCCTTTCTTCTTTTTCTTTCTTTCTTTTTTCTTTCTTTATTCCGTTCTTTCTTTCTTTTTTCTTTCTTCTTTCTTTCTTTCTTGCCACTTTCTCTATCTCTACGCTCTTTTTTCTATCACTGTTGATTTCGCTACTTATTTTTCTTTCTTTTTTCTTTCTTTCTTTCACCCCTTCTTCTCTTTCTTTCTTTTTTCTTTCTTTCTTTCTTTCTTTCTTTCACCCCTTCTTCTCTTTCTTTCTTTCTGTTTTCTTTTATACTTCCTTTTTTTCCACTTTCTCTATCTCTACGCCCTTTTTTCTATCTGTTGATTTCGCTACTTATTTTTCTTTTTTCTTTCTTTCACTTTCTTTCTTTCTTCCTTTCTTTCTTTCTTTCTTTCTTTCTTTCTTATTCCGTTCTCTCTCTCTTTCTTTCTTTCTTTCTTTCTTTTTTCTTTTTTTCTTGCCACTTTCTCTTTCTCTACGATCTTTAACTATCACTGATCCTCTCCCCACTCGCCTCCACACCCAACCTTTAGTGCAAAAAGCAACAAATTTCTTTTCCGTTTTCCATCATGTGTATACGTTTCCGGTCCGGATGTTCCGGTGTCTATATACGCATGTATATATAATTTGGACCTTGACTTCGCAATGTATTTGCTTATTGCTTACTGTGTACACACACATCCGGGTCTGTTTGTGTGTTTTTGTCTTCCAGTGTACACATGGGCGGGCATGAGTGTATGAGCAAAGTGAGTAGGTGGGTGTGAGGACAGTACGTCGCTCTATACACCTCTTGAGTATTACGGATTTTATCAGTACCACAACGTACTTAATGCTTTTTTTTTAAATAAATAATGCCAGTCAAACGCTATATCAAAAGAAGTTATATTCCAAGTTTTAGAATCAACTTCCATTTCTTCTTCTTCTTCTTCTTCTTCTTCTTCTTCTTCTTCTTCTATGAGTCGTGTCCCGTCAAGACGCGGGCGATCATGGACCTTCACAATTTTCTTGACTTTTTTAGCTCTTAGTAAATGTTTTCTTTCTGCTATTTCTCCCAATTCCTGATCTACCAATCATTTACACAAGCTCGCTTGGTATGTTCTTTTCGACTTTTCTCTTTTCCTCTTGCCTTCAATATTTCCTGTGAGTGGCGAATTTTCTAAGCCCCCTTTCCTCATTACGTACCCTCGAAATTACAACTGTCTCTTTCGTTAAGTATAATTGTTCATTTGTACTTTTCTCTGTAAGACTTTGTCGTTGCACACGTGTTCAGTCCATGTCATCCTCAAGATCCTTCTGTAGAACAACATTTCTGCAGCCTCAAGTCGGTGAGGAGATTGTCCAGAATTACTTTTTCTTTGTCTCGAACTTAATTTTCTTGCTTCTTAATGCTTTGCTTAGCTTTTAAAAGACATCTTTCGATATCCCAGTGCACCTTCTTTAAACAGTCGGATGTAAATTGCCAAAATCTGGTTCATTTTCAATTGACATAATCTTATTATGTCAATTGGAGCCCTATCTCTTATTTTTGTCCCATCAGACCAATAAGCTCCAATTTCATTAGATACCTCCTTTTTTAATCAGTTCACACAAAGCAAGGCGATAAAGCCACTAAGACGCAAGGTGGGGGTGTATTTATTCCCAACTCATTTTGCCTGCACATGAACACTACTTCAAAACGACAATATTCTATATACAAGAATTAATGCATTTTCGATTAATGCGTTTGCGATTAGTGAGGTAAAATTTTTATATACCCAAATTCGATTAGTGCATTCATAATACTCGATATATATATATATATATATATATATATATATATATATATATATATATATATATATATATATGTTCAAGGAAGAAATTTGGGTCACTAATAGACAAAAAAGAGAATGTCTAATATCGAGAATATTTAACATCCAAAAACATAAGGAAAATTAAATCCTTTTAATAATATGTGAAAATATACACTCTTTGCCTGATGAAAATCGCGAAACCGGAAACACTTGTAGTAAAATTATGGAAAATAAAGCATAATATATTTAAAAAAATAAAAATACACATTACAATCAAAAACATTTGCGGTTTCTCTCTTCTTTTTTTTAATATACACACTTTTCTCTCATTGGAACTACTATAACATCTCCCCTTTACACACACACACACACACACACACACACACACACACACACACACACACACATATATATATATATATATATGTATATATATATATATATATACATGGTTCAGTCTAATTTATGATCCTTGTTTGGGTTTTTTTTAATTATAAACTGTATACTTTCGATGGGTACCTGAATTTTACCAATAAAGGATATAGTGTCCATCCCTAATGATGACCGGAGAACCCGTCGAAAGTACTTACATATTTAAGGAAGACATAATACAGTTTATAATTTGAAAAAAACAAGGATCATAGCATTCATGGAGTGGTTAGTGGGTTAATGCATTTTTAAAATTTAGTTAGCGAAGGGATTTCGCCATTTTATCTCATTAACTTTACAAATTTACTTTTTGTATGAATGACTCATTATAATATATATATATATACATTATATATATATATATACATATATATATAATGACTCATTATATATATATATATATATATATATATATATATATGGTGGTTAGAATGTTCGCTTTCTGGCCATGAGACCCAGGTTCGAATCTCACCATGCTCGATTTGTCAGGAGGGTGACTTCTTGATGTTATCGGTCTGGAGGAAGCGAGTCCACTTTTTGGAAAGTGCCTGAAAAATCATACGGTTTGACGGAAGCCTTGTGAGTGAAAGTGAGTAGACGGAACTCCTTGGGAACTGTCAGTGATTGTGCTATCACGAAGTTACAAGTCATCGTCACCGAGGAATTTGAGTGTACTAGCCTTGCTCAGTCTGTTCAGCACGCTAGATAACGCGCTGTCTCCCAGAAACTGTAACTAACGTCTGCTCCGCATAGTTACAACGTAAACCACAGGTTGTGCTTGAGCACATGGGGATTAGCGAGCCGCCTAAGTAGACTGACGACATCCTCGGTTACGATTGGCTGCGCCATTTACATTTTTTGCATATATATATATATATATATATATATATATATATATATATATATATATATATATATATATATAATTTGTGTATTTAGGAAGCAATCTTTCTTTCATGCACATTTCATTGAAAACGACAGACAAGGTGCTTTTATTAAGATTTTTTTACAATTTCTCATGCGATCTAATAATATTTTTCTTTCCGGATGATAAATTATATAAAAACTGTCCGAATGTTCTTTTTATCCGAGCGCTTTCGGCTATACATTTAGCCATTTTCAAGGATTATATTTTAACTGTTAAAATAAGAAATAGTTTGTTGTCTGTATGTTTTATAAAATGTTTTCATTTTTCAAAATACAAAATTTATGGTGTCCATGTTCAAAGTTAATATTATTAAGTGTTGATTTTTTTGTTTTTGAATATAAGGCTTCCATTATTTTTAGTCATTTTTTTTTTGCATGTAGATGATGCTGTTATATTAGTGTTGTCAACAAGTATGTTACCAATAATGTCCGGTAGACCGAAAGACAGACTCTCGGCGACTGTCGAACTCTCTGCATTAGCAGAGGGGAACCCGGACGAGGCTTTGCCGAACGGCAAGGTTTCGTCCGGGGAGGTTGACAGGGCCTGAACCCGTCTAGGCGGATTCAGAAAGGCCATATTTTTGGCCGAGCCTACGGGCTCGGGGATACCCACATTAAAACGGCCTTGTGCTACATTCGATCCTCGTGGGTGGATTGATAAATAAAAAAATAAAAAAATAGTGTCCGGTAGGTCTCCATGAATATTCAAATGAGATCTTATTGAGGTATGATCAGAAAGTTAAAATATAATCCTTGAAAATGGCTAAATAAATAAATAAATAAATAAATAAATAAATATATATATATATATATATATATATATATATATATATATATATATATATATATATATATATATATATGATAACTATCGCTTTTTACAGAAGAAGTCTATCTCTTCCACGTTGAGCTGAGCGGGCATGTACCCGCAGGTCATTTAGCAAACAAGCGTCTCTCCTGCACATCTTTTTACATATATGACACACGAAAGTCTTTTTGGAGAGTCTTCAAAGGGACTTTCTCCTCGTGCATTCTCATCTGCCGATTCAGTCTGCCGTGAGAACTGCAAATTTGATCGCAAAAACATCCCTACAGAAAGGACATTCACACAGTCGGCCGATTTTCACGTGCTTCTTCTTCAGGCACGAGACCAAACCACCTTTTCCCCGCAGAAGTTACATACAAAGCTCAGACTGAACATATTCTGGGATCGAGTCCGCATCACATTTCCTAAGTGCTTTTTTTACACTTCAAACTTTTTGACCGCAAAACAATTGCAACCATCAAAAACTAACTTTCTTCATCCAGCAAGACATATACTCTACATTTTTTTTTACTCACTCTTTGGCACTAATTTCAAGAGTTTTCAGTTTGTCTTTACCAACATCCTTGAAATGTTTCTTGGCTTTGAGCCTGGGTCGCTTACCCAAGCGAGCACTCCGTAAAAAAAAAGGTGGTTTGTGATCAACGATGAGGTTTTGGAGAGGATGCATACAAGGAGGAAGCTTATACTTAACATCTGAAAGAGGCAGCTGAAAATTCTGGTACACGTAATGAGAAAGGAAAGTTTGAGGAATCTGATAATCACAAGACAGACAGAGGGAAAGAGAGACAAGGGAAAGCAACACGTGACACACCTAGCGGGAGAAGTGGAGAGCCATGATCGCCTACGTCCTGAAGGGACACGGCACATAAAAGAAGAATAATTCTAATGAATTAACTTTTTTTTTTATTTATTAACCCGACAGATTATTATCACTTTAAACTTTATTTTTAGTGGATACTCGTATTTGAGTAGACGCCTTGTTTATTTATTAAACAGGATATTTATTTATTTTCGTCTCTTTACCTGATATCCACTAAAAATAACGTTTCATATAATAAAAATCAGTTGTATTTTAATAGATAAAAAAATTATTAATTATTTCGTTTACGTTCGGATATAAAACTCAGCAGATATTATAATTTCAAAGAATCTATGACTAGGGATATTTTGCTTAAAAGAACTCTTGCTCGATCAGCAAAGTTTCTTTGTGGCTGAGTCGATTATGGCACGTCAGATCTAATGACGATTTCCTCTGCTCAGAAAGAACGCAGGTTCAAATCCTGCTGAATAGCGCATATTTTTCTTGAATAAGTTTTCCCGAATATTCAAGACGAAAATAAATAAATATACTGTTTAATAAATAAACGGAGTATCTACTCAGATATGAGTATCAAATAAAAATCGCCATTTTGTATTTTTAATTTCACGCATGCGCGTTGTTTTTTTTATTTTGTCGACTGCAATACGAGCATTTCACTGTGTTTGCGTGTCAATCTGAGGATTATGCAGAGGATTCGGAAACAGTTGAATGAGTTTAATGATGATTATGAAGTTACTGCAGCTCGGAAAACTCACTCTGATCGTTCTGATAAGAAAAGAACTCCCGAATTTGACTCAACACGAAGGCCTTACATCAAGTGCTTTGAGAAGACAGTGCTGCTTGGGTGAAGAGGGTGGCCTCTGGAAGAATCTATGTCTGGCAACAGGACTCTGCACCATGCCACACAAGCGGGAGAACCTAATTATGACTGTTAGACGATTTCTGCGGCTACATCATCCCTTACATCTGGCCACCTAACTCCATCCACTTCATTATGTGTGGAGTGCAGTTGAGCGAGAGACCAACGAAACTCCTTGTAACACCAAACATGAACTGAAGGCAAAGATTATGGCAGCAGTCACCAACTTAAACAAGGAGACAATCCAAAAGAGTCGCTGGAGATTCCAAAGTCATCTGGAGGCCGTAGTTAAAGACAATGGCGATTTTATTGAATAAATTTACTCTTTTGTATTTCAAGACATTTTTGTGCCATTTTGATAAATATATCTGTTAAAATGAGATGTCGGCGTTATTTTCGTTTTGCTTCATTTAGACGACAATGTATCCATCGCACCATTTATATTTGTTCAAATGAGTTGTCACTGTTATTTTCATTTTTGCTTCATTTAGACGACAATTTATCCATCGCACCATTTATATTTGTTAAAATGAGGTCATTGTTATTTTAATTTTTGCTTCATTTAGACTACAATTTATGTAGGGGGGGGCGTTGATAGAGAGAGAGAGAGAGAGAGACCAACAAAACTCTTGTGACACCAAAGATGAAATGTAGGCAAAGATTATAACAGCTTTCACCAACTTAAACAAGGAGACCGTCCAGACGTGATGAAGGCGATTCTGAATGTTTTCTGTAGACCGTGGTTGAAGAAAATGGCGATTTTATTGAATAAATTTACTCCTTTGTATTTCAAGATATTTTTGTGTAATTTTAGTAAATATATCTGTTAAGATGAGATGTCAACGTTATTTTCGTTTTTTGCATAATTTAGACGACAATCTATCCATCACTCTCTCTCTCTATCTCTCTCTCTCTATATATCTATCTATCTATCTATCTATCTATCTATATATATATATATATATATATATATATATATAATTTTGATTTATTGATCCTTAAATATGCATAGCGTGGATATGGCATTTTGTTCCTTCTAGAGTCTCATATTCTTTGCATAGATGCGCCGTTAGGCGCCTCTTGCAGTAGTTTTTACATTAAAACGTTGACGATCTTTCAATGTGTATCGTTTTGAGGATATCTGCCCTACTTAGGGAGAGGTGCAACCACATTCACGACACATTAGACCAAATTCCATGGCAACATTCTCAGGGAAATTAACATGACCCTAACGAACATCTCTCTTGAGTTTTTCAGGCTCGTCACGGTTCTGATGAAAGTCTCTTTCACTATTGTACACTGCTTTCCTACACGATGAACGATATACATATATATAGAGGGAGAAAGTGAGAGGTTCTCACAGCCATTTTACCCGGTGCTGGCCTTCGGCAGAGGGTTCTTGATAACCTTTGGTTTGTGCTCTGTCCTTTTTTACTTCGGTCAAGTCACCGCACAAAAAATGATTAGAAATACATACATACATACATAGATACATACATACATAGATACATAGATACATACATAGATACTTATGAAACGGAAAACAGAAAATAAAAAAAAATAAAAAAAATAAATAAAAATAACAGGAAATACAAGCAAACAGGAAGAACTAAAAGAAATGAAACGTAACGATATAAAACGAAATGAAACTGAAACAATATATATATATATATATATATATATATATATATATATGTGTGTGTGTGTTTGTGTGTGTGTGTTTGTGTGTGTGTACAAAAATCGCTGCCCCAGATTTTCGCAGAAATATAATCACAAAAATATTACTTACCCTAGATTTTACTCCTTCCATAAAATTAATTTCTTGCCTGGCGTTTTCAAATTCGCTCACAATGAATACTGCTCAGCAACAGTTGCGGCAAATCACAGTACAACATTTCGTTGAATTTAGTATTTAGTTTAATAAAATTGTTAGATTGCACATCATATCTACGAGAGTGTGAATTGTGCGTATATATATATATATATATATATATATATATATATATATATATATATATGTGTGTGTGTGTGTGTGTGTGTGTGTGTGTGTGAGTGTGTGCGTATGCATGTTATATACCGGGTGTAACAACAAAATTTCCAAATTGTGTAACAGCATAATTGTCCATCCCACTAAATATTTAATATTTAATATTAAAAAAAAACAAAAAAAAAACTAAACTAATTGAGTTTTTTTCCAGGTTTTCAGATAAGACGTTTAGCCATCTTGATAGCATTTGGTGTAAGAATCACTGGAAAACCCTTTGAGTTATTCAGCTAGAACGAGAACTGGTTAAAACAGTTTGGTGTCAGTCCCACTATGACTTCCCAACTGATCAATTGTGAGAGGAAAAAGATCATTCAGGCCATCAAGTGTACGGTGAATAAGTTTAAAAAGAAGGAAAAAGTAGAGAGGAAAACTGGATCAGGAGTTCACAACAGCAAGAGGGATCATCATTTCAAATTAGAGGTAAACAGATCAATCAGAAAAGATCCAACTCAATTCATAAGACGTTTGGCACGTGAGAGGAGTTTCAACCATGACAGTCCAAAGAGCAGTGAAAAAAGACTTGAAAATTAAATCGTCTGTGAAATGTTTGAGGCAACTTGCTACTCCAGAAAGTTAGAAGGTTAGAGAGGGCGAAGATCATCTTGATTAAGTTGAAAAATGATCCTGCAATAATATATATATATTTGAACTTCATTTCAATCCTTCATGAGCTTCCGATCCTTAGCTATAATTAATTAATGATGAACATGTCATTTTCGTTTATGATCGATTTCATCACGATTCTTCTGTTAAGCTTGGAGAGTTATTATACATGCATTGTTATTGTTCTGAGTAAAGTCTAATAGTATCATAAAAACATCGGAGAATTCCAGTAAGTTATCTTTAATCATTTCTAAGATACAACGATTCAAAGCTTAATGTAACAATATGACAATTTTGCTGTTACACTATTTGGACAATTTTGCTGTTACATAATTTGGACAATTTTGCTGTTACACCCGATACCTAACATAGATAACTCTCCTACACTGCCGTTTTGACTCATAGACCCCGTAATGGACTTAGTAAATAAACACTTAAAATTACTCTCTAAGACGATACCACCACCACTAATAATAATAATAATAATAATACCTCGGCTCAACAACCATAGAGTAGCTAGCACGCCTTCATCACTCGACCACAAGGCCTGGCTCATAGCCTTAAATAGTCTACGATTAAGGACGTCAGTAGTTGATTAATAATTTGATACTAAGCTATTTAATATTCTGACTGATCTTACTTCGTTTGGCTATACAGTATTTGAACCTCCTCTATTCTTTGTAAGTTGTCTTGTTAATTGATTTGTAACTTATTGTTCTGTTTTTTTTTTGTTTTGTTTTTTTGTATGTATCCGTTAACACCGGAGGTCACAACAGCAAGAGGGATCATCATTTCAACTTAGAGCCACACACATTCTTATTGTTCAGAATAGAGTCCAATAGTGTTATAAAAACCTCTGATAATTCCAGTAAGATATCTTTAATCATTTCTAAGATACAACGGTTCAAATCTTAATCGAACAATTTTCCTCTTACAGAATTTGGACAATTTTGCTGTTACACCCGGTATATATATATGTGTGTGTGTGTGTGTGTGTGTGTGTGTGTGTGTGTGTGTGTGTGTGCTGGTCGTGTAATGGATAGTGTTTCTTTTCTGAAGAAGAGATATATATCGAAACCGCTTTCAAAAACATGCAATATCCTAATTATTTCATCTATGCTGACAAGAAAAAGCATACAAAGTATACAACCACAAAAAATATGATGACGTTAATAACAGCAGAAACAGCAGTGGCGATAAGCTAGATAAAAAATATGCATAAAATACTATCTACTAACTCCTTAACATGTACTATCGAAAACAAATTACAATAAACATAATCACAATCACATCCCAAAATCAAAATATCCATTAAAATAACAATTCTGAAACCGGTATATATAAAATAAACCGCCACAATTGCTCCTCACGATATATAGGGGAAACTTGCAGAAATTTAAAAAAAAAACTATCTATGAACACAAAAAGGATCTTATACACAATAACTTATCAAATGCATTAGACATATATAGAAATAACTTCAACCATAACTGCAGCCTAAAGAATGCTGCGCTTATTAAACGTGAAAGTTACTTACTTAGACGAAAAATACTTTAAAGTGCAGCTATTGAAACTTATGAAAATATAAACCTAGGCTCCGGATTATTTCAAATATCTCCGTTCCTGAAAGAATTTCTCTTTTCTCAACTTTACAAACATGGCGATAAAAATGTTAAAAAATTTAGCATCTTCCATAATTTACCTGGGCTAATCAGTTGGTCTGATGAATATTTATGAGCGTCCTTAATTTTTTTTTTTTTTTTTTTACGTTTATAAATAGGTGTTGCAAAATAAAATCCTTACATTTGCCTTGATAAAATCCATCAGAGGACGAAACGTGTCGGTGAAGATAAATTTTCCTCTTGTTTTATTCATATATATATATATATATATATATATATATATATATATATATATATATATATATATATATTATATATATATATATATATATAAATTTAGTTGTTTACAAGTTTAAATATATATATGTATAAAAATTTAGTTGTTTACAAGTTCAAATGCCGTTGTGACCCGGTGTACATAGAACGAACCAATCTGAGGTTGGAGACGCGGGTTGCGTAGCATGTTCCCGCCTATTTGCGTTCTGGTAGTCTGAGACAATCTATAAGAAGTACTCAGGCAGTCCATGAATCGGCCATTGGACAACCATGCTTATGTCACCGATTATGAAGACACTTTGGTCTCAGTATTACTCAGTGTTCGATCGATTATACCATCTCCGAGTCTTGGAAGCTGTCTTTTTATAAAATTCCATCAGCCCAGCCTGTGCAGACAGAAGGAACATTTTTTACGTTCCTTGCATCTGTTGGGGGTGGGGGGAGCGCCATTTTCTCTTTTTATACTCTTGTGGAACTTGTTATTTGCAGCCCACTCCCCACCAGTGTTCAATTTTAATTTTGTGTAATTAAAATTTCTCTTTTAATCTCATTCTACCTTTCCCCCTCCTCATTTACTTTATTGAATGTCTTCATTTGTATTCCCAATCACCAACGAATACCTTGGAAAAAGTGTTAGCCATGTTGTTCAAATCTATCTATCTATCTATCTATCTATCTATCTATCTATATCTATATCTATATCTATATCTATCTATCTATATATATATATATATATATATATATATATATATATATATATATATATATATATATTTAGTTGGATTAATGTTAGTTTGTGACCCTGGGTTTCACAGTATTTGCGATTGTCAGAGTTTGTCTGACGATCTCAAATAGTGTGAAACCCAGGGTCACAAACTCACATCGATCTAACTCAATATGTTAGCTCTATGACTAATAATGAGCGCTTTTCAATAAATACGGCGTATATACAATATATAAATAATATATATAAAAAATTGCATATATATATATATATATATATATATATATATATATGTAAAATGTGTATGTATATATATATATACACACATACATACACACACATTTTACATATATATATATATATATATATATATATATATATATATATATATATATATATACTTATATCCATACACATTTTATGTATATATATATATATATATATATATATATATATATATATATATATATATATATACTTATATCCATACACATTTTATGTATATATATATATATATATATATATATATATATATATATATATATATATATATATATATATATATATATATATGTATGTATGTATGTATATATATATTCAGGTAGTGCATGTACTATGTCCTACATTCACTTAGTACAGAATTTACATTGATTTTCAGTTGGTGTAATGGATATTGGTGAGCGGACCTACATTTTAAAAGATAAGTTTTCCTCTTGTCTTTATTCCTAGATAGATAGATAGATAGATAGATAGATAGATAGATAGATAGATAGATTTTTAATATTTATTTGCTAACAATGTAATTTCCCGCCAAAAAAAAATCAAAAGAAAAAGAAGAAAAGAAAGAAATAAGTTATAGTTATCTCTAAAAGAAAAAAATTAAAGAAAGACACAAGATATAGTCAAAAAACATTTTTACTATTGTTTATATATATATGTAGGTGGGTGAGTGTGTGTGTGTGGAGACGCAATTCAAGATAATTACTGTCTCTTAACACAAACGATTTAATATTACTGTCTCTTAACACAAATATTAATGTCTCTTAATACAAATATTACTGTCTCTTAATACAAATATTACTGTCTCTTAATACAAATATTAATGTCTCTTAATACAAATATTAGTCTCTTAACACAAATATCACTATCTCTTAATACAAATATTAATGTCTCTTAACACAAATATCACTGTCTCTTAACACAAATATTAATGTCTCTTAATACAAATATTAATGACTCTTAATACAAATATCACTGTCTCTTAACACAAATATTAATGTCTCTTAACACAAATATTAATGTCTCTTAATACAAATATTACTGCCTCTTAATACAAATATTAATGTCTCTTAATACAAATATCAATGTCTCTTAATGCAAATATTAATGTCTCTTAATACAACTATTACTGTCTCTCAATACAAATAATATTGTCTCTTAATACAAATATTATTGACTCTTAACACAAATATTACTATCTCTTAACACAAATAGCAAACTTCTGTCTCTTTGTCTGTTTTCTCTCAATCTCTGACGAAGCTTTAATAAAAGTGAATCATGTTAGATTGATATATGTTTCCTATTTGTTCTCTTATCTTATCCTGTCTGATTCCGAAACCAAAATTAACGTTAAAAAGTATTTTTGTAGCTAAGGCACAAGAGCCTCTCAAGTTAGAGAATTACTGAATGTGGTTGTTATGTGGCAGTAAGCGAATGAATTAAGTGATGATTATAAGAATATGTGCAATACATAACTGTTGACCCTAGACCTGAAGGCGTTGAGGTTGTAGCGACCATTAAAGCAGCCTATTGAGAGTGTGTTCGACAATGTAGTGGTTCTGGGAAGAAGCTGCCTGATTGGAACTTCCTTCTTTCTAATGGAATACGAAAGATGAGATCGTGATGTGATGTATTATGGCTAATTTCTTTGGCCTCTTCCGATATATCAATGTCAGTTTAATTCATATTATTTCGAAATATTTTTTACAGAATTATTACTTCGAAGTTATTTGGAATTACGTTCAAAATTACAAACCTTTCAGAATTACGAATTTTAAAATGCTCTTTTGCGTTAACTAGTGACAAGATATTTTTTGCCGAGTCATTCATTTGTTTCTTCCTGTTGTCTTGTCTCTGTCGCTTGCATTCGTCTGCTATATTTCCGCTTCCGGTTTTAACATCACATTTTTAAAAAAGACATATTTCGCAAGTAAAATGAATAGAGTAGGCGTTTAGTAAAGGTGAAATATTTTTCAAAAGTTGATTTTAGAAATGAACAAAACTGAATAACAAATTTGTGCATTTTCAATTGCTAGGAAGAGAACTGGCATAATATTCATAAGTAATCTTCTCATATGCATACATACAACACACGGACACACACACACACACCGCATGGATCAGTATGTTTGTATCTAAGTTATGTTGATATATAATAATATATATAATAGTTGTCTACATTTCTTGTGATTCGTTGGCTATGTATCTACTCGATTTATTCATATCGATCTATCGATCTATCTATCTATCTATCTATCTATCTATCTATCTATCTAAGCTGTTTCTATCTATCTATTCAGCTCGCTGGCACAGTTTGTTCATATCTATCTATCTATCTATCTATCTATCTATCTATCTATCTATCATAAGCTGTACTTATCTATCTATCTAACGCAGACTGTACATATCTATCTATCGTAGTATGTTCATATGTATCTATCTACCTATCTTAAGCCGTTTCTATCTATCTATCGCAGACTCTTCATATCTATGTATGTATCTATCTATCTATCATAAACTGTACTTATCTATCTATCTATCTATCTATCTATCTATCTATCTATCTATCTATCTATCGCAGACTGTACATACCTATCTATCGTAGTCTATTCATATGCATCTTTCTATCTTAAGCTGTTCCTATCTATCACAGACTCTTCATATCTATCTATCTATCTATCTATCTATCTATTTCAGGAGTTGTAATCTCCGACTTTCTTCAGGTTTCTGTCTTCATACTCGGTAATTGGGGTGTCTTTTTCAGGGAGAGCTTGGCAATGGTCGCATATGATTTGCCACTTGATTTTGGATGCAACGCCTTACATTTTTCACCACTCCATCGTTGTTTAAAGATTTCGTAGCTTAGCTGTAATATAATAACAACACCAAATAGCAGTTTATGAAACTTTATTAGACTAAGTCAGCTTTAGCGCTGAAAAACGTTATATTTATTGTAATCGATAGTGACAAGCGAGAGAGATGGCATCTGCTTATTTTATTAGCACACTAACCATGACTGATTTTGGAATACCCTCATCTTGATAGGAGACACAAATCCTAGGATTACAGTCACACCTGCATTGGAGTCGTCCAGGATCTTCAACAAACATAGTCACAGTTCGCGGCTATGTGCATGTCATTTTATCAATTTGTAGCATTAGTTTACCCCCCGATGGCTCTCGAAATTCAAGTATATTTATTTTTATCTGTGAAATCAGCCTTATAACCCATTTTTAAGCTTCAGACATCTTTTTTTTTTTTGCATTTTGAGATATCGAAATTAAATACATTTCATGCAAATGGCTGCCGATTATGCGCAGAACAAATCCACTTTTATTCTAACTGTGCAGATAGATGTTGCATTCATTTAGATAGTAACTGTTGAGTTTAAAAAGAAAAGTCTTTATTTTAATACAGTGATTTATGTAGCGTAGATGTGGCACAAGAATGGAGCACCCGTTTAGTATCGGACTCAATACTCTGTCGCAATTGGCCTAGCAAGACATGCATGCTAACCATTACACTATGTTGAAGTATTTTTATTTTATATATCGATAAAACATGAAGGGGCTAATGTGAGATGCAGTGTATGATGTTTCAGTGGCCTATATCGATTGGATTTATTCAGAAATATAATCTTGTTACTGTTTCATAATAAAATCTGACACCCCCTTTAAAAAGAAAGATTTTTATCAATATTTTGATGGATGTTATAAATTGTAACTCATACGATATATTGGTCATGTACTTTGAAATCGTTGCCAACATCGACTTGTTAATATCGATATTTTTGCGAATCAGTGATGAATAATGAATTGGTAGAAATATTAATAACAACAGCAAATGTACAAAGAAGAGGTTCAATATTTACATTATTCAATGTCGAACTTAATTATAATCTATGCGTATTCATGGTTTGGAGCATCTCGACTAGTATCTTGTCGGAGTTAACTCCTCCTTAATTTCGTAATTGTTCACTAGGGGACGCTCTCCCTACACTATAAATACTGGGCGATTTCTTGCCTCGTTCTCTTTTTTATTTCTGCATTTTCAGCGAACACATCTACAATGTAAGCTCTCACAGAAGATTGCGTCTTCCCATTTGTGGAAGACGCCATAAACATTATACACAGATACACATACGTACGAACATTCACCAAAGTACAAACTCTCTATGTTCACATACAAACACAAATGTTAATATCTATGTCCATTGTAAATTTTGTTGTTTAATACATATACTTGTTTGTATCTATATAATGGTCTTGTTTGTTTTCTTTACATCTTCGGTTGGACTCAACTTGAGTCCGCCATGTTCTTGTAGTTGGACCGTCTTCTAGCAGGAATAAACACACGTATTACTAATTTAACAACACGTAAACCCACGGTCCGCTACAATCATTTTAGCACCGCTTAGTTATTGCTCGTCCTATTGCCACGGGTTCTAACCCGGTCCAAGGATTAAATACACTATTTCCTTCCACCAAATTCACCCAACAATGCCTTAATCCTGAAAATAGACTGTGGATCATTAAACCAAATGTTATTATTGCCTGCTTCTGTTGCGAGCTTTGCTGTCATTTCTTTCTTTCTCCAATGTTTACAGGATTAAATAAAGGGTCCAGCACGGCAATCCCTGAAGGTTACTCGTATCAACAGGGACCTGAAGACAATGGCTGAAAAAATTGTGATAACAACAATAAAGGAAGGGATATTAGTTCGAATGCAAATGACTTTTACTGTATTTTTCCGGCTTATAAGACGCTACGGCTTGGAAGACGCACCCTAATATTGGAAAGAAATTTCTAAGAAAAAAGTCCTTCTCTTACAACAATACATTCACCATGCGTCCCTCACATACTGGCGCATTGTTTATATTAATCACTCATCCGATTTTGTTTTTATGGCAATGACATACTAATCAAGAGCAGAAAGGCTCCCGCCGCTGCTAGTAAACAGAGCATGCTTAAGCTTGTGGCTCGGCTCCAGGAAGGTAGTCTTGGAAATACTTGTAACAGTTAAGTACTGAGGTTACATCATATGAAAGGCTGAATTAGATAAATAGCTAATATTAAAGTATAATGACTCAACACACAAATCTATGTCCCTATCAGTCAAGTCAATTAGGTGACCGTCAAAGCTTACTTGAGCCTAGGCGTTGCCTTACATTCGTCTTTTTCGGGGTATTTTTTTAGGAAAGAAAGTGCGTCTTGTAAGCCGGAAAATACGGTAATCCTGTAAATTCAAACGGATGCTTTTCAGTGATAAACATCCTTCTGATAATTATACGAGGACATTTGAAAGGGGCAGATACTCGTCGAAAGGACGAAATATTAGACATATTGTTCTGAGAATAATATTTTGGGCAAACATGGATTAACATGACCGTCATAAGAAATGGCGTCAAAAGAACGGATTTTCCCATAACACCGCATTTTTACTGCCTTAATTACCCAGCAGGAGGCACAGTGGAGTAATGGATGGCGGCTCGGATTGAAGAATCGGAGAGCCGAGTTCGAATTCCAGTCGAATCCATTACATTTACATACGCGCTATTAGAAAGGTATGAGTCCTCTTCTCCTCTCATCAGTTATGGGTAAATAGCAGGACAGATCAGGTTGTATAGCCTTAGATGGCAGCTGGTCTACCGCAGAAAGAAATGACAACCTACTGCGGACAAAAATCTGCCTCATCAGTCATGTATTGAAAGATATATGATCGCCAGTCATGTATTGAAAGATATATGATCGCCTAAGCGTGTATCATATATGGCGGATAACTACTTGAATTCCTCGGCAATTTTTATCGTTTTAAAAAGCGATTATTAGAATTGGAATAAAACCTAAACGAAAGTGAATTTATACATTTTTTTATTTTTAAGAATTTACAACAAAAATATTAAACACTATTTATTTATAAGATTGTTTATTTATTTTAAGATATTTTTTATGTTTGACATTCTTTTTATAGATACAAATATTTAAGTAAATGCACTGTTTATAATAAACGGTATTAAACAACATTTACCGGCCTGAATGTCCGAGAAAATTTCATAGAAAATATGCGTCGTCCGATAGAAATCGAACCTGTATCCTATACGAAACCGTCTTAACCGATAGCGCCACAGAGGAGCGTTCGGTTAGCAAGGTCGATTTTACTGTTTTAAAACACAATTCACCATGATTTTCTCTCATTCATTCATATCTGCTCAATGCGTATCCAAATGTAAACAAATGACGTCATACATTATGAAATCGACAAAATCCGACAATTATTGAAGACATTTTTTCTGTTTATAAGTTCTTTAATTTTAGAGATACAAATATTTAAGTAAATGCTCTGCTTATAATATGCATCCCCCGACGCATATTTTCTATGAAAATTTCTCGGACATTCAGGCCGGTAAATGTTATTTAATACTGTTTATCATAAACAGAGCATTTACTTAAATACTTGTATCTATAACGTTAAACATAAAAATGTCTTTAATAAATAAATTGTCGGACTTTGTCCATTTCGTAATATATGACGTCATTTGTTTACATTTGATACGCCATGAGCAGTTATGAATGTACGAGATTCATGGAAGATTGAAGTTTATAAGCAGTAAATTCGACCTTGCCTACCGAACGCTTCTTTGTAGCCTAATGGTAAGGCATGTCAGCGTAAATGACAGTTCCGTATAGGATGCAGGTTCGAATCCTGTCAAAGAACGAATATTTTCTATGAAAATTTCTCGGACATTCAGGCCGGTAAATGTTATTTAATACTGTTTATCATAAACAGAGCATTTACTTAAATACTTGTATCTATAACGTTAAACATAAAAATGTCTTTAATAAATAAATTGTCGGACTTTGTCCATTTCGTAATATATGACGTCATTTGTTTACATTTGATACGCCATGAGCAGTTATGAATATTTGAGATTCATGGAAGATTAAGTTTATAAGCAGTAAATTCGACCTTGCCTACCGAACGCTTCTTTGTAGCCTAATGGTAAGGCATGTCAGCGTAAATGACAGTTCCGTATAGGATGCAGGTTCGAATCCTGTCAAAGAACGAATATTTTCTATGAAAATTTCTCGGACATTCAGGCCGGTAAATGTTATTTAATACTGTTTATCATAAACAGAGCATTTACTTAAATACTTGTATCTATAACGTTAAACATAAAAATGTCTTTAATAAATAAATTGTCGGACTTTGTCCATTTCGTAATATATGACGTCATTTGTTTACATTTGATACGCCATGAGCAGTTATGAATGTACGAGATTCATGGAAGATTGAAGTTTATAAGCAGTAAATTCGACCTTGCCTACCGAACGCTTCTTTGTAGCCTAACGGTAAGGCACGTCAGCGTAAATGACGGTTCCGTATAGGATGCAGGTTCGAATCCTGTCAAAGGACGAATATTTTCTATGAAAATTTCTCGGACATTCAGGCCGGTAAATGTTGTTTAATACTGTTTATTATAAACAGAGCATTTACTTAAATACTTGTATCTATAAAAGAACGTATAAACATGAAAAATGTCTTAAAATAATTGTCAGACTTTGTCTATTTTATTATTGTTTATTTAAAATGTTATTTAGCGGAATGGTTGGTAAAACATCGGCTAATTTCCAATCTAATCGACTTTATAAAATGGTAAATAATAAAGATTTCCTTCGTATTTACTTCATGTTTTTTAATAATTTAGTAAACCTTTATAAATTTATTAATAAAAAATTGTTTTCACATTTATTTCTTTATAAATTGGTAAATAATAATTCTTTAGTTTTTTAGTGCTTTGCGAAGCTACCAGTATTATAAGTAATAACACTCTTAAAAGTAAAGATCTTGCTAATATTTTTTGAAATTATCGAATACCAGGTAAGTCATGGGTTTGAAGTCATTGACTGTATTCTTTGATTTCTGTGGGAAGTACTTGCCATTTTGAGGCCCTATTGACAGAACTTTTTAAGAGCCCAATCATTTAACGAGGCCCGACCGATTTTCGCTTTGAACAAAATTAACTCGAAGGAAGGTAATTTGATATATCTCAAAAACGTCGACATCGTAAATATAATCCAGTCATTTAATTGCCAGGAAACTTCGCAGACATTTTTGCTGAAATGTTTATAGGAATTTAATGCCATTTCTATATATTGACCAACTTCCAAAAGCGAACCCACTCTCTCTCTCTCTCTCTCTCTCTCTCACTCCTTCTATCTTACTCTCTCTCTCTTTCTCTCTTTCTCTCTCTCTCTCTCTCTCACGCACACACGCACACACACACACATACACACACTCCCAGCACATATATGTATGCGTGTGGGGTGTGAGGCTGTTGATTTGTGTGCGTAAGTGCGTGAAGGATTTTCATGCTGGGACTATGGTGAACGTCTACAAAGATATTAATTGCGTAGCATACACACTGTGGCGAAAATAGTTGCATCTTCCCTACCGGGAGCAGTCATCAATGATTAACACCAAGAAATGGTTTGAAATTTGACATGAAACACATGGACAGACCTAAAAACATATAAATATTTTACTTTCAACCCATTTTGATTAATTGGTTACCATAAATTAATTTCAGGAAAGACTATATGAATCTCTTGCTTTCAAACCGTGCTGAAAAGAAGATAAGGATTTACCTCAAATTCAATACAGAAAAGCTGAAGAATATATTAATAAGTTTCGACATGAATTATTAAGGAAAGGTACAGGATAAATATTAACGGATTTTTTAAAAGTCATTCATTTTTATTCTTTTCTTTCGTCACAAGAAACGCCAGCTTAGCGGGGAAAATACTAATAATCTATTATGTATACACGCAAATATTTCTTTCTTTCATTTTCGAATGTGATGAAGCCTAGAAAGGCGAAACGCGTAAGCACATTTAGAATATATTAATAAATTTCGACATGAACTAAGAATTATTAAGGAAAGATACAGGATAAATATTAACGGATTTTTTAAAAGTCATTCATTTTTATTCTTTTCTTTCGTCACAAGAAACGCTAGCTTAGCGGGAAAATACTAATAATCTATTATGTATACACGAAGCCTAGAAAGGCGAAATGCGTAAGCACATTTAGTTTCAATAAAACTGTTTTCCATTTGTCAAATTTCTTCAAAACTTGGTCGGATTCTATATCCTATTCTACAAACACACACACACACATATATATATATATATATATATATATATATATATATATATATATATATATATATATATATATATATACTCATCCAAAGACAGACTGTTTCGCTGTATCACAGCTCATCATTGTGGCTAGACGTCCGATTGACTAGGATCGAAACCCAACTGAACGAGCGTCAGTCGAGATTCTACCACAAAGCCGTTGGCGCACGGTAGGGATGAAAGTGAATTCAAGCATATTTATTTTTAGATAAACACACAGGGTGCATTCATTATTACAAGTATTTATACAAACTTGTGCGTTGTTAACTGTTACCGTAATTTTTTCATTATGCTTTTAAATGCAAAACGATTGACGATGTGCTGAGCGTTCATTAGAACGTAAAAAAATGATCCATTATGGAATATATATATATATATATATATATATATATATATATATATATATATATATATATTCCATCGCTTGGGGATTGAGCGGGGTATTCGACTGGATACGAAAATTCGGGTTTACAGAGCTGTTGTACTTGCCATCCTTTTGTATGGCTCAGAGTCGTGGACTCCATACAGGTACCATATATGCCAGCTTGATGTTTTCCATAAAAGCTGTCTGCGTGCAATCTTTGGAGTTAAGCTTCAAGATAGGACATCTAACGTAGACCTGTTTAACAGGTGTAATATTGAAGGAATCGTGACTTTTATCATACAGTCTCAGTTACGGTGGACTGATCATCTCTTGAGAACGTCCGATGACTGGATACCCAATGTACAGCCTGTTAGATTAGGGCTACAGGAATGTAGGACGCCCATGGCTGAAATACAAAGCCAAGCTGAAAAGCAACTTGTCAGCAGTTAATATACCACATAACACCCTTGAGCGCTTAGCCTTGGAGCGGGTAGAATGGAAATCAACGTGTTTTAGTGGGCTCAGCATTTTTCAATCTGCTTGTCTGAATCCTCTTCAAGAAGCAAGAGCAAGATCTAAAAGGTCAGCCAATCTAACAGTAATCTCATCTCACAATCCTCACACTTGCTCCATATGTGGCTTCCTTTGTAAATCACTAGAGGGTCTTATATACCACTTAAGATTATCGCACAAAATTTCATAATTGCATCAAGTAATCTGTCAGATCCTCATACGCCGAAATCGACAGGAGAGTCCATTATTATATATATTTGCCTGGAATAACAGCAAAAATGTCTAAATCGTGTAACAGCAAAATTGTCAAATTGTTAGATTAAGCTCTGAACTACTGGATCTTAGAAATGATCAAAGATATCTTACTAGAGGTTTGCCGAAGTTTTTTATAACACTACTGGACTCTACTTTTAGCGATAAGAATGTATAATTTCTCATCAAGCTTAAAGGAAGAAGCGTGATGAAATCGATCATAAACGAAAATGACATGTTCATCATTAATTAATCACAGCTAAGAATCGGAATCTCATGAAGGATTGACATAAAGTTCATATATATATATATATATATATATATATATACATATTATTGCGGGATCATTTTCCAACATATTCAAGATTATCTTCACCCCCTCTAACTTTCTAACTTTCTGTCCTGTAGTAACAAAATGCCTCACACGTTTCACGTACGATTTCATTTTCAAGACTTTTTTCACTGCTTTTTGGACTGTCGTAGCTGAAACTCCTCTCTCGCGTACCAAAAGTCTTATGAATTGTGTTCTATCTTTTCGAATTGAACTCTTTAGTTCTAAGTTGAAATGATGATCCGTCTTCCTGTTGTGACCTCCTGATCCAGTTTTCCTCTTTTTTAATCTTATTCACTGTTCTCTTCATGATTCTTGAAAGGACTTTGAAGATTGAAGATGTAAGCCATATCATGAACGTTGGTACCATTACTGAAGGCCTGAATTATATTCTCCTCTCAGCATTGCTCAGTTGGGAAGACATAGCGGGGCTGACACGAAACAATTTTAACCTGTTTTATTTATAGCTGAATAACTCAAAGAGTTTTTCGCTGATTCTTAAGACAAATGGTATCAAGATGGCTAAACGTCTTTTCTGTAAACCTGTAAAAAAAGAAACTCAATTAGTTTAGTGTTTTTTAGATATTAAAAATTTTGTGGGATGGACAATTATGATGTAACATCTGGTGTATATATATATATATATATATATATATATATATATATATATATATATATATATATATATATATATACCAGATGTATAACAGATGTTTTAACAGGTGTAATTTTGGAGGAATCGAGACTTTTATCATACAGTCTCAGTTACGCTGGACAGGTCATGTCTTGAGAAAGTTTGATGACAGGATACCCAAGATCCTAATGTACAACCAGTTAGATCAGACCTACAGGAATGCTTGTCTGAATCATATTCAAGAAGCGGGAAGCGAGAGCAAGATCTAAAAGGTCAGCCAATCTAACAGTGATCTCATCTCACAATCCTCACACTTGCTCCATATGTGGCCCCCTTTGTAAATGAAACGAGCGGATCTTATATACCACTTAAGTTTATCGCACAAAATTTCTTAACTTAATCAATAAACTGTCAGATCCTCATACGTTGAAACCGGCGGGAGAATCCATTATATATATATATATATATATATATATATATATATATATATATATATATATATATATATATATATATATATGGGCACTTTAATGTGGTGTATTGGTGTTATACTCGGTATATATATTAAAGAAAAACAAAACCGTTGTTAGAACCAACGGAGAACTTGCTGAAACTGAAAACTTTTATCCAGATACAGTCTCAAATAAAAACGTCAATACAGAAAAAAAGAAATTAAAAAAAAGATCTAAAATTAAAGTGCTCGAAGCCCAGATTGCCTAATCCGAACAAAATCTTTTACCAACGTTAAATTCTATGAAAAGATGGCTCTGGTCGTAACCCGAGTTTCACGCTCATCATATCTTCAGACGACTTGAGCCGTTCAAGTTGGCTGAAGACGACGTGACTGTGAAACTCGAGTTACGACTAGAACCATCCCTTCATGGGATATATATATATATATAAATTATGTGATTTATAATATGCTTATATCGCTACACGGGAATTACCATGTTTCAAAAACAGAGAATAAAAACTTCAAATTCAATTATATAATTAAATTAAAGGCCATAATTCTGTGTCATTCTTAAGCGACTTCAAATCCAACTAAATAATTAAATTAAACGCAATTCAAATTCAATTATATAATAAAAATAAAGGCATAATAATTTAATTATATAATTGAATTTGAAGTTTTTAGTTCCTGTTTTAGAAACATGGTAATTCCTGTGTAACGATGGAACCATATTTTTAAACCAGTTAATTTATAATACTTATCCTCTGTAAAATTGCATTGAACACTGTTTTGTAAAATTAAACACTGGATTATATATCTTACTGTTGTTTCTTTTATTATAATATATATATATATATATATATATATATATATATATATATATATATATATATATATATATATATATATAAGCGGGGGATAAATATATAATATACACTGCCAGATACCATCTCGTGTGATGATTATTTTTTTATTTAATGTGGCTTGCTAATTTAGCTTATTATATATATATATATATATATATATATATATATATATATATATATATATATGTGTTTGGGTATAATATATATATATATATATATATATATATGTGTGTGTGTGTGTGTGTTTGTGTGTGTGTGTGTGTGTGTGTAAGAAATATAAATAATATCTTACATTAATTGCACATCTCAGAGTTTCATACCGAAGCAATATTCAAGTATTGGTATTATTATCTTCATTTTTATTTATATTTATATTTTAAGTTGACACCGGTTTTAAAAAAAATTCTGGTTCATGCGAGATATATCATTGTTGAGGTGGAATATTTCTGGAGTTAAATATTTACACGTATTGTAGTTTAATTCTGAATTTGAAATTTAAACTCAGCTAAACATTTAAGATTGAAAATAAGTTTGGAAATAAGAAATATGATTTCGAAATGTAAACCGGTGCCAAACCAAAATAGCGCGATAGATGTAAAACACGCTGTTTAAAATAAAACGTGGCATCTATTTAAAACATAGGTATCTATTAAAAATAACCTTTGAAGTAATCAATATATATTATGAAATGGACAACAGAAATGGACAGTTATTTTTAATATATTTTTGTTTCTATTTTATTTTTATAGATACAAATATAAATGTTCTGTTTATAATAAACTGTATTAACATTTGCCGGCCTGAATGTCCGAGAAATCCCAAAGATGCTTCCTCTATAGCTAAATGGTATAGCACGTCAGGCTATATCGGTTCCGAGTAGGATACAGGTTCGATTTCTGTCGGTGGAGATATTAATTATTTACCAGTAAAAAAAATTGGTTTCTTAGCTGATTACTGTAACCTTCAGCATCTCGACTCCAGAGTTTCGTAGACGGACCCTGCGGAAATCACTTCGTCTACTCGTCAGGGTGCATCTGCAAATGACTGCTTTTACTTCTTGATATATATATATATATATATATATATATATATATATATATATATATATGTCTGTGTGTGTGTGTGTTTATAAATATATATGTATGTGTGTGTGTGTTTGCGTTTGTAGTATGTGTAATAGTATCTAAATAAAAAAGATAGGATAATGAAACAATGAAA
The DNA here is from genome assembly GCA_963932145.1 of Acanthosepion lycidas. Classification (NCBI taxonomy): domain Eukaryota; kingdom Metazoa; phylum Mollusca; class Cephalopoda; order Sepiida; family Sepiidae; genus Acanthosepion; species Acanthosepion lycidas. The sequence continues at coordinate 26,517,993 of OZ010587.1, read as the reverse complement.
AAGCTATAAACGACGCGTTTCGCTTAAGAACGACCACTGCGATCTACTTGTAAGGTAAATTATGTTTGAATCTCTTAGGATACGTGGGAACCATGAATTATACACAGAGTGTCTGTCTGCCTGTTTGTTTGTTTTATATATATATATATATATATATCACCAGTTCAAGAAAAACATTTGAATCACTACCAAGCGGAAAATTCATTTTTATATGTGGAAATATCTTTGCTTGAAGAAGGTAGCGAAACCAGAAACCCGTGTAGCAGAATTATGGAAAATATAGTATAACATATATTTTAAAATAAAAAAATCTACATTGCAACCCAAAACGTTTGCAGTTTATCTTCTTTTTAAAATATATAGATATGTATATATTTACACACGCACACACACACACACACACACACACACACACACACACATATATATATATATATATATATATATATATATATATATATATAAAATATTATATGAAAATATTGCTTAAATTTCAAATAACAATTTTATCCCGACATCGATGTTTCTTGGTATAATTTCCAGTCTTCAGGGGCTGTGGATTTAAACGGTATTTCCAAATTTTTCCGTTTGTTCCGCGTCTTTTTCCATCCGCATCTGCATATTGTATACGTGTCTCTTCATGAATTTAACGTTCTTTTACAAGCACACGTTCATGAAATTTTTGCTTTTGTTTACAGCTTTCATTTTTTTTCAGCTGTAGATTTTCTTACAGTTTAAATTGATTTTTTCCCGTGGTGTTGATTTAGTTGTCTGTTAAGCATTATACCCGTTGGTGTCTGTTGTATTTTAAGTCAACTCACCGAAATCAGATTGATTTTATCATATGTATGCGTACTTACGTATATATATATATATATATATATATATATATATATATCTGTAGTTCACTGCTGCCAGCAAGGAGAATTTTTTTTTCTCCTGATGATGGCCATGTTGGCCGAAACTAGTTGAGGAATCTAAATGAAATAATAATAAAAACGAAAGAATATTAATATACAACCCAGTGTGTCTGAAGATTTTAATTTTTTTAATATTTTTTATTGTTCAAAAAAAAAAAATATATATATATATATATTTTATGTCTGTGTACATGTTTTTCTGTGCGTAAAAAGCGTCAAAACAAATCGTCCTAGCGAAGGAGCTGGCTCCTGTCGTGTTTCTCATCTATACAAAGTTTTATACGATACCTACTTGAACATCGGGATCAACTGCCTGCAAATAGCAAAGAATGATCAATGATAGCCTTTTACCTACCACTGTGGTTTTGTTGAACCCAATAAAGCTGGCCTTGCTGTCCGCTCGCAGAAACGTGAAGCGATTGTTCCTTGAACCACTCATCAACTCTACAAGCTACTTGATACTTCAACAGCTTCGTAAGAAAATGAGAGCCCCGTCACCTAAAAAATAGTGAAAATTCGTAATTTTAACGTGAACTACGTCAATATTACGAATTTTCACTTTTGCAGTCATGAATAAAAGCCATTTTCTGACACCTGTTGTCAAACAATAAGAAACTTATTTAAACATTTTTAAAACTTTTACGTCTCGTTAAAACGGAAACTCTTAATTCGATGTATTGTGAACAAGATTAAACCAAAATTTCTTTTTTTCCGACAAAGCAGTGAAAATAACTTTTTTGTGTATGTGGGGTCATATATATATATATATATATATATATATATATATATATATATATATATATATATAATTAAGCAATTCATCGAGTCTGGAAGAAACCTCAACAGAATGCAGAATGCACTGGACCGCTGTTTCGTCCTATATTTGGGACTTATCAGCAGTGCGCATCCACTACCGAGAATTGTAACCCAAACAGTTACGTTATCAGGCAAACGTCATACCAACTGTACCAATGGGCCTCGGTGACGGAGAGGTAGCGAATTAGACTCGATATAGCCCCGTTCGATCACATATTCTGTGGTGGAACTCATCCGAGTTTCTCCTAAACCATAGGACTGTGCCTCCACAAGCTACGACTACTATCACCAAGCCGCTCCATCCAGAGCATTTAAAGCCGGTTCAAGCAAGGATATACAAATGATAGAAATAATTAGGAGGATTTGAAATCGTCATAATTAAGCAATTCATCATAATTATTTCTAACTGTATATCCAGTTTGAACCGGCTTGTCATGCTCTAGACTTAGCGGCTTGGGGATAGTACTCGTATTAAATACAAACTCTTGAAAATGGTGATATTTTCTTTTAACAGCAAATATTAAACTTAAATTAATACAATTTGCTTCTCATTCTGTGTACTGTGTCCCTTCAGGATATAGTTGATCATGGCTCTCCACGATTTCCTATTATTTGTAGCTCTCAGTAAAGTCTGTCTTTTCTTCCCCGTCTGTTCTGACATCTAAGCTTGTGAGGTAAAATATTTACTGTTTCCCTTGCCTTCACTATGTTCCGTAAGTATCAAATTCTCCAATCCGTCTTTCCTTAAATGCGCCTTTGGATTTTGATGTAACATTTTTCGTCCCCTGTTAAAACATTTCCGAGATATTAACAATTTCGTACTTGTTCTATTTTGTCGTCACGAATTCGTAGTTCGAAAACGCTAAAGCGTAAAAAAAAATGATCAATCTTATTATTATCGAAAATTTCTTCTTTTTCTTGTAAGTCCAAATCCTGCAAATAATCCTTAACATCAGTTTTAAACACAGTTTTAAACACAGTTTTAATTCTGTAAAAGGTTTTGACGTTACTAGTTTTATTCTCAGGGCTTATCACAGATGCGTCCAATTTTCGGCGTTAAGAGAAATCTATGAAAGCGACTGCTTGAAAACCTATTTAATTTAAAAGAATGCAGATAAAAGTAATGAGACTAAAGCAGCAAAACCTTTATTTGCTTTAATCATGAAACGTAATGCGACACAACAATTCTAGCGGTAATGGAAGAGAAATTAAAACATAATCAAAAGGAAATGAATCCGTCTTTTATTATATAATTAATCTTCGTTAATAATAGAGAGACAGGACGATCGGTCTGACAGAAATGTATAATGTTAACCATGACATCAAATGCAGACGTTATCGACATCGCAGTCGAGGCTGAATGTTTCCATCAATCGACCATAATTAGTTTTGCCTGGTTACGGAGAACAAACTCTCAAAATGGCGCCTGACTTAAAAGTGCATACCAAGTGGAGGCGTGTCAGTAATTCCGCTATGTGCGAAAGTGAAATAGCACCCATTAACATTCGTCGACGTTTGTTGAACGCTTATGGAAACTAAATAGTGAAAGTGAGCACAGTTAGGAGGTGGATAGTGCTTTTTAATCGCGGCAACAGCGACGTGCTTGTTACAAGACACCTTCCGCATGGACCTGCGCAATTGTTAACCTACAAATGTGGCCTGAAAATGCATAGCCTATGCCAGTGACTATGTAGAATAATAATGACTGGCAGGCGAAAGCCTTCCCGATCCAACAGTGCTCCTTTTATATATATATATATATATATATATATATATATATATATATATATATATATATATATATATAAGTAAATGCTCTGTTTATAATACACAGTATTAACAAGATTTACCGGCCTGAATGTCCGAGAAATTGTCATAGAAAGTATGCGTCCTCCGACAGGAATCAAACCTGTATCCTATACGGAACCGTCATATAGCCTGACGTGCTTTTACCGATTTCGCCACAGAGGAGCGTTCGGTTAGCAAGATCGATTTTACTGTTTGTAAACTATATGACTATACTATATGACTATATGTCTTCAAATAATTATTGGACTTTCTACATTTCATAATGTTTGACATCACATTTGGTTACGCATTGAGTAGATATGAATGTACGTGATAGAATCATAGAACATTGTAGTTTAAAAACAGTAAAATCGACCGTGCTAACCGAACTGTGGGGTAATCGGTAAAAGCACGTTAGGCTATATGACGGTTCCGTATATGATAGAGGTTCGATTCCTGTGACAATATTTATAAATAATATTAAACTACTTTAATTTATTTTTGTTGAATAAAAGTTAATAAACAGACATGATCCTCTTCTTTATATATATATATATATATATATATATATATATATATATATATATATATAATTATTTATTTAAAAATATGATTCCAACACGCTACATAAGAGTTCTCATGTTTCAAAACAAGAGCCGAAAACTTCAATATAATTATTTGATATCAATATAATTGTTTGATTTCAATAATGAATATGCTTATAAAACACGTAAATTTCAGAAATAAGTTATTCAAAAAAAAATTTCGCTTGAAGATGGAACAGAGCTTAGTACTTTAATTCAATTTAATTCAAATAATTATATTGAAGTTTTCTGCTCTTGTTTTGAAACATGAGAACTCTTATGTAGCGTGTTGGAATCATATTTTTAAATAAATAATTATATTAATGCTCTACTTTTGTATCGAGCACTATTTTTTTTTAAATAATAACAAAAATACTAAAGAACTTTGGATTATTTACCTAACGAGTTCTTTCCTATTTTCTATATATTTTTCACACACACACACACACACATACACACACACACACATATATATATATATATATATATATATATATAGACACCTATTATTTTTTATGTGTGATGGTCAAGTATCTCAGTTCTTGAAACCAACAGCCAGACGACCTGCATATAACATCTGATTATAGTGGTGGAGGCTTACTGATAATCAAAAAATAATTCTAACAATTTAAATTCAATTTGAAATGCATCAAAGTGTTTTGCCTACAGGAAATATTAAATTTAATATATTAACTTGAAATTAAAACTATGATAAAAACTTCAAGAAAGATATTTCATTTTTTAAAAAGCATTTTAAACCGTAGGTGTCGCTTTTTTGGGTATACATACATGCACACACACACACACACACACACACACACATATATATATATATATATATATATATATATATATATATATAGTACTTAACCAAAAAATCTAAAATTACCTCATATGAGATTCATTTAAATTATATACCAACGGATTTATTACCTTTACTATATATATATATATAAGTATACATATACCTACGTTTGGTGCGCAACTTAAGTTTCGTTTGTTATCCAACTCCCCGGGCACAAGCTATAGCTTATTGTTAATTTTAAAATTTAAAAAATTATAGAGATGTTTTTTAAATAAACAATAAGCTATATCTTTTGCCCAACGAGTTGGAAACTTAAGTAGCAAAATAAACGTAGGTATATGTATATTTATTAATATATATTTCTTAGCTCTGTCTCACTACATTGAGCACTGTTATGTAATTATTTATTTAAAAAATTTATAACATAAATATGTTATAAAATCACTACAAAAATAGCCATTTTGTTTCAACACCCTCGGTGTCTTATCAAGTGATGATGTTGAATGTACAATTATTGGTTTTAAAAGTTTCAAATTAGTTAGCGATCCTTCACAAGGGGAAAACGTTGTTCCAAAAGCTAGAATGACCAATCAAAATACAAGTATAGGAAAATTCAAAATTGAAAGTAAATATATATATATATATATATATATATATATATATATATATATATATATATATATATATATATATATAGTGTTAATACAATATAAAATTTGTGACTTAGTCGATTGATGTTTCAGCATCCCAACTCAAGAATTTCGCCCCTCCATCAATGGCTCCATCAACTCATCAGGGAATATATATATATATATATTGCGAAATGTTCTGTTTATAATTCAGGTAAGTAAATGTTGTTTAATACTGTTTATTATAAACAGAGCATTTACTTAAATATTTGTATCCATGAAAAAATTGTAGAAACATAAAAATGTCTTTAAAATAATTGTTGGACTTTGTCCATTTCATAATGTGTGACGTCCTTTGTTTACATTTGGATACGCATCGAGCAGATATGAATGTACGTGAGAGAATCATGGAAAATTGTAGTTTAAAAACAGTAAAAAAGACCTTGCTAACCGAACGCTCCGCTGTGGCGAAATCAGTAAAAGTAAGTTAAACTGTATGACAGTTCCGTCTAAGATACAGGTTCGATTCCTGTCGGAGGACGCATATTTTGTATTACAATTTCACGGACATTCAGGCCAGTAAATGTTGTTAATACTGTTCATTATAAAACAGAGCGTTTACTTAAATATTTGTATCTATAAAAAGAATGTATAAACATAAAAATGCTTTAAGTATATATATATATATATATATATTACATTATGCTTTTACCTTAAGGTGACAAAACATGAGCCAAACAGCGAGGCACTTGATTTTTTTTTTCTTTCTTATATATCGTTATATGCATTACAATCCTGTTTCGACTAAGTTTACGCATCCCATAATGCCTCAGGATTAATTTAGCAATGACAGGCTATTAAGATAGATGAAAAATATGTAACCTTTATGGTAAACGTCATATATTCTGACGTGCTGTTACCATTCAGCCACAGAGAAGCGTCTGGTTAGCAAAGTTCAAATTACTGTTTATAAACACACACCTTCGACAATTTTTCTCGATCGATCATTTCTGTTTACGAAACGTATCTTAACGTAAACAATGATAACATATTATGAAGGGTTGCAGGTTCGATTCCTGTCGGTGAGCGCGTATCGCCTACCTGAACTTCATTCAGGCCGGTAAATGTAATTTATACCGTTTCATTAAAAAACAGAACATTTACTTAAATAAATTATATCTATGTGATAAACGTATAAACAGAAAATATATTAACTAATAGTCGGACTTAATAAATTTCATAATATATATATATATATATATATATATATATATATATATATATATATATATATCACCACGACTATCTCCGGGTTTCAATTCTCGGTAGTAGATACGCTCTGCTGATGAGTCCCAAATATAGGACGAAACGGTTCCTTCTAGACTCAATGAATTACTTATTATAATTATCTCAAATTCTCCTAATTTCTATCACTTGTATATCCTTGCTTGAACCAGCTTCTAATGCTCTAGATGGAGTGGCTTGGTGATAGTAGTCGTAGCTCATGGAGGCACAGTCCTATGGGTAATAGAGAAATCAGATGAATTCCACCACGAAATATATGACCGAGCTACGCTATATCGAGTCTAATTCGCTACCTAATCATCTCCGAGGCCCGTTGGAACAGTTGGTATGACGTTTGTCTGATAACGTAACTGTCCGGGTTTCAATACTCGGTAGTGGATGCGCTCTTCTGATGAGTCCCAAATATTTGCTTTCATCATTTTGTTGAGGTTTCTAGACTCGATGAATTACTTAATTATAATATATATATTGCTTTCGTCTTTCACGTTGTCGACTGATGCTTGCTGCTTGTTAGTGCATTATTCCTGAATGGCAGCGAGAACATTAATCTGATCTCTTCATAGCAACCTCTTCAAAGTTCTTGAATGGAATGTTGGCACAAGAAAACTAAATAACGCAACTGACAGTGTTCCTGCTGCACTTGGATATAATACCTTCTCCTGTACTGTTTGTAGTCTTTTGTGCAGTTCTCGAGCTGGTCTCAAAAATCATGCCCGTCATAGGCATGCAGATAATTAGTTCGTGGTCGTCGGAACCTTATACATCGCACTCGATGGGAGAGTGCACCATATATATATATATATATATATATATATATATATATAAATTATTCATTCGAAAATTATAACAAAAATATGTCATAAAATCACTACAAAAATAACCATTTTCTTTCAACACTTCTTGTATCTTATGGTGTTGATTTAACTTGATAATACGCCAGAAGTGTTGAAACAAAATGGCTATTTTGGGGGTGATTTTATAACATATTTATGTTATAATTTTCGAATAAATAATTATATTTGCTCTAATCTGTATTGAGCACTCTTTTAAGAATAGTATTTGTTGGTTATTGGAATTTATTCCGTATACACCAATCCTATATATATATATATTCCGTATACACCAATCCTATATATATATATATATATATATATGACAAAGTGGGAAAAATTTTTGTGAAGCTTTTGGTCCTTTAGGACAGGAGTCGGTAACCTTTTGCTAACTATGTGTCGACTTAGGGTTTTAAAATCATTTAGTGTACCGACAGCATGCGTATTTTTATACAAGTCAAGGTCAATATACCTTTTCTACAATGTATTTTATATAGTAATATGTAGCATATATACTTAAGTATATATTAAAATTGAAACAGTTAAATATCTTCTTTGCGGTGTAGTAGTTACTGGTACGGACTTCGTGATGTCATTTGCGGCTGCGTGCCACTGGAAATTGCTCGGTGTGTGATACGTGTGGCACGCGTGCCGTAGGTTGCCGACCCCTGCTTTAGGACATGACCGGACTAAATTTGATATGTTTGTGTGACTATACATGCACAGGAACAAAGGATGCTGGGAATTTTAAATATTATTATTATTATTTTTAATCTCGCATCATTTAGATTTTTTTTTCTTTCCATCACTTTTGTTAGTAGATATGTCACAATGTGATAATAAAAATTCTGCCAGGAATGGTGATATGTTGTTAGAGCCAGGACGCAAAGATAAAAACGTGCTTAACAAGAGTTAAACCAAAAGGAAATTGATATTTTAAAATAAAGTTCTCAATAGACCACTCATTTATCATTTCACTTCGAAACCCTCGCCGTGCTGGTGAATGTTACCATTTTTTATCATTATATATATATATATATATATATATATATATATATATATATATATATATATATGATCGTTTTTCTCACGATTCTTCTGTTTCGACATTTAGAAGGACTTCATCGGACTAGAATAATGTTTTTGTTGATATAATTATATTTTTTTTAATTTTAGACCGATTTTTTTAATCTGGCATTTAGATTTTTTTTTCTTTCTATCACTTTTATGAGTAGATATCCCACACTGTGATAATAGAAGTTCTGCCAGGAATGGAGAAATGTTGTAAGAACCAGGGCGAAAATTTACTCTATATGTCCTTCCGATCAAAGCAATCTCAAGACATTTTCGTTGCAGTGAATTGTTTTCTCCTTTGAGCAGTATCGCAATTTTTTATGTCAAAACTGTGATCAGTCTCGTTGCAGTGGGCAACCAGGAATTTACTCGGTCGACAGTAATAATTGTCACAAAAAATACTTAGGTGAAACCTCAAGAAAACTATATAAACAAGTATATGAACACAAAAGGGACATTTTACAAAACAATACGTCAAATGTGTTGGTTGCAATATAAGTCGAAGTCTAGTTTTGAAGAGATTTTTTTTTGGCTTGAAAACTGGACTTGTACACCGCAATTTGCAGTATTTCGTAATAACATGCATCGTTCTTCGTTCAAGATTTGATATTTTTTAAAATTTATGTTAAATGTTAAACACAGTAATTGATATAATTTGTTTTTTTCATTTCATTTTTTTTTTTTTTTTTTTTTTTTTTTTGCTACGTGATAGCAAAACGTTTGTATTTGCGTAGAAACAAGTCACATGATTGGTTTATGACGCAACACATCAACTGATATCACCGGAAGACGATAAGAAAAAAACTTCTAGATTTGCAAAAGAACTTTTAGGATGTAACGTGAACTTTCCAGTAAACATCTTCTTCTTCTTCTTCTTCTTCTTCTTCTTCTTCTTCTTCTTCTTCTTCTTCTTCTTCTTCTTCTTCTTCCATTCAAAACAGATTAAAATTGTGTCTAGCCTTTTTTTTTCTTGTATCCAATTGCACGCGTGCAGACATGCGGGCTCACGAATGCAGGCACGCATATTAATATAAGGAGATATCTTCTTCAATTAATTCTTTCTCACATAGACTCTTCGCGTATTCTAACGTTCCATTTTTTTTTTTTTTAAATAAAGACATTTTTTCTTTCACTCTTTTTAATAAGCATCTTGTTGAAATACCGGTTCCGTAAGATCATCGAAGTTAAGCAACATCGAGGCGAGTCAGTACCTGGATAGGTGACCGCTTGGGAAATAACAGGTGTCGTATGCTTAGATGTGCGGATGGTGATAATCGGAGAGCCAGGTACCAATTCAAGTCGGGTTCGTTATAGTAATTTATGCGCAAACACCACTAGGAAATGTTATGAATCCACCTCATCTCCCTCCAGATATGAGTTAATTAGTAAGACTTATATATATATATATATATATATATATATAATCTTTCGTATTAAATGTTAACATACACAAAAGAAGGGGGTTTAATGGAATGTTGGCGCAAGAAAGCAAAATAACACAGCTGACAGTGTTCCTGCTGCACTTGGACATAATACCTTCGCCTGTACTGTTTGTGGCCTTTTGTGCAATTCTCGAGTCGGTCTCAAAAGTCATGCCCATCATAGGCATGCAGATAATTAGTTCGTGGTAGTCGGAACCTCATACATAGTACTCGATGTGAGAATCCATCATATATATATATATATATATATATATATATATATATATATATATACTCGACTCTCCCGTCGAATTCGACGTATGAGGGTCAAGCAGACCTGTTCCCAGGAAACCGACAACCCGACAACAGCACATGAAATTTGATTATAGTGGTGAAGGTTTCGTGCAGGATCATCCACAGTTTTTGAAGGGCCGAATACAGAGACCTGATGCACTAAGTGCCACAAGGTCCCCAAATGACCCTCCGCAGGTTTTGAATTCAGAGTTGTCCTTCTCCTAGACCAGTTGTCATCCAAGGCTATAGAACCCAGTCTGTTCTGCTATTTACCCACAGCTGGAGGGAGAAGAAGAGGATTCATACCTTCCCTAAGGGTATTAGCACATAAGTGACTGTAATGGATATATATATATATATTTATATATATATATAGATATATTCATACATGTTACATTAAATAATATAGACAAGTGTTGTCTATTTATTTTATGTAAATTCTTTTCATAACGTCTGATAAGCTTAATAACATTATCATTAAACGAAGAAAGAAAATCACAATATTGATACATATTTTTTAATCCAATCTAAGCTTTTGGCTTACATAAGCCATTATCAAAGATGACAATTACTGTACAATATATTAAGCAATACACGGACAAGAATGTGATGATAGTCTGTTTCTGTTTACATGGATGATTTCCAAGTAACGATAAACACGTGCATATAAGACGCTGGAAGCGAAAATCGCATCGCAGCTCATGACATCACACATGACCACGCGAGAGTGAATTCGAGAAGTATTAAGTATGGGAAGCCTTTGGTATAAACCAATGGCTTTTGTTACCAATTATAGGCATTTAAGGATATTTAAGGAGATTTCATAGTTTATTTTGTTTAGGTTAGGTTTCAACTGTTTGATGTATATAGCTTCAAGAATCTTTAGTTTTTGTTTATTGTTTTCATGTTTAAGTATAATTGTATTTTCGACAAGGATTTTACGGAATTGTGTCTGCAGCCAGGCATGTTTTAAATGCCTAAAAATGTTAGAGTTTTCATTCAAATGTAGTGTCAAGTGTCGTGAAAGCGAGTTTGTGGTGTGACCAACATAAATATTATTTAATTCGTTGGAGATACAATCTCCCAAAGGGCACTTGAATTTGTAAACTATGTTGGTTTTTTGCAAATCTTTAACCGGCGGGGGGGAATAATCATTGCGAAGAATTAAGTTGGATATACTAGATTTAGTGTAGTATATGATTAACTTAATTTTTTTGCTAGGATCTGTTGTAGATATATTAGTATTTACTAATTTTTTTAGTATATTTTCATCTTATTTATAATTAGTATGCATATATAATTGTATAATCGAAAATTATAACATAAATATGATATAAAATCACACACAGATGCCCGCACACACACACGCGCGCGCATACAGATACAAATGAAAAGCTATTTGCTCTTAAGATCGTCAAATAAATTCACGATATTTTCATGTTTCATTTCGATCGTTGTAACTTCAGCAATTTGTTAATGAAGATTTTTGAATCGATTTCTAGATCAGATGCCACGAAAGTTGGTTCACTGTGTCGTACGAGACAATTTTTCTCTCCAGATTCTATCTTACATATCTATAAGTCTACCATTCGTCCACACTAAGAATATTGCTGCCACATATGGTCCAGTGCCTCTGAAGAAGAATCAGCAATATTATTGGTCCTGCTTTGGCGGCTCGGCTTCAGTCACTTACCCACCGACGTAATATTGTCTCCGTGCCTTTTGTTTAAATAAAGCACAGCATTAGAAGCTCTCCTGAACATGGTAATTGTTCTGGTGTGCTCTTCGCTATGGTACCCATATACTCATTGGGGCTAGTTTTTAAATTGATGTTTTGTTCCCCTCCCCTCACAGAAAATGACTTGTACATATGGGGACTATTTAGGATTTTCATAGAGACAATGAGGTATTATGGTGAATGTAGTAAGAAAGATAAGTAAGAATGCTTTTTTTTTTTGGTGTTAGGAATATTTTTGTATGTTTGGTTCAGTGTTTGTGGCTAGCTAAATTTAATATTAAGACAGAAGAAAACCGTCCTTTTCCCTAATCAACATTTTTGGCCTTGTGCCACATTTCTGTACATAGCAGAATAAATATCGCTCTTCGCCATGTTACCTAGAATTAATGAATTTTAATGCAGCACTAGATTGACGTTGAGATCTCATCAATTGAGAGTTGTGCTGGACAGACGTAACCGTAAGTTCTATGCTAACAGTTTATTTTCTCGCACATCTTGTTTGTGGAACTTCCTTCTGGTTCCATTCTTTCTAGCCATTTAAACTTCAAAAATTTAAATGCAGTGTCAATCACTATCTTCTGTCCTCCCGATTACTCTTTTTTTCTGTCTGCTCATTATTAATGTGTCTTTTTCTAATTCTTCCACACCCTGTAACCCCTTGTGTCTTAGTGGCTTTACTGCCTTGCATGAGGTGATACAAATTAAAAAAATAAATAAATTTGTTGGAGTGTTTTATCTTCTGTTTATTCTTCCACAAAAGTTGGGTTCCGTCTACAAAATTGCCGACAACAGACATGATCCTATCGAATTAACGTTCTAGTAATTTTTCTGTGAAGTTTTAGCTTTAAGTTTCTTTTTCTCATTTCATAAAAATGCTTTTATGCTCATTTACTATCACACAGACGAATGGTCATTCTACTAACGGCTACGCATTGAATCTCTCTCTCTCTCACACGCACACACTCTCTCTCTCTCTCTCGCTTCATGAAAGTACGTGTATGCCAAACCAGTTTGAATTTATAGTTTTATTTCCCATAGACTGGCTATCAACCAAGGCTAGAAATAGCCGAGATGAATACAAGGAAGCAAGGTATATGGCCACAATAATGGAGCTCCCTGTAAAGATTGAACTCACGTTCATACTGTAGTTTATTGTTGCCTATCGCATACAGCGGCAGTATGCCTCACAAATAGAAATCTCCGGGAACAGAGGATCAGATTGCAATCAAAAGAGCCGAGGCTGCAGCAAGGAAAAGAAAGTCCCGTGCAAATGAAAACCCAGATCAAACGGCAGCCAGGAGAGCTTCTAATGCTGAGAATGTGCAAAGATTTAGGGACTCTCAAACTTCTGAACAAGCTGAAGGCCCAATCAAGAGACAGCAGAAGCTGGATTAAATGCTGCCCGATAAAATGGCTTTTAAGCTAGTATATATATATATATATATATATATATATATATATATATGTGTGTGTGTGTGTGTGTGTGTGTGTGTGTGTATGTGTGTGTGTGTGTGTGTGTGTGTGTGTGTGTGTGTGTGTGTGTGTGTGTATAAAATCAGATATAATGCTTTCGTTTCGTCCAACTCTTGGTTATGAGGTTAAAATATGGGCAATATTTACCATAATTTCTCGAAAATAATACGCATTTTTTTTACTGTAAATTACAGGTGATAATAGGGCTGAATATTATAATTAGGTTCAAACAAATATATTTTTTCGTTATTGATTTATAATTATAAATACGTACTTGTTTTTCTAAAATATGAAAGATTTTATCTCAATTTTTATTTTAAATCCAACAATAATAATTGTAACATTTTTTGTCAATAAATTTATGTTTATCAGTAACCACATTTCTTATTTGGCGAAAAAATTAAAAAAAAAATCAATAAAAAAGCCAATTTTGAAGAAAAGAGGATATCAAGTTAACAATTTGTTGAAATTTTAATTTTCATCATCATCACCGCTTTCTATTATAGAATTAATATCTAAATTGTCATTAAACAAATTATCATTTCAAAATTATCTTCGGCCTTTTCATTCTCTTGCCAAAGGATGTCATCTTCAGAGTCATCCATGGCTGTCGTGAGACAACACTTCTTCAAACCTCTCTTTATAACATCGTCATTGACGGATTCCCATTTTGGTGGTAGAAATTAAAAGGTTATATTTAATGAAAAAACATCATGGTAATTTTCGACATTATTTTAGTCACTTAGTTTTGATTCTATTCTTAATGTCAAGGTCGACAAAATGTCTTCGAAATTATTATTATTTTTTTTTTTTTTGACAAAATTTATAGATGCGTATTATACATAGGGATAGATATATTTCTTAATTTTTCGATCATTTGTTGTGGCGCGTATTATTTATGAGTGCATATTATTTTCAAGAGATTACGGTAGTTCTTCTAGCATAGATATTTATTAATCGTAGCTTATTCTGGCACAAGGACATCACCATGAGAGCAACTAGTGGGAATATAGCCCACTAAATGAGCAAACTACAAGACCGACAGGCTGCTCTAGGATTACAAAACTAAAATATTTGCGTAAGAACTAGTTTCCTGTTCAGAAATAGCCTTGTCAGAAATAGACCCTCATATGTATGTCATGCATAGCGCCCAACTCCTTCATAAATGTCTAAACTAACATCTGTATACAGAACAATGATTAAAAATTACTTCAAGCGAATGAAGCCTGTAGGTCTTAAAGAAGACTATCCTTCATCAGACCTCATTGGCTGGCGCTACAGAATCATAAATATAGAGTTCTACCAAATAATAAAGACCACATCAGTTGAAGACTTCCAACCACAGCAACAACTGAAATGGATATCACATGTCACCAGAAGTAAAATTAAAGATATAATCAAGATGTTGACATTCCACGATACCTTAAACAAAAAGCTAGGAAGAAAACAGCGGTGAGCACTAGTCAAAGCGATACCTTTTCGGTCAATATATACCTGTATCGAAACGATAAGTATCACCATTATCTGGCTGAAATCATGTGCGTTTTAAAGAAAATAACCTTTTCCCTGTCATATATTACGCGTGGTAATGGATAGCGGCTCGGATTGAGGGAAGCCGAGTTCGAATTCCATTCGAATCCATTACATTCACTTCCGTGCTAATAATACTCTTGGGGAAAGGTATGAATCCTATCCTTCTCCTCCCCAGCTCTGGGTAAATAGCAAGTTGGACCGGGTGCTATAGCCTGGCATGAAAATGGCAACCTACTGCGGGAAAAATCTACCTCGTTAGTTATGTATCGAAAGATACATGATCGCCTAAGCGTATATAATGCATGAAACATGACTGACTGTATAACATACACCACTAACTAGGAAGGAAATATTTTGAAAAAAAATTAATAATTACAGTTCAGTCCAGATGTTTACATACACCTTAGACCAGTGGTTCTTAACCAAGGATGCTCGCCACCCCCCAACCCTAGGCAGTGCGATGATCCTGAATCATTAGGGTTGGTTTACTAAGGAAACTTTAGCGTAGTGTTTGGAGATCTGACATAAAAAATTTACATTGTAGAAATTTTGCCAATTGCTACCATCATAATAGCGTAAATGTTTTTTTTTTCTTTTTAAATGCTATGCGTGATACACGCTTAGGCGATCATGTATCTTTCGATGACTGACGAGACAGATTTTTCCCGTAGACCAGTTGCCATTCAAGGCCATAGAACCCGGTTTGTCCAGCTATTTACCCATAGCTGGAGGGAGGATTCATACCTTTCCCAAGGGTATTAGCACGTAAGTGAATATAATGGATTCGATTGGAAAGTCAGTCAGTCAGTTATGTGCCATGGGTGATACCCGCTTAAGCGATCATGTATTTTTCGATACATGACAGACGAGACAGATTTTTTATCGTAGTCTCGTAGTAGGTTGCCATTTCTTCCTGCAGTAGACCAGTTGCCATCAAAGGCTATAGAACCCGGTGTGTCTTGCTAATTATCACCGCGGGTATCACCCATAGCTTCAGGGAGAAGAAGAGGATTTATACCTTTCCCAAGGGTATTAGCACGTAACTTAATGTAAAGGATTCGACTAGAATTCGAACTCGGCTCTTCGATTCTTCAATCCACTATCCATTACGCCACCATGTATAATTAGGGAATCACTTATTCCAGTGAAGTGTGAAGCTTGTTTTGATAAAGAGCTAAACTACTATGTGTTTGTTTAAATATGATTGTGTTTTGATGGTTATATATATATATATATATATATATATATATATATATATATATATATATATGTATGTATATAATTATTTATTTAAAAATATGATTCCAACTCGCATTTTTAAAAAATAGTGCTCGATACGAAAGTAGAGCATAAATATAATTATTTATGTAAAAATATGATTCCAACTCGCAAACCAAACCAGTTTCTTTCCTATTTTCTACAATATTTTCACACACATATATATATATATATATATTTATATGTGTGGGATGGTTTATATATATATTTATATATGTGTATGTGTGTGTGTGTGTGTGTGTGTGTGTGTGTGTGTGTGTGTGTGTGTGAAAATATATAGAAAATAGGAAAGAACTGGTTAGGTAAATAATCCAAGGTTCTTTAGTATTTTTGTTATTATTTTTTAAAAATAGTGCTCGATACAAAAGTAGAGCATAAATATAATTATTTATTTAAAATTTTGCGTGTTGGAATCATATTTTTAAATAACTAATTATATTTATGCTCTACTTTCGTATCGAGCACTATTTTTTAAAAATAGCGTGTTGGAATCATATTTTAAATAAATAATTATATATATATATATATATATATATATATATATATATATATATATATATATATATATATATAACACCTTGTTAACATTTTCAGAAAAGAATTAGAATTATATGAACGTATGCGTTAATTGTTGCTGGGTTAGTTTATAAACCACTAAAGACAGTTGATGTAAATTGAAGTTATAAGTAAGATTTAATGTTTGTTACGATTTAATTAGCTTGTTATGTACACTATTTACATTATTCGGACTATTGTCCTCATCTTTGTCGCCATATTTATTAGAACGTTTCGGCCTTTCAGTATCTGTCTATATTTCTGAGATGATGTATTATGTACACTATTTACATTATTTGGACTATTGTCCTCATCTTTGTCGCCATATTTATTACAACGTTTCGGTCGACAAAGATGAGGACAATAGTCCGAATAATGTAAATAGTGTACATAATACCTCATCTCAGAAATATAGACAGATACTGAAAGGCCGAAACGTTGTAATAAATATGGCGACAAAGATGAGAACAATAGTCCGAATAATGTAAATAGTGTACATAATACTTCATCTCAGAAATATAGACAGATACTGAAAGGCCGAAACATTGTAATAAATATGGCGACAAAGATTAGAACAATAGTCCGAATAATGTAAATAATGTACATAATACCTCATCTCACAAATATAGACATATACCTTGTTATATTGTGCTATTTTGTTAAAGATTACCAAATTTAAAACTTTATTTTAAAAAATGGTAATTTTTCATTTTAAAATTGTATTGAAAATAACTAAAAGCATAAATCTATTTAATCTAGTTTTTTGTAATGCTTTATTTTGTTGTCAGTTATGTGAATAGACATTAAAGACATATAATGGCTTTGTTATTTACAGATGAGATGAATATTACTTTTCGTCAATTCTGGGATGGGGTGCGAAAACTGCTTGGTCGTTTGAAAGTCGCGTAAAAACTGGCCGGTGGTTTGAAATGGTGGCGAGAAAATATGGCGATTTGAAAAAGGAACAAAAATTGGTTGGTATTTTGAAAGGGGTACTATAACTGGTTAGTGGTTTGAAAGGTGCGCGGTAAGTGGTTAGTGATTTGAAAGTGGCGCAAAAACTTGTTGGTGTTTTAAAAGAGGTGCGAGAAATTGTTGGTGGTTTGAAAGGGGCGCGATAACTGGTCGGTGGTTTGAAAGACGCGATAACTGGTCAGTGGTTTGAAAGGAGCGCGGTAAGTGGTTAGTGGTTTGAAAGTGGCGCAAGAACTGGTTGATGTTTTAAAAGAGGTGCGAGAAATTGTTGGTTTGAAAGGGGCGCGAGAACTGGTCGGTGGTTTGAATGGAGCGCGAGAACTGGTCGGTGGTTTGAAAGACGCGATAACTGGTCAGTGGTTTGAAAGGAGCGCGGTAAGTGGTTAGTGGTTTGAAAGTAGCGCAAGAACTGGTTGATGTTTTAAAAGAGGTGCGAGAAATTGTTGGTGGTTTGAAAGGGGCGCGAGAACTGGTCGGTGGTTTGAAAGACGCGATAACTGGTCAGTGGTTTGAAAGGGGCGCGGTAAGTGGTTAGTGGTTTGAAAGTAGCGCAAGAACTGGTTGATGTTTTAAATGAGGTGCGAGAAATTGTTGGTGGTTTGAAAGGGGCGCGAGAACTGGTCGGTGGTTTCAAAGACGCGATAACAGGTCAGTGGTTTGAAAGGGGCGCGAGAACTGGTCAGCAGTTTGAAAGGTGTGCGATAATTGGTCGGTGATTTGAAACAGGTGAGAGAAAAGGTTGGTGGTTTGAATGGGACGTGATAAGTGGTTAGTGGTTTGAAAGAGGCGGAGGAACTGTTTGGTGGTTTGAAAGAGGCGTCAGGATGTCGTCGTTTATAGCTTTCCAAATATTCTTTCTTATTTCTTTTGTCATCTAAGAACTTCTCTTGGGAAAGAGAGGTTTGAGGAAAAGAGAGGTGGAAGAACTTCTCGTTGGAGTAGATGCTGTAGTTGCAGTATCTCTTCCGTGCTGGAGACTTCCTCTCCCCTTCTACTGTTGCGTGGACAGAATCTTCGGTCTTGTTCCGTCGCATCTGTTCCGTAGCAGTGTTATGACCGGCTATGACCAGCTCAGACAAGCTCTGACCAGCTAAGACAAGCTCTGACCAGCTAAGACAAGCAATGACCAGCTAAGACCAGCTTAGACAAATTATATACAGCTTAGACAAGCTAAGACCAGCTTAGACCGACTGCCGGAGTGGAAACACTCAGGTCGCCTCATTAAAAACCGACCTTGTGTTACAACCTGACTCAGTGGGGGGTGGGGGGTCAAGGTAAATCTCAGATAGTGGAGATTTAATTCCATTTACTTCGATACAGTTTGGAAGCCAGGGTTGGGGTCTACGGGGATTTTTTGGCCGCGCCTACTGGCTCGGGAACCCCACATTAGATTAAACCTTGTGCTACATGTGACTGCGTGGTGCCAGTGTTGACCGCCATGTCTGGAATCTTCTCCAGTTGTGCTGGTCGAACTCTCCGCCTTCGGGCTATGCCGAAGGGCAGAGTCTTGTCTAAGGAAACAGCTACCCGACCCCGTTTAATACGGGGTCTACAGTGAATTTTTGCCCGAGCCTACGGGCTCGAATTACCCTACATTAAACTCGGTTTTGTGCCACATCCTACCTCGTGGGGAGGCTGATAAATATCTATTAGCTGGGACATGTTGAGTACGACTCAGATTTATGCGAGAATATAACGCACCCTAAGCAAAGCAATATACCTACTAAGATACAAGGGGTTACTGAGTGTGAAAAAATAAGAAAAAAGACTTTATTAAACAGCGAGAACAATAAAAGAAGTGGAACCCCCAAAACTGCTGCCCTAATCACCGAATGGGTCATTTCGCTGTAAGTGTATCATGGAAAACGCAAAATGCAGCCACGCCCGATCTGTCCAGGCCAAGGTTGAAAATAAACAAATTGGATCTCGCGAATTCTGGCAGATTACCAACAAAATTATGAACACTCTTAAAAATGCCCCCGCCCCCAGGTCATATCATCCTCAATAGACAAGGCGAAGCTCTCAGCCTCGATCTTTGCCTCAAACTCAACGTTGGCCGACAAAGGCCATCACCTCCCCAACTTCCCACGTCTCACAGAGCACAGCATTAGTAATATACTCATTTCAACAAGAGAAATCTCTGCACTGCAAAAAAAAAACAAAAAAAAACAGTAGGCTGTGTATACCCGGACTTCAAGAACGCGGGGAACCGACGCTGACCCTCCTAATATAGAACCATTAGTCGCCTCATTATCATCAGTAAGCTCTTTGACACCTTAATCAACAAGTAGGTCGTCGAGCACCTGGATAGAAACAACCTCTTTTGCGACGAGCAGTATGGGTTTTAGTCCGATCCATTGCTGATGCTCTAACTACCATTACACAGGGTTGCTGCAAAAGCTCTCCACTTATGGAATCACTTTGAAGGGTTTTCTCTATTATAAAATCCTTCCTAACAGGTAGATCCCTGAAGGTAGTTATTAACAGCCAATCTTCCGAAGACATGGCGGTCAACACTGGCAGATGACCTCTCTTCCTATCTACCACTAACTTACCAGTGCGGAAAAACTGGCTGGTTACATTCAATGCCCCTAAAAACAAACTGGTTACATTCCATCACCGCTGATCAGACACCGAACTGTTGTCGGTCATAATGAACGGGTGTCCCCTCGAGGAGGCCCCGTGTCTCGAGAAGATATTGGGCCTCCTATTCAAACATGACCTCAAGTGGAATTACTATATACGATCCATCGTTAAAGATGCAGTAAAATGATCGGCCCCCTCTACCGCTCCAATAAGTACCTGACTCCTCATACCATCCTATACCTTCATAAGAGTCAGATCAGGCCGAAAATGGAGTATTGTTGTCATATTTGGGCGGGAGCTGCCCAGACCTCACTTTCCAGTCTTGACAGAGTTCAAAAGTGTCTTTGAGTCGTTGTTGGAGAAGAATTATTTTCCACATTCCAACCTCGATCTCACAGGCGGGGTGGGGTGAGCCTATTGCTGCTCAGTCGTTACTACTATGGAAAGTGCTCGGACGAAGTGCATCTCGTTGTCCCATCAGTTCGGGCTCCAGGACCCGCCAAGCCACTTACATATTATCAAATCAACCACATTCCCCCCGTATTCCGTCGGCAAGTAGTAAGTTCCACTCAAATAGCTTCTTCCCGCGAACCACTGCCCTATGGAACAGAATCTCCAGAGGATGTTTCCCCGATCATTACAATGCCAGCCTATTCATGTCTAGAGTCAATCATTATCATTTTTTATTTTTTAATGGCGTTCACCCCGAACAAGGTTGTAACGCCACTGAGATGCAAGGGGTTACTGGGTGTGGAAGTATTAGAAAGCAGAAACATTACTAAGAAATGAGAACAAAAAAAGAGTAATCAGGCGGACAGTAGATAACGATTGACATTGCATTTAAATATTTGAAAGTTGGCTGGAAAGCAAGAAGCCGGAAGACTTCCACAAGCGACAAGTGCTAAGAAAAAAAATTATTAGCATAGCGTATCTAGCAATTTCAACATCTAGCAATGCTTCATCCAGATATGTCAACTGTATAATGATGAGACCTAGCTGCCAATCTAGTACTGCGCTTTAAGTTCTAAGTACAATATAGGAAAGCTCATCAGAAAAATTACCATGAAAGTATTTATAGAAAAACCACAAGAAAGTAACATTACGGTGGTGAGAAAGGGACTGAAACCGAGATGCCAGGTCAAGACCAATAACATTGCAGATTCTTCTTTGGATTTTTTACCAAGAACCTCTAAATATATAGCAAGGACACCAGATCAGATGTGGCAGCAATATTCGAAGCATGGTAGAATGGTAGACTTTTAAATGTGTACGATAGATTCTGGAGAGAAAATTTGTTTAGCACGACACAGTGAATCAACTTTCCTAGCCGCACACCTAGCAGTTGATTCAATATAACCTTTCCACTTCATTTTAGCAAAGAAGGTTAATTCGAGAAGGCGAAATAATTCACTCTGCTGGAGATAGATGCCTCGTTTTTTTTTAATTAAACAGTATTTTTTTTTTTATCCAACGCGAAAATTCAGGCCTGTAGATGTACTTGGATAAAAAGTAAGACATTGAAGCCACTAAGATACAAGCGATCACTTGGTGTGGAAGAATTAGCAACAGGAACATTAATAATGAGCAGGGCGAGGAAATAGTAATCAGGAGAACAGTAGATATAATTTGAAATTGCATTTGGCTGGAAAACATGGTGCCGGAAGGGAGTTCCACAAGCGGGAAGTGCGAGAAAAGAATCTGTTAACACATAACTTAAAGTTACTTAGCAACAGAAATATTGCTAATGAGCAGGAAGAGTAAAGAGTAATCAGGAGAACAGTAGATATGGTTTGAAATTGCATTTGAATTT
>OZ010587.1:26478079-26488079 GCA_963932145.1 Acanthosepion lycidas | reverse complement strand
CACACACTTAACAGAGACACATCCCCTTTTCAGGAACCAATAAAACTGTCAAAATGACCAAGGGAATTCAGAGCAGCATGAATTCATCCAGCTCTTATCTCAAATAACAAGGGCTGACCAAAATCCATAATAAAAAAAAAAAAAAAAAAAAAAAAATGAAAACTACAGACAAAAGTTTATTTTCTCCATCAAGACATTCATTTCTGTAGTTCAATGTTACCAGCAAGCAGAAAAAAATTGTTTTCTCCTGATGATGGCCATACTGGCCGAAACTAGTCGAGGAATCTAAATGAAATAATAAAAACGAAAGAATATTAATATACAACCCAGTGTGACTGAAGGTTTTAATTTTTTAATATTGTTTTATTGTTCAATATATATACATACATACATACATATATATATATATATATATATATATATATATATATATATATATATATATATATATATATATGAAGAATATATATATATATATATATATATATATATATATATATAAGCTGTCAAAATGACCAAGGAGGGTATTCTTAAAGTCAGGATTCTCTCATCCTCTATCTTAAAAACAATTTGAAAGAGGCCGTTTGACCAATACTAGGACTGACCAAAATTACCGATAAAAAAAACGAAAACTACCGATAAAGTTCATTTTCCTCAGAGACAGTCATTCACTCCAGTAGTTCACTGCTACTAACAAGGAGGAATTTAGTCTCCTGATGATGGACATGCTGGCGAAAATAACTCAAGGAATCCAATTGAAATAATAAAACAAAAAAATATCAATATACAACCCAGTGTGTATGAAAATTTTAATTTTTAATGTTTTTTTATTGTTCAAAACACACACGCGCGCGCAGCACACGCACACACACACACATATATATATATATATATATTTATACAAAAGTGAACATTGAAGGCAACACTCAGAGGCTACCTGACGATTGCGTCTAGCATGAAACAGTCGCCTTCACTTTTATATTCATATTTACATACAGTCTATCTCTGATATTGAGCCCTTTATCCCATAAATATAGGACACCTTAAAACTTTATTTCTTCATATATATATATATATATATATATATATATATATATATATATATACATTGAAGAAGCCATTAAGATACGCTTTGAGCAGTTATGAATGTTCGAGAGAAATTGTGGGAAATTTGTAATTTAAAAGGAGTAATTCAACTTTGCTTTATCCCATAAATATAGCACACCTTAAAATTATATTTCTTCATATATATATATAAAAGTGAACATTGAAGTCAACACTTAGAGGCAACAGTCTGTTTCATGCTAAATGCATTCAACAGACCTGACGATTGCATTCAACATGAAACAGACTGTTGCCTCTAAGTGTTGCCTTCAATGTTCACATTTGTATTTACACACGCTCTATCTCTGATATTGAGCACTTTTTCCCATAAATATTGCACACCTTAAGTCTATATTTTTTCATATATATATATATATATATATATATATATATATATATATATATATGTGTGTGTGTGTGTGTGTGTGTGTGTGTATGTATGGGTGTGTGTGTGAATGTGTGTGTGTGTGTGATTTGGGCGTACTTGGTCATCAATTTTAATTTATGCACAATTGATTAGAAACCAAAGTTTCTTGTTCATTTTCTTTATTTACTTTTCAATATTTCTAATAATGTTACTGTTTTCCTGTTCGTATTTGTAAATATATCTTTCCACCTGTAAGTACCTTCGTCTTGCAATAGCAATTTTCAAAGACATTTCTCTTTATTTGTTAATGTAGTCAGCTTAATTTTTTTTATCGAAATGCGATAATCAAATACCATAGTTTCTTGTTCATTTTAAATTCCATGAATACGACGTAAACTCTGGGTAAAATCATATTTGCTATGAGACAATAAAAAATCGGCAAGTGATATGTAGAGATGATAGCAAAATGGAATTGAATCCTAATCGAAAAGAATGCGACCGAAGACCAAATGATACAAGAAAAATGCTAATTATACAACAAGGACAGTAAATTTTGGTGCTGAAGTTTAATGATTCGAGGCAATATCAAAAACAATGTTTCATTTCTGCTGAGATTCTTCAGCGGATTTGATGCCAAGATGGTCATTTTCCCACTCGGTCACCTATTTTTAAACGAAGTCCGAAAGACTAACATTACATTCATATATATATATATATATATATATATATATATATATATATATATATATATATATGTATTATAAATCAATTGATTTAAAATATGTTTTTTCGCTACACAGTTCTAACCTTGTTTCAAAAATGGAAGCTAAAAGCTCCGAATTTAATTTAGTAATTAAATTAAAGACGTTATTTCCATTTCATCATCAAGCGGATTTTGGAGTAACTTTTAAAATTACTGGGTTTTAAAGACACAGCTAAAATCATAAATCGCGTTTCCAAGGTTACAGATAAATCCACTTCCACCAGACAAGGGGTGTCTGCGTGTTCATTATGTCTGTGTTTTGATGTATCAGTTATTAGTTACGTTTTGGTAGGAGGTAGGGATGTATTTTTCAATGAAATCTAACATCCGTTAAATGCATGTCGTCTGAATTTTTTTTAAATGTTATTGTTAATGGCAAAAATTCTTACGGCATTTTTTCCATTTGTATATTTAAAGATTTTTTGGTGGGGGGTTTAGGTTAAAATATTAATGCTCTGTAAATTTACATTGAGCACTATTTTGTAAAAATAAAAATATCCATAAGAACACCGGATTATATATCTTACTGTTCTTTCTTATATATATATATATATATATATATATATATATATATATATATATATATATATGTATGTGTGTGTGTGTCTGCGCGCGCGTGTTTGCGTGTGCGTGCGTGCGTGTGTGTGAGCGAGCTCGTGAGCGCGTGTGGGAGCATGAACGTACACGCGTCTCTTAGGTTTGTCTATTGAAAATATACTTTTGTGAAGGACTTGCATTTATGGGCGAACTGCTGAACACGCGAGCGATCATGAACATGCGAGAGTGTCACTGACAGAGTGATTAAAAATGCAAATAAAAACAACGAAAATTGATAAAAAAAAGACACATGAAAAGTGGACCTACACCATCACGAAACTGGGTTGCCGCGATATTAATAATTAAATTCACAGTAAATGAATTAATTTATTGTAAGTAAATTTTTCAATTTTAATAAAATTATATATATAGTAATTCATCAAGTCTCAACAGGAGGCACCGGACGGTCGTTTCGTCCTATATTTGGGACTCATCATCGGTGTGGATCAGCTACCGAAAATTGAAACCTAAACAGTTACGATATGAGGCAAACGTCATACCAACTGTACCAACGGGACTCGGTGACGAAGAGGTAACGGATTAGACTCGATATAGCGCTGTTCGATCATATGTTCCATGGTGGAGCTCATCCAAGTTTCCCTTACCCATAGAACTATGCCCCCACAAGCCACGACTACTATCCCCAAGCCGCTCCATCCAGAGCATTAGAAGCTAGTTCAAGCAAGGGTATACAAGTGATAGAAATTAGGAGGATTTGAGATAATTATAATTATCATAAATTATATTGTTATTATTATAATTATAATTCATCGAGTCTAGAAGAAGTTTCAACAGAATGCACTTGACGGTCGTTTCGTCCTATATTTGGGACTCATCAACAGTGTAAATTCTCTTAAGAAGGTGAAATAGGAAAAAAGCCTGGGCGTAGATTAATATTTGGGTAATATTCAATGGCGGCACTCCCAGGCTTTTTCCCTATTTCGCCTTTCTTAACAGAATTACTCTCCCAAACAAACGTACAGAACAGTATCAAGAAATCAAAAGAAAATGGTTGAATCCGTCAACACAGTAATGATAACAATATCTCCACACGATTGACGATTGATTTTCGCTTCAAGCGTCTCGTATGCTCGAGTCTGTCGTTGCTTGTAAATCATCCATGCAAACAAAAACAAACTATCATTATTGCCATGTCTGTGTATTGTTTAATATATTGTAATGTGATTGTTATCTTTGATGATGGCTTACTTATGTAAGCCGAAAACTTAGATAAGATTAAAAACATGTATCAATATGTTGATTTTATTTAATGATAATGTTATTAACCTTATCAGACGATATGAAAAGAATTTACATAAAATAAACAGACAAAACTTGTCTATATTATTTAATGAAACATGCATCAATGAAAAAATGCTGCCCAAATACACACAATATATATATATATATATATATATATATATATATATATATGTTTTCAGGTTTAACCTGTAGAATAAGAGAATATTTATAAATGTAAAAGACAATAGGAAAACTATAATATTAGCCGACGCGTTTCGTCCAATGTGTACTTTTCAAGGTAAAAACGAAATGAATATTTAAACAAAGTAACTAATAATAACAAAACAAAATGTCCTTAGCAACTGGAAGAATTTAGAGAACGCTATTTTCTCCACACGTCACAGTAACTGACGTAATTTTCAGCTAACAGTATGAAAATAACGTTCTCTAAATTCTTCCAGTTGCTAAGGTCATTTTGTTTTGTTATTATTAGTTGCTTTGTTTAATAAATTCATTTCGATTTTACCTTGAGAAATATTTCATTTTCACCACAAGCAAGGCAATAAAGCCACTAAGACACAAGTGGGTTATTGTTAGAGAATATGAGAAAAATATTAAAGAGAAAGGACAATAAAAGAATAGGTTTCAAGGTTTAAGTCGTCAGTATGATTTTTCCGGTTCGCGCCAAATAATCGGAATGTCAAACTTAAGTGAAGTTCGACTCCACACATTCCAGTAACGTAAGGGCTCCTGACATATTCTGCAGACAATTGGGGGTATCTACGATTTTTACTGATTGTACAGCTTCACTTCAAAGATAAGCTTTTCTGGCAAAATCGTTGCTTACTTTTTTGTTATTCTCTGATGTAAACTCGCTGCATATATTAACAGAATAAATCGGGGTTGTTTTTGCCTCTTCTGCTTGAAAATCATTGCTTTGGTATTAGGGTCTTCTTATGAAACAAAATGTGATAATAACATTAACATTGTATTTGGATATGAAATAAAAGACTACTTTTGTCCTCATTTAATCCTTAACTCTACAGATTACATCTCAACTAAATTCAATAAACTCATATAAAATACCAAACCTATCTTATATAGATCATCTTTATAATTATATGATGGCAGCGATCACCTACAACGATCTCCCGTAGCGACCAACGATCACCTGCGACGACCAGCAACGATCACCTACAGCGACCAACGATCACCTGTGACGACCTGCAGCAATCACTTACAGCGACCAGCAGTGATCACCTGTAGCGACCAACGATCACCTGCGACGACCTGCAGCGATCGCCTGCAACGACCAGCATCGATCTCCTGCAGCGACCAACGATCACCTGAGACGACCTGCAAGGATCACCTGCAGCGACCAGCAGCGATCACCTACAGCGACCAACGATCACCTGCGACGACCTGCAGCAATCACCTACAGCGACCAGCAGTGATCAACTGTAGCGACCAACGATCACCTGCGACGACCTGCAGCGATCACCTGCAACGACCAGCAGCGATCTCCTGCAGCGACCAACGATCACCTGCGACGACCTGCAGCAATCACCTACAGCGACCAGCAGTGATCACCTGCAGCGACCAACAATCACCTGCGACGACCTGCAGCGATCACCTGCAACGACCAGCATCGATCTCCTGCAGTGACCAACGATCACCTGCGACGACCTGCAGCGATCACCTGCAACTACCAACCTTTCCTGTATACTATCGGTTGTAATTAGTACGGGAGGTATCGACACCGACCTCGACCAGCAATGCCTGCACTGCAACGTCCAAATGTCGACACGACCGGAACGCGCACCTAAGCATCCCGTCGTCGACCTCAACGTCCAACCGTCGATACGACCGGAACGTCCGCAATCTCTTTCCAACCGTCGACACGACCGGAACGTCTCCACCTCGACATCAATCGTTGACACGACCGGAACGCGCTCCTCAGCATCCCGTCGTCGACCTCAACGTCCAACCGTCGATACGACCGGAACGTCCGCAATCTCTTTCCAACCGTCGACACGACCGGAACGTCTGAACCTCGACTCCAACCCTCGACACGACCCGTTCAACCCTCGACACGACCCGTTCAACCCTCGACACGACCCGTTCAACCCTCGACTCTCAACACGACCAGTCCGACCATCATTACCACGATTACCAGATCAATATACCCCACGGCCTTTCCTTTATAAATAAACTTAGCATTAATCATACAGATCATCGTCCTGTTGTCCATTTTCCTTCGTCTTGTTAGATGTCACGTCTTTAATTCGAAAAACGTTAACGGGCCTCTTGTGACCTCATCTATCTACGATACGGGGGCGCTCGGGCCGTGATTTCATATCGCGCCTCCGCTACAATAGACCATCTTTGTAATTATGCGGTATATGTAAAAAAAAATACACACATGGCATACCACTGATAAGACTATGAATAGTTCGATTATGATTAACCTTTAATAGTTTGAATATCGATATGCACTGAGATATCTACACACATTGTTATTTACTTTTATTTTAATCATTTCGCTCCAAGGAAGACAATAAAGCCACTAAGACGTTGAATCTTAAAGAATATAAGAAAAATACTATCAAGGAGAGAGAACGATAAAAGACCAAGAATTAAGAAGACAGAAGATAACGATTGGCAGTGCTGATCTTAAAAAGAATCTCGAATTAGTGATAAACTGAGGCAAGAAATGTCTTGTAAAATTTAACGCCCCCAAAACAAAACTACTTTTATTTACACTATTAGTAATGTTTGAACAATTTTCCTCATCTTTGTACCCATATTCAAGACGTTTCGGCCGTTGTACGCTCAGACCTTCTTCAGGTGATTGGAATTTCGAACTAAACCCTTTTATTTTGTCCGCTGGGGTAGATTGTTCTAGTTCCACGCGCCATGACTCTTCCAGATGTCTCAGTTATCTCCCTTTAACTCAACTCACAAAGTTTTCGTTCACCGCTGCAGTAGCCAAGTATTGAACTCACAACGTTTTGGGCCAAGTCACTGGATCCAACCCATGCTTTTATTAATTGGGCCATATGTCTGGAAGAGGCATGTCACGTGGAACTAGAACAATCTACCCCGGTAGACGAAATAAAGGGTTCATTTCAAAATTCCAGTTACCTGAAGAAGGCCGGAGCGTACAACGGCCAAAACGTTGTTAATATAGCAACAAAGATAAGAACAATAGTCCGAACAATGTAAATAGTGCAAATAATTACAATACCCCATCTCGGGAACATAGACAGAAATCTGCTTTCATTTAACCAACATAGAGAACCTTTTCTGCCTGCTATCAGGATGGCTGACGCTAGACTCCCGGAGAGCAACTCACTGCGCTTTCGTAGCTTTACGTTTTCAAATGGTTTGAAGTGGGGCGAATACAGTAGCTGCATCTACTGCAAGGAAAGTTGGGTCACTGTGTCGTGCCAAAATATTTTTCTCGTCAGAGTCTTTCTTGCACAATTACAAATCTATCATTCGTCCACACATTGAATACTGCTGTCATATCTGGTCTGTGGCTCCTGTTAAACATATCGAGATTCTCACTATTTACATTATTCGGACTATTGTCCTCATCTTTGTCACCATATTTATTACAATGTTTCGGTTGTTGTACGCTCCATCCTTCTTCAGGTGGTTGGAATGTCGAACTGAACCCTTTATTTCGCTCACTGAGGTAGACTGTTCTAGTTCCACGTGCCATGTCTAATGGATGTCAGTTATCAGTTATCTCCTGTTAATTTCCCTCTAAAAATTCTCCACTGCCTTAACCAGGTATTGAACTCACATACTTTAGGTCCTGTCACTGGATCTAACTAACGCCTTTATCCTTGAGGACACCTGTTTTATGAATTTATGGGTATTGTAAATCTAATGTCTTCAGCAACTGTTTTTTTACCAGTGCTCATATTGCAATTTTTGCTATTATCATTGGATTTTTTTTACCTGAGCTCATATTACAATTTCTGTCTTCTCTACAAATATTTTCATGAGAACTGCTCTGAGGAGCTTTTTTTCATTGCTGGCCCGTCTACATGAATTTAAACTTGCTACTTGATTGACATCTAGGACCAACCTTTTGACTGTTGAATTTTTTAAATGCAACCGCTCTTTCTACTCTAACAGTTTCTTTTCTCGCACTTCACGCCTGTGGAACTCCCTTCTGTTTTCATGCTTCGCTGTTAACTACAAACTTCAAAAATGTAAATGCAACGTCAATCGCCATCTTCTATCGCCATGACTCCCTTCCATCTTTTGCCCTTTTCTCACTCTTCCCTATAATCCGCTCCCTGTAACCCCCCCCCATGCATACTAATTTTTACCAGAGCTCATATTGCAACTTTTGTTGTTATCATTGCTTTTTCTCTGGCACTATTTATTACTGGTTCCCATATTGTATTTATTTCTATGTTTGGTCGGCTCAGGAACATCATTGGAACACCATTGGAAAATTCGTAAACTTAAGGAATCAGCACATATGCTAGGCCACAAAAATCTCCTGATCGCCTGATTTTACAAACAGACATGCGATTCGAAGTCATCAAGAAGGTTCGATGTTCTGAGAAAACAAGAACAAGAAGCAGAAAGAAGTCATTGAAAGTAAAGCTCACTTTTTTTTTTAGAATCAATTTATTATCAAGAGTCGTCTAGTTTGGTTTGGTTTGGTTTGGTTTACGGCATTGAATGCTTGTCCATCTCACCGCAGAGAAGAGACTTGAGGAAACAGAAATGTCCTTCTAAAGAAAGATGCTGAAAATACCGTAAACAGAACACGTGAGCAGCAATAAATGTTTAGACAAAATCGAAATAAAAAGGACAATTGTATTAGGTTGGTGCAAAAATAATGTCGGTTTTTGACGTATTTTTTAAATGTCAAAACCGACATTATTTTTGCACCAACCTAATACTTCGTATCAGTAGAGAAAGTTGACATATCAATGGCACATAATGAGAAAAGAGCGATTGGAAAATTTGATTTGGTTTGGTTTATTTTCTTTTACGGCATATCAACATCTAGGGGTTATTTAATGCCGACAAGATTTTTATTGCTGGTAAAATTTTTTTCCAAAAAATGTATTGCTGGTGATGTTTTTTTTTTCTTAAAAAAAATTATTGCTGGTAATAATTTTTTACGAAGTATTTCTGGTATTAATACCTATTTTTACACTTTCATATTGTTTTGACCCCAGTTTGGGGGTTAACTATTTGCCCATAGTTGGGACCTTAACAGGTGCTACCACCCCGGGTCAGGGTGGACCTAGGCACACCAGCAATTAAGAGATGGTTCCACGCTTCTGAAAAACCTCCTGATCAACGTTGGACGTAGTTTATCGTCTTACCCGGGATGCGGATGTAGCTTATCGTCTTACCGAGGATGCGGACATAGTTTATCGTCTCACCCAGGGCGGGCGTCGCTTGGATGCGGCACAATGCTGAAAATAATGTTGAGTAATAGAGCTTAATTTGTTCTGAGTTTCGACAGCAATGAGGCATGTGATTCAAGATTATAAGGTTAGACTTTTCCATCTTCAAATGTGATGCTACTATTTTGAAAGGGTTCAAACATTGATCAAACATTTCCTTGTGGTGTGTGGCATAAACAAGTTAGAGCCCTGATTTATTATAACGATAGCAAACTAAACGAGTAAATGTATAGGACGCCTCACAAGGTACTCTCCTAAATTACTCACCCAAAAATTTTGAGGATACTCTCCCAAGAATTTTAACAGTATACACTCCCAAGAATTTTAATAAGATACCCTCCAAAGAATTTTAACAAAATATTCTCTTAAGAATTTTAACAAACTACTCTCCAATGAACTTTAGCAAAAAACGCCCCAAAGAATTTTAAACAATATCTTCTCCCAAGAACTTTAACGGGATACTCTCCCAAGCTTTTTAAC
>OZ010587.1:26473079-26475579 GCA_963932145.1 Acanthosepion lycidas | reverse complement strand
GTATAGGATTGGTGTA
Source organism: Acanthosepion lycidas (assembly GCA_963932145.1). NCBI lineage: Eukaryota > Metazoa > Mollusca > Cephalopoda > Sepiida > Sepiidae > Acanthosepion > Acanthosepion lycidas. The sequence continues at coordinate 26,475,563 of OZ010587.1, read as the reverse complement.
TATTTGTGTATATATATCCAAGTATAGGATTGGTGTATATTGGTGTGTAAATTCCAATAACCAACAAATACTCTTCTAAAAAGAGTCTTCAATATAGACTAGAGCAAATATAATCATTTATTCGAAAATTATAACATACAAATGTTATAAAATCCCTACAAAAATAGCCATTTTGTTTCAATACTTCCACTGTCTAATCAAATGATGGTGTTGAATGTGGAATAAAGGGTTTATTCTACATTCAACACCATCACTTGATAAGACACCAGAAGTGTTGAAACAAAATGGTTATTTTTGTAGTGATTTTAGAACATTTCTATGTTATAATTTTCGAATAAATGATTATATATATATATATATATATATATACATGCACACACACGCATACACACACACACACATATATATCTATCTATATATATATATATATATATATATATATATATATATATATATATATATGTATGTATAAGAAAAATCCCTGATTTAAAATCTTTCTACATATATATATATATATATATATATATATATATATATATATAGAGAGAGAGAGAGAGAGGTGGGGGGTGATGGGTAATTGTCGATATTTTACATTTTTAATTTCGCACATGCGCGTTGTTTGCTTTTGATTTCGTCGACTGCAGTGTATAGTTGGGGTCACTTGGGCACCCCGCTTGTGAAAAAAGACCACAACCACGGCATGCTGTACTGCTCAACATTCGCGCCTGAAGTTCCACTACAATGATTTCAGAGTGTATGGGTGTCAATCTGACGACAGTGTGCTAGAAGACCCTAGGTCTGCCAACTGTACTCTGCACTGTGACACACAAGCAGAAGAATCCAGTCATGGCTGTCAGACAATTTCGGAGACCACATCACCCTTTACATCTGGCCATCGAACTCCCCAGACTGCCACCCACTTGATTATTATGTGTAGGGCGCAGTCGAACGAGAGAACAACAAAACTCTTAATAACACCAAAGATGACCTGAAGATAAGGATTATGGCAGAATTCACCAACTTAAACAAAGAGACAGTCTAGAAGAGTTGCAGGAGATTCCGAAGTCTTTTAGAAGCCGTGGTTGAAGCCAGTGGCGGTTTTATTGAATGAACTTACTCTTTAGTATTTCAATATATATTTTGTGTAATTTTGACGAATAATTGGTGTTGTCAGTGTGATTTTCATTTTTGTGTAATTTAGACGACAATTTATCCATAGCACCGTGCGACATGTGTGTATATATGTGTGTGCGTATATATATATATATATATATATATATATATATATATATATATATATATGAAGAAAAATATACGGGAAAAAACAAACAAAACTCCTTATATGCAATAATGCTGTTTTAATGTTAATATGTCGACGCCGGACGTTTCGGTCAATAAACCATCTTCAGGACATATTCAATATAAAATATAAAATATAAATAACATTATCAAACTTAACATGACAAAAACGATATTGACCGAAACGTCCGACGTCGACATATTAACATTAAAACAGCATTATTGCATATAAGGATTTTTGTTTTCCCGTATATTTTTCTTCATACTGTCGGATCTATATCCATATATTTGCTTATATATATATATATATAATAACTGGCCACTCGTATACGAGGATACCCGTCAACTAGGGCGGTTAGCCAATCCCTATTGCAGACGCACGCTCAGGCATACTTGATATATATATATATATATATATATATATATATATATATATATGTATATATATATATATATATATATATATGCATAACCCACTTTTACATACGTGTGCATACATACACATTCACCTGGGCTTATATGCATTTTTGCATACTTGTACATATATCATGGCCATCGATATATACCTGTGCATACATAGAGGCTTTTTATATGCATACCTGTACACATATTCATACATACCACTATTTATCTATACCGGTACACACATATATGCACATGTGCCCTCCTCATATACACCTGTGCATCCATACACACACACTCACATAATCTCATATATACTAAAGCCTTTTTATACTTGTGGAGTACGCTGCTTTCCTGGTATTATGGGCCGTATTGGGATGCCTGATTTGCTTCCTTGCATACACACTACAGTTCAAAAGTTTGAAGCCACACCCAGAATTAGCATGGGCTGAACTTGACAGATGAATGGAAAAAAAAGAAAAACAGCTCTTAGAATCATTTAAAAAAAAAAGGAATTAATTATCAAACTAATAATTTGAGAAACTTTCGTAACGAATGCCAAAAATTTGTGCCGAAGTAATCAAGTTAAAGAGGATATTTTGACGAAAGCAAAAGTTAATCATAAAATCCTTTTTTTTCTTTTTATTATAATAATATTTCTAATAAAAAAAAAATGATGCCACACTTTTTTTAGCCATCTATCTACACAATACTATAAGTCTGTGATTAAATGCTTTCGTACTTGTGTGGTGCATCCAGCCGGCACATAATGAATACAAGTTG
>OZ010587.1:26463079-26468079 GCA_963932145.1 Acanthosepion lycidas | reverse complement strand
ACTGTCGTCATCGCTCTTATTTTCTAATTATGTCGTGTATGATCAACCATACTTTCAAACAGGCGCACGTTACTTATACATAAAAAAAATAACCGCCTTGAAGTAATGCAGAATTTTAAACCATTTATATTATTTCATAAAAATTTTTAAAAAAAATGAAAACATTTTTTGTAAAAATTAATTATTCATCAAAAAAATGTTGTTCTTAAGACAATAGTGTCCTTAATATAACTTATTTATAAAAGCAATTAAAAGCTTTTCTCATTAAATAATGTCATGTTTTTATTGAATTTATTATTTTAAGATTTAAAGCAAATTTTGGATGAATCGTTTAATTGTTTTACGAAAACAAAAATGATGATTTACATTCTCCAAGGAATCTAGCGTTTAATTAATAAAAAAAATCCCGCCCTAAAAATTGAATTTCGAGAAATTTCGAGAAATTAAGTGGGTAGTAACATATGTAAAAAAAAATATTTTTTAGCAAGATTTTCTAAAAAAATTCCCAAAATAATTTCTTTCATTTCTGAATATGTCATGGAAGTTTCATTAAAATCCGGTAATTATTTTTATTTATTTATTTATTTATTTTTTTTTTTTTGCAAGAATTTCTAAATCAATGTTTTGTTTTTTTTTACCGGAAAAAGCGCAAAAAACTAATCGTAATTATTATGTCGATCGCTGACGTAAACAAAACAAGATTTTTAACCAAAATTTCGAACGTGCTAGAAAGGATTAAAAAATTTCAAAAAATAATAAAAGAAGTATTTTGATCTTTCCTCTTAATAATAACATAAACATTTGACAATAAAACTTTCTTTTCATTGAGTTTGGGGTCTTTCTTTTCATCATGCTATGCTGATTTTCCGAGAAAAGGTGGAGGTACCTACTAAAAAGTGAATAACGATAAAACGTCGTGGTAGCTAATAAAATGTGAATAACAATGGCTATAGGAGTTGATTAGATTCGGAAAATAGGCGAAGGCCGACAACTGGCGCCTCATAACCAGCTGCTTCGGGTAGATGGAGCTCGACAGTCCATGAAGGTAGTCCATATAAGAGAAGGAAAACCCTGATTTTAAATCTCCGCTGCCTTGTGGTCATATCCAAAATACAGGATTTAGGAGAGATAACAAAAAAAACAAAATTTATTAAGAGCTACAAGGGGCAGGAAGTTGTGGAGAGCCATGATCGCTTACAAGCTGACGTGACATGCCACAGAACATTGTTGATTTATTTAAGATGGAATCATCTATTATGACAGGTCTCTAATTTGTATTTAGATACATTGTATTTATTTTCAATTTTTCCCGTTTAATTGCTCATCTATATTGCATCTGATCCATTATTGTACATAATTAGGTTGCAATAAAATTTGTATTTTAGATGAATACTGCTTTATGACAATTAAGATGTAGCAGAGTTGGTGTGGGACGTATCATAGATTCGGTAGAGGTCCACGAAACCCTTGCATCTGTCAGCATTTTATTTGCATATTACTAAAAAATTAAGGACTCCAATTCAAGGATATTAAAAAAAAATCATAATTAAGTAAAAAATTTAAGAGGAGTTCCAGTTTCCTATGTAAATTCATTGTCAGTCACCCCTACAGAAGCTCAAATAAATTTGCTCTTGTGACAGGATTTCTTAAAATATTTAAAAAAAAAAAAAAAAGATTTGGAAGGAGACATGAGACCCTTGCACCGTCCCTGAGAATAGTCATGCTCAAAACCCAGCCCACAGGCCACATCAATGTCCTCAAATGTACTCACATCTTGAGGGGACATGAAGCATAGGGAAAAGAAGAACTTGCCACAAAAGATTGTTGATTTATTTAAGATGGAATCATCTATTATGACATGTCTCTAATTTGTATTTAGATACATCGTATTTATTTTCAATTTTTCTAGTTGAACTGTTCACCTATATTGTATCAGATCCATTATTCTATATAATTAGGTTAGAATAAAGTTTGTATTTTCTATGAATACTACCTTATGAAAATTGAGATGTAGTAGAGTGGCGGGGGGGCGTATCATTTAGAGGGGGTCATGAGACCCTTGCACCAGCAATAGTCATGGTCAAACTGCAGCCCACAAGCCACATCAATGTCCTCATATGATCATTAATCAAATATAAAGCACAGCAATGGTGACTGGTATATTAAAACTTTTTAAAAGAATTTGGCACTAATTAAATAAACTGGTCGATTCCTAAAAGATAAGGAAAGATTTTCTAAGATATAATCTTTGAAGTTTAGTATTTGTCAGAATCGAAAAAATATTTTTTTTTATCAATTTAAAAGGATCCTTTTTATAATACTGAAACAGTGTCAAATTGATCCATGACTTTTACAGAGTTACCTGCAATGTTAACTGACACATCTGGTCTGGTGCTATATATTTAAAGATTCTTGATAAAATCCAAAGAAGAATTTGCAATATTATTGAGCCTGACCTGGCATCTCAGCTCTAGTCACTTCCCCAACACCATAATGTAGCTTCCCTGTCCATTTTCTATAAATACGTTCATGATAATTGTTCCGATTAACTTTCGTCTACGTTCTTATTTTCTTTAGTTTTTGTATTCGTATCGTAAATACTCATTGGGGGTAGTTTTTAGAATTGTTGTTTTTCCCCTCCCCCCACAGACAATGAATTATAAATATGGGGACTAGTTAGTATTTTCATAGAGACAATGAGGTATTATAGTGGTTGTAGTAAGAAAAGTACGTATGAATGTGTTGTTTTGGTGTAAGGAATATTGTTTGTGTCAGTGTTTGCGGCTAGCTAAGTTATAGTTAAGACAGAAGAAGACCGTCCTTTCCCCAATCCCCACCTACGGCCTTGTGCCACATTTCTGTATTAAACAGAATAAATACCACTTTCCTCTATGTTAATTAAACTTAAAAGTCTGGATCAGAATCGCCTCTACTGTCTACTATCTGCTTCACAACCGAGTAGTGGCGCCTGGCTCAACGCAGTGCCCTGTTCATCTACCGGTACCCTTCTAGATGATGAGTGCACTCGAGTCGGAGTCGCGATCCGTCTTGGACTCAAATGATGTGAGCATCACAGATGCAGATGTGGAGCTTCCATCGATGAGTTTGGTTTGCATCCTTCTCTCCTATCGTCGTAGTGCCGGTCGCTTTCCACGGCATTCAGCCATTAACGACATCATCAAAAGAGGTTTGGATGCAGCTGGGTTCCCTTCCCAAATCGAACCCGTAGGCCTTGACCGCGGTGATGGAAAGCGGCCGGATCGCATTACCATTTTCCCTTTTGAAATGGGGAAGTCGCTGATTTGGTATGCGACCTGTGCGGATACATTTTCGGTCGGTAATTTCATCATGTCCGCAGTTGAGCCAGTGTCCGTCGCCCGGGACGCAGAGATAAGAAAAATAGTTAAATATTCTTCTCTTGCTGATAGATTTTTTTTTTACTCCTGTGGCAGTGGAGACTTCAGGGGTTATTGGCCCTCGTTCAATGGCGTTCCTTCGGAGGATTGGCGTGATTGCGTCTCGATTAAGGGACGACCCTCGTGAAACAGAGTGGCTCTTGCAGCGTGTCTCACTGGCGATGGTTCGAGGTAATGCTTTCTCCATCATTGCGGTTGGCAGAGGACAGAAAAAATTGTTTATAGTTACGTTGTTCGGTATTTATCAATCCACCCACGAGGACCGAATGTGGCACAAGGCCGGTTTAATGTGGGTCTCTCCGAGCCCATAGGCTCGGCCAAAAATATAGCTTTTGAACCCGCCTAGACGGGTTCAGGCCCTGTCTACCTCCCCGAACGAAACATTGCCCTTCGGCAAAGCGTCGTCCGAGTTCCTCTCTGCATTAGCAGAGAGTTCGACAGAACGCCGACTCGGAAGCTCACAAAGGAAGCGTACTACACTTTGATCCTATCAATAAACAACTTTTGTAAAAAAAAAAATGTTAATATTCAATGAATGACGTAATAACTGAATAAGTAAATAGTGACGTAATAACAACTACGTCATTATATTTTTTTTAAAGTCATCAGACGCACAATTGTTACACATATGGTAAGTTTCTTTCTGTTAGTTGAGAAATATAAATAACTACCTGGGAAAAAAAAAGGCAGACATCTTTTCATACGATCCCATCTGGCTCTTGTCAGCAGAACATTTCAATAACAGCCGCTACCAATCTCCACATTCTTTCTTGTATCACTCAGCATTTAAAATGGAATTGGTGGTTTATGAGGGAGATGTCCTTCACCAGAAACACATCTTCCTCTAATTTCTGCTAAGTATATCCGGGGAATAAATTACGTAGCCGGAAACTAGTTTAATGCTTTCACTGGAAGTCACGTGAGCAAAAAGGGTAGACCACCGCGTCGGTGTGGTTGACAAGTTTGAAATGGCGTCAAATATTTTCTACGAAGAATAGTTACCCTATATATATATATATATATATATATATATATATAGGGTCTCCATAAAGTTCGTGTGCACGTTAAAAAATTCTAACTTTACTTGTATTTGCGATAGAAATAATCTGTAGAAAATGTTATAAAGTTTAATGTACCTAGTTTTAAATATAGTTATTGAATAATTCTTTACCACAAAATTTGCAATAATTTTTAGATAAGTAAAAAAAAATTTTTTTTTCCAGAATTAATTTGATCCATGGCTTCAACTGAGGAAAAAGTAAACTAGGTCCTTTGACTACATTAGATTTTTTTTTTCTGGGGACATGTGAAAACAATTGTGTATCTAGTTCATTAGAAGATTTGAAAGCTAAAATAACTAATGTGCTATTTGAGGCATTACTGTAAATTAGTTAGCAAATGTTTTCCGTGAACTGCAAAGACGTATTACTCTTTCTATTGCTAATGATGGAGGACATGTGGAAACTTAAATAAAATTTCAATAAAACGTTAAAAAAATATAGATTTACTTCTTTCTAATCCTTTTTACAAATTATTTCTATCGCAAATACGAATAAAATTATAATTTTTTAAAGTGCACACGAA
>OZ010587.1:26448079-26460579 GCA_963932145.1 Acanthosepion lycidas | reverse complement strand
AATGTAATTGGCCCTAATCTGGCATCTCGTCTGCAGTCGCTCTCTCGCAGACGTGCCGTCGCCTTCCTCTGTCTTTTTTACAAATACTTTCACGGTAACTGCTCTGATGAGCTGCTTTCGCTGGTTCCCAGACTTCATGAATTTAAGCGATCAACTAGGCTAGCATCTCGCTCACACCCTTTCACCGTTGAAACTGTTAAATATAGCCGTCTCTCCTACTCCAACAGCTTCATGTCTCGCACTTCTTGCCTGTGGAAGTCCCTCCCCTTTTCCTGTTTCCCTGATATCTATAATCTCCAACTATTCAAATGTAATGTCAATCGACGTCTCCAGATGCCTTGATCTATCCCCTATCCTTCTCTGCAGGTTTTCCTCTATCACTCCTATCTGCTCTCGCTCCAACTCTCTGTAACTCTTTGCGTGCTAGTGGCTTCCCGCCTTGCTTAGGGTTGAATGCTTAAAAAAATATTAAATCTTCCTTGTCTGCCATTATTTAACGAAAGATGTTTAGAAGAAAGTTTGCTGACCATACATATATATATATATATATATATATATATATATATATATATATATATATATATATATATATATGATTAGTAAATACTAATATATCTAAAACAGATCCTAGCAAAAAAAATTAAGTTAATCATATACTACACTAAATCTAGTATATCCAACTCACTTATTCGCGATGATTCTTTTCCCCCGACCAAGGTAGCTATTTTCAAAAAAAAAAACAACATAGTTAACAAATTCAAGTGCCCGGATTAAATAATATTTATGTTGGTCACACCACAAACTCGCTTTCACGACGCTTGACTTTACATTTGAAGGATAACTCTGACATTTTCAGGCATTTAAAACAATATACCTGGCCGCATACACAATTCCGGAAAATCCTCGTTGAAAACAATTATACTTAAACATGAAAACAATAAACAAAAGCTTAAAATTCTTGAAGCTATATACATAAAACAGTTGAAACCTAACAAAATAAAACTACGAAATCTTCACAAATATTCTTAAATACCTATAATTGATAACAGAAGCCATTGTTTTTTACCAACGGCTTCCTATACTTAATACCTCTCGTTTTCACACTCGCGTGGTCATGTGTGATGTCATGAGCTGCAATGCGATTTTCGCTTCCAGCGTCTCGTATGCTCGAGTTTGTCGTTGCTTGGAAATCTTCCATGCAAACAAAAACAAACTATCATTATAGCCATGTCTGTGTATTGCTTAATATATTGTACAGTAATTGTCATCTTTGATGATGGCTTATGTAAGCCGAAAGCTTAGATAAGATTAAAAACATGTATCAATATGTTGATTTTATTTAATGATAATGTTATTAACCTTATCAGACGATATGAAAAGAATTTACATAAAATAAACAGACAAAACTTGTCTATATTATTTAATGAAACATGCATCAATGAAAGAATGCTGCCCAAATACACACAATATATATATATATATATATATATATATATATATATATATATATATATATATATATATATGAACAAATTTCCAGGTTTAACCTATAGAATAAGACAATATTTATAAATGCAAAAGACAATAGGAAAACTAATATTAGCCGACGCGTTTCGTCCGATGTGGACTTTTTCAAGGCAAAATCGAAATGAATTTATTAAACGAAGTAACTAATAATAACAAAACAAAATGTCCTTAGCAACTGGAAGAATTTAGAGAACGCTATTTTCTCCACATGTCACAGTAACTGACGTAATTTTCAGCTAACAGTATGAAAATAGCGTTCTCTAAATTCTTCCAGTTGCTAAGGACATTTTTTTTTGTTTTGTTATTATCCGTCTTTCTCATCAGGATCTGATCCGATTCTTTGAGCATCAGCTCAAGATGAAGATTAGAACTGATAGAAAACGCTTGCACCTGACAGTCTTCAGCGAAAGGTGGGTGAAAAAGGCGAGCTTGGTTCGTTTGAACGGAGCTAGCCTTGATTTTCTCTTTTAAGTCAAACCTATGTCACATCGGGGTGGTTTCTTGTGGAGCCCCACCCACTTGGTTAGGTTAGACAAGCTTTTGTGTACCTAGTTAATGTGAGTAAATATTGTTCCTAGCCTGTTCCCGGCTACATCTTTTGTTATGATCCAAGTTGAGATTCCCAACCTCCCCAGTTTGTTTCGGCCCTTTTTTTTTTATCTCGACTGGGTCAGCTTTTTATTTCCCATGTCTGTATATTTTTCTCCTTTCCCACTCCCTTAGCGAGAGAGCCTCTTGATTTTGTCCAAGGGGCAGAAATACAGCGGCCCCTCTTTTTTGAGGGTTAGGCGGGCCCTACTAACATCAGTTATGTTTAGTTTACTTTGTGTTTATATTTAGTTCGTTTTGGGGTTCATTCCCACCCCTCTCATTTTTCATCACAGATTTTTAAGTATTTATTATCATTACATTTTACAGCATGGGGCGCGTTTTGTAGGTCCCCCTTGTGAGGATGCGGTATTATGGTGTATGGAGGATTGATTGGTGACGGACGAGTTTTTGTGGTGAATGGGCAAATTGTAACGAGTGAATGGGTCGTGAATCGGATTAGCTAGATATAAGATAGTTAGTGAAGACCAGCCTCAATCCCTCCCCTTCATCGGCCTTGTGCCATAATTGTATTTATTACAATAAATACCGTCCACATTGAACGAAACACGTCGGCTACTATTACAGTTTTCCTATTGTCTTATATATATATATATATATATATATATATATATATATATATATATATATATATATATATATATATATATATATGTTTTGAACAATAAAAAATATTAAAAATTAAAATTTTCAGACACACTGGGTTGCATATTAATATTTTTGGGTTTTATTATTTCAATTAGGTTCCTCGACTAGTTTCGGCCAACATGGCCATCATCAGGAGAAAAAATCCCTGCTCGTGAATTACACGAATGTATGACTGTTTCTAAAGAAAGGGAACATTATCTGTAGTTTTCATTTGTTTTGTTTTTGTTTTTGTTTTGTTTTGTTTTTTTTACCGTTAATTTTGGTCAGTGCTTGTGTTGGTCAAACGATCTCTTTGAAGTTGTTTTTAAGATAAAGGATTGTAGATTCCTAGCTAAGAATTTCCTCCTTGGTCATTTTGACAGTTTTATTGGTTGCTGGAAATGGGATGTGTGTGTTAAGTGGATGTTATCTTTCAATTTTTTGAGAGTGTATGTGATATGTGTATGTGTATATATTTGTGTGGGTGTGTGTATAATTATGAGACCTCAACACCTCTGTTAGCATGTCTGTCTTGTGTGGGTGAGATATCTCGGTAGGGCATTTATGTGTTTATATATTAATTCTATCTATGTTGTCAAATTTGTGGTCAAACCCGTCTGGACGGAGTGTTTTGAGAAGCAAATTCCATTTGTCTTCATGTTCCTCTATTTTTCTAAGGTTATATTTTCTGTCTATTTTTATTTTTTCAATTATTGTGAATTTTACATGGCTTTTAAAATCATTTTTTTCTAGGCGGAAATTTTGTTCTACAGATAATAATCATTCGTGGTGTGCCGACTTGATCAGATGCTGATAATTATTAATTCTGTAGTGAAAGGGCCATTCAGATTTTCCTACATATTGTTTCTGGTATAGTGTGCTTACTAAGAAGTAAATTATGTTATGACTTCTACAGTTAGAGTTGTGGTAGATTTTGAAAGTAGATTTAGTGACTGAACTAGTGAACGAATTGGTATATATATATATATATATATATATATATATATATATATATATATATATATATATATATATATATAATGAAAGAGAGGATTGTAATAATTCTGGGAAGTGGCATGCTAGTACGCTGCTAAGCGGCGAACCCATCGACAGACATAATTTCGGGACCTACCGATTTTCTTCTGGAATCCGCTTCCTTTCATCGCATTCTGCCTCAAGACACGACACATTCCTCCTATACATGCATGAATACATGCATATATATATATATATATATATATATATATATATATATATATATATATATATGAATACATGCATATATATGTGTGTGTGTGTACAGGGTGATTGAAAAGTAACTCTCCGTTTTAATATACAAGATCAGATAGGAGTGATAGAAGAAAAGATGAGAAGGAGGGTAGTGGAAAGATCAAGGCAGCTGGAGATGTCGATTGACATTACATTTGAATAGTTGGTGAGTATAGCTCTCAGGGAAACTGGAACAGGGAAGGGAGTTCCAAAGGCGAGAAGTGCAAGACATGAAGCTATTGGAGTAGAAGAGACGGCTACATTTAATAGTTTCGACAGTGAAAGGGTAAGAGCGGGATGCCAGCCTCGTAGGGCGCTTGAATTCATGAAGTCTGGGAACCAGCGAATGCAGCTCCTCGGAACAATTATCAGGAAAGTATTTGTAAAAAAGACGGAGAGAGGCGACGGCGTGTCTGTGAGAGCGACTGTAGACGAGATGCCAGAACAGGGCCAATTATATTGCATATCCGTCTCTGGATCTTATCAAGAACCCCGAGGCAAACAGAAGGGGCCCCAGACCATATATGGCAGCAATACTGCATTCAAGGGCGAATTGTTGATTTGTAGATCGGAAGGATCGATTGCGGTGGACGAAGCAATTGACTCAATGTATTTGTTCCATCTCAGGTCAGCAGTCAACGTGAGACCGAGCAGCCGCAGAGAGGTGCTCGCGATAAGTTGAGGGTCAGACATTTTAATGGATATATATACATATATATATATATATATAGAGAGAGAGAGATAGATAGATAGATAGATAGATAGATAGATAGATAGATAGATAGATAATATTAGTGATAAATATACACATATATATGCAAAATACACAGGTGCATATACACTCATTTTCATAATTTATTCCATTGGAATCGTAAATACGATCCAATTCATCAGACCTACAAATTCAAAAAGAACAACCCCGGAAATAAAAATAGAATTTAGAGAGTGTGTAAGTATCTTTAATGTATTAGACATCCGACAACATTCATATTTCCCCCTTCCACTGACCTCTAGTTTAAAAAAACCCTCTCTATTAAGTTTTAATTTCCCACCTTCCCTCGTATGTTACCCCTCTCTTTAGCACTAATATTCGTCCTACACTCTCATACTTACACTCTCTCTAAATTCTATTTTTATTTCCGGAGTTGTTCTTTTCTGTTTTCTTTTTGAATTTGTAGGTCTGATGAATTGGATCGTATTTACGATTCCAATGGAATAAATTATGAGTATGACCATGGAATATTAGTGTTTAAGCCTTTTTATTATATATATATATATATATATATATATATATATATATATATATATATACGTAAAATATAATAAATAGTAATACCACCTAATTATATACGTAAAATTATATGACTCAAAGCACATCAAGGCGAATAGAATTTATACTAATAAAGTTAGCAGTCGTAATTTAGCGTACTAATTATTGTATCAGAAGTTCACAATACTTGTCGGAAGTCAACTCAGAGTACCGTGATTTCTCATTCGTCTGGCCTGAAATAAGAATGATTGCATGAATTATATGATTAATTAATTACAGGATTCCTTATTTAAGACAATCAATCTTAACTGAGTGCTGACGAGTGAGAAAATACGAAAACTCCGATAACTATTGTGAACTTAAATTATATGCATATATGTATGTGTGTCTGTGTAGTTGTGTTGTATGTGTGTCTGTGTGCGTGTGTCTGTCTGCGTCTCTCTGTGCGTCTGAATAAGTTGCTTTTTGTTTGGTTTTACACCCACTGACCCTTTTCTTCCGGGGTCGAGCCAACCTTACAAACAATCAACCAGAGAAACATGACTTAAACTAACTTTGAGTGTGGCAATGCATCATAGAAGAGAGTTTCCTTAATATATATATATATATATATATATATATATATATAGTTTTTTTATATACACAAAAGTAAAACCCTTTCAGGAAAAAAATATAAAATAAAAAAATCTCCATAGACACTTAGACGATGTCATCTTCCGCTTTGAATTTAGACACCCCAACCTTACCCTGATTTGACATCTGTGAATGTAACTGAGATATTGATACAAATTATTAACACCTTACGCCCCTTTTTTTTTAAATAATTGCTCTAGCCGTTACCATAGTAATTTTAATTTTAATAATGAATATGCTTATAAAACGGGTAAATTTCAAGAATTAGTTATTAGTTGTGGGGGGTGGGGGTTATTACTAACACTGTTTTGTTTTATGTAAATAATATTAATTCATATTGTAAATAATCATTGGTTTTTTTTTAAATTGTTGTTAACAAACTTTGAAATGTACATATGGGGACTAGTTAGGATTTCATAGAGAATTTGAGGTATTATGGCGGACGCAGTAAGAAAGGTAGGATTGAATGTGTTGTTTTGGTAATAGGAATATTGTTGGTGTGTTTGGGTCAGTATTTGTGACTAGCTAAGTTTAGAATTAAGACAGAAGAAGACCGTCCTCCCCCAACCCACTTTTTGGCCTTGTGCCACATTTTGTACATTAGTACAAATAAATAACTATTCCCCAAAAAATTTCGCTTGAAGATAGAACAGAGCTTGGTACTTTAATTCAATTTAATTCAAATAATTATATTGAAGTTTTCGGCTCTTGTTTTGAAACAGGAGAACTCTTATGCAGCGATGGAATCATATTTTTAAATAAATAATTATATATATATATATATATATATATATATATATATATATATATTGTATTTAGGCAGCAATCCCTCTTTTATACATGTTTCATTAAAGACGACTGACAAGGTGCTGTGTTTAAGCTTTTTGTTTAATTTTTCTTGTGTTCGAACAAATGTTTTCTTTTCTGGACACTGAGTCGGTAGAAATTGTTCAAATGTTCTGTAATTCCGACCGATTTCTTCTATACTTTTAGACATTATCGAGGATGATTTTATTTTTACTTTTTAACGGAATGTATGTGTTGTGTGGATGTATTTAGAGTTATAGTAATGTTTTATTTTCCGAACACAGTGAGCCGGCTTATCTCGCTATAACAATTACAACTGAGTAGTGAGTTTGATCCTCATTGGGTACCCCATAATTTCGGCCTTGTACCACATTTAAGCCACGCTTAGAAAATCACCTTGTTCACCTTGACGGGATGTAATGATTAGCAAGCTTATCTCGCTAGAACAAATACGACTCTCCTATCCTTTGAAACATTCAGTAGAGAATTTAGATTTTTCTGTTCAAGATGATTCTTACCCCAACTATGAATACCTAAGTTATTAGGTTGGTGCAAAAATAATGACGTAATAATGTCGTTTTTTGACGTTAAAAAATACGTCAAAAAACGACATTATTACGTCATTATTTTTGCACCAACCTAATATATGACATGCATGGTGCCTAGATTTTATAAATTTAAGCGCATTACTAGATTGGCGGTAAGGTCTCATCATTTTACAGTTGAAATGGCTATATTTAACCGTAAGTTCTATGCTAATAGTTTCTTCTATCGCATTTCTCTTTTTTGGAACTCTCTCCGGTTTCTTGCTTTCCAGCCAACTTTGATCTTCAAGAGTTTAAAGGCAATGTGAATCATTATCTTCTGTTTTCTTAATTCTTCTTATTTTATTCTCATCTCTCATTATTAGTATATTTTTGCCACAATCTCAGTAACCCCCTTGCGTCATAGTGGCTTTATTGTCTTGCTTGGAGTGAAATGATTAAAAAAAATCAATTTGAACTATATATATATATATATATATATATATATATATATATATATATATATATATATTGTGTGTGTGTATTTGGGCAGCATTTTTTCATTAATGCATGTTTCATTAAATAATATAGAGAAGATTTGTCTATTTATTTAAAGCAAATTCCTTTCATATTGTCTGATAAACTTAATATAATTATCATTGAAAGTCGAAAGAAAATTACCATATTGATACATGTTTTTTAATCCTATCTAATACCAACGGCTTGGTCATACCAATGCGTGGTCATGTGTGATGTCATGGACTGTGGTGCGATTTTCGCTTCCAGCGTCTCGTATGCACGAGTTTGTCGTTGCTTGAAAATCTTCCATGCAAACAAAACAGACCATCATTGTTACTATGTCCGTGTATTGTTTAATTTATTGTAATGTAAGTGTCATCTTTGATGATGGGTTAAGTAAGCCGAAAGCTTAGATAGGATTAAAAAAACATCTATCAATATGGTGATTTTCTTTTGTCTTTCAATGATAATGTTATTAGGCTTATCAGACGATATGAAAGGAATTTGCTTAAAATAAATAGACAAAACTTGTCTATATTATTTAATGAAAGATGCAGCAATATATATTTGGAATTTAATTTATTATGGTTTGTTGTAGCTTCTTCCTTTAATATCGGTCTTCTCCCACACCCCTCATCCATCTATATCTAGAGATAACACGCGGTAAATTCAAGCGACGTCTAGCCTACACAGAGTGGGGTTAAGGATAAGGAATTGAAATGGTACATCTAACTCACTCATGTCTCCTCTCCCACCTCACTTCCTCACTTCGTTAATTTTACATATTCTTATAAAAACATAAAAACGTGTGAATTTCTTTTCATTTTTCATTTCAACCTTTGGAAGTAAAGTTTGATGATCCAGAGCCCTTTAAAAGGGTTGTGGTGAAATAACTTATTACATGGAACCTTAAAGTGGTCTGTTTTTATTCAAACATATCTGCTCTGAACTTACATTGAGCTCTCTGGATATCATCCTCCTTAGGTCTACCCATACGGATTACTTAGTTTTGCATAAACTATGTATATATATATTTATTAAAGACATTTTTATGTTTAACGTTCTTTTTATAGATACAAGTATTTAAGTAAATGCTCTGTTTATAATAAACAGTATTAAATAACATTTACCGGCCTGAATGTCCGAGAAATTTTCATAGAAAATATTCGTCCTTTGACAGGATTCGAACCTGCATCCTATACGGAACCGTCATTTAGCTTGACGTGCCTAACTGCTCGGCCACAAAGGATCGTTCAGTTGGCAAATTTACTGCTTATAAACTTCAATCTTCCATGAATCTCGTACATTCATAACTGCTCATGGTGTATCAAATGTAAACAAATGACGTCATACATTAAGAAATGGACAAAGTCCGACAATTTATTTATTAAAGACATTTTTATGTTTAACGTTCTTTTTATAGATACAAGTATTATTATTATATTATTATTAGTAGTATTATTTATTATATACAGAGCATTTACTTAAATACTTATATCTATAAAAAGAACGTTAAACATAAAAATGTCTTTAATAAATAAATTGTCGGATTTTGTCCATTTCTTAATATATATATATATATATATATATATATATATATATATATATATATATATATATATATAGATATTAAAGAAAAAGACAAGAGGAGAACTGTAGTTTTAGCCGATTCGTTTCGTCGAATGTTGACTTTTTGCAAGGTAAAAAGTGAAATGAATTAATTGAAACAAAGTATCTATAAACAACAAACAAAATGTCATTTTCGTATGTAGAAATATTGTTTCATTGTGTTGTCGAATTCAACCGTTTTCTTTTGATTTCTTGATATAAATGTTGTGTGTGTTGGCTTGGAAGAGTAGTGATTCTGTTAGAGACCCCATAAATAATAATTTAATAAATGCACTAATCATACATAGAAATAAATTATACCACAATTTTGATTTTATACATGCTGCACTCATAAAAAAAAGAAAATAATTCACTCAGAAAGAAAATTCTCGAGAGTGCCGACATTGAATATTATCCAAATATTAATCGACGCCCAGGTTTTTTCCCGATATCACCTTTCCTAACAGACTCACTACTTTCCCAAACCAACGTACACAACAAATACATCAAGAAATCAAATGAAAACGGTTGAATCCATCAACACAACAATGCAAGCAATATTTCTACCCGTGAAAATATTCTCTTCAAACATAAAGTAGTTGACGTAATTTTTCAGTTGACTATAGCGTTTCTAAATTCTTCTAGTTGCTAACGACATTCATTTCGTTTTTGCCTTGAAAAAGACCACATTGGACGAAACGTGTCGACTAAAACAACAGTTTTTCTCTTGCATTTTTCCTGAATTCATCATTGTCTTTTTCTACAGGTTAATTCTGAGAAATTTTTACATATATATATATATATATATATATATAATTATTTATTTTTAAAGAAAAAAAAATTTATAACATAAATATGTTATAAAATCACTACAAAAATAGTTAAAGAATGGGTATATATATATATATATATATATTCCGTAATTTTTTTGTGTATAGATCACTAGGAAGTATAAGACGCAGCTAAAAAGCAGGGAAATTCCAGGAGAAAAAGCTTAATTTCACGTATAAAACGCACCTGATTTTAGAGCAAAGAAAACGAAATCCTGGGTATGACGATAAACTACATCCGGCAGCAAGGGAGACTGTATTTTTGAGGAGCCTGGTACGACCTCTTAATTGCTGTTGTTTCTAGGTCCACCCTGATCCAAATCATCGCTATGGCCAAGTCCGCATAAGACTCTTGGACACTCCCACACCCCGAAAACGAAAACACTATGGAAGTATAAAGATATGTCTTAGTAGTAAATGTACCAGTAATAAATTTTTATATATAGAAAAGATCAACAATATAATGAGCTGCCCGGCCCGTTTTAGGATCAAAGTGTAGTATCTGTGCTTTGTGATCATGCGGGCTGGCTTCTGTCGAACTCTCTAATGCAGGGAGGAACTCGGAGGAAGCTTTGCCGAAGGGCAAGGTTTCCTTCGGGGAGGTAGACAGGACCTGAACCCGTCCAGGCGGGTTCAAAGGTCATATTTTTGGCCGAGCCTACGGGCTCGCGGGCAACCCACATTAAACCGGCCTTGTGCCACATTTAATCCTCGTGGGTGGGTTAATAAATACTAGCAGTAGATTTTATTTGTTGTTGAAGGTATACTACTGCGTTGAAAATATATTTAGTTGAAGCTATAAAATTGTTCAAAATATTTATATTCCGACATCAAGTAACCCATAGAGGTGTTGATATACCGGTAAACAAAACTGAACAAACAGGAAAAGAAAATATATCAGAACTAGCGAAAAAGGCAGAGAAAAAAGAATTAAAAATATAGGTCATTTTGTAGACTTTTGTATTACGTAATAATGATGTGATAATGACTCTTTTGGTTATAAGATCTGACTGTTTATTTTCTTGGTTTTATTTATTTATTTATTTATTTTAACAATCTGAGGTTTGAAATTCTTTGTGTAGTCCTGAAAAGGACTGTTTTTTTATTTAAAGTAACTTAATTTTCTCAACATATCACCATTTACTCAGACATCTCAAGCTTCTCATAATTAGCGCCATGTTCGGCAAACATCAAAGTCGGTAATTGGTTGTTTGCAAAACATGCTAAGAATGTTTATTGGGAAACGTTCATTAACTGCCTTTCGATAAAAATTTGTTTTTGATTATTTTTATTTTCGAATTATGCATCATTTTGTTTTGTTTTCTTTCTTTTTTTATCGTAAATTAAATATTTTTTGCTTCCAAACGATTTCCCAAACTCACTTACGTGTCTAGACTCAACGAAATCCGGAAAAAGTAGGAAACATTATGAAAGGTTTAGAAAAGGATCGTAAGGCAAGGGTGCGTCTTCTCGCCCGACAAGTTCAACCTATACAGCGAGGCAATTCTGAGAGAACTGGAAACCCTATCGGCGGCCACAATCTTGGCAAAATAAGATACGCAGATGACACAGTACTGATAACAGACACAGAAAAGAAATGACAAAATCTCCTACAGAAGGTAGCGACGGAGAGTGTGAAGAAAGGACTAAGCACAAACTACAAGAAAACAGAATGCATGGTCATCAGTAAAAGGATGAGCCCAAAATGCGATTTGCAGGTCGGGAACACTAGAATCAAGCACTCGCGGAAGTTTAAATATCTGGGAAGCGTCTTGACAGAGGACGGTAAGTGCGACACTAAGATCCGTAGACGTATTGGGATGGCTAAGGACACATTCCAAAAGCTGGGCAAACTAGTGCGAGACAGGAGGATCTCTTTGGTCACAAAGAAAAGAATACTGAGCTGTTACGTGATATCTGTTCTTCTTTACGGCAGCGAATGTTGGACGATTTCCTCAAAGATGAAGAAGACATTCGAGGCGACGGAGATGTGGTTCTACAGAAGGATGCTAAGGATATCATGAACCGAGCGTGTGAGCAACGATGAGGTCTTAGAGAGGTTGAAAACAAGGAGGAGGCTTTTACTTAACATCAGGAAGAGGCAGCTGAAGTTTCTGGGACACGTAATGAGGAAGGAGGGCCTGGAGAATCTGGTACTCACGGATCGAATAGAGGGAAAGAGAGACAAAGGAAAACAGCGCATGATATACCTGGCGGGCTTGAGCAGGTGGATGACAGAACATGGTCTGTGGGAGGAAGCAGAGGGAAGGAACTTCC
>OZ010587.1:26418079-26443079 GCA_963932145.1 Acanthosepion lycidas | reverse complement strand
TTTTCTTTCATATTCTATTCTTTTTCTCTCGTTTCATTTTTTCTTTGTCTTTTTCTCTTTTTCTTTCATATTCTATTCTTTTTCTCACGTTTCATTTTTTCTTTGTCTTTTTCTCTTTTTCTTTGTCTTTTTCTCTTTTTCTTTCATTTTCTATTCTTTTTCTCTCGTTTCATTTTTTCTTTTTCTCTTTTTCTTTCATATTCTATTCTTTTTCTCTCGTTTCATTTTTTCTTTGTCTTTTTCTCTTTTTCTTTCATATTCTATTCTTTTTCTCACGTTTCATTTTTCTTTGTCTTTTTCTCTTTTTCTTTGTCTTTTTCTCTTTTTCTTTCATTTTCTATTCTTTTTCTCTCGTTTCATTTTTTCTTTGTCTTTTTCTTTTTCTTTGTCTTTTTCTCTTTTTCTTTCATTTTCTATTCTTTTTCTCTCGTTTCATTTTTTCTTTGTCTTTTTCTCTTTTTCTTTGTCTTTTTCTCTTTTTCTTTCATTTTCTATTCTTTTTCTCTCGTTTCATTTTTTCTTTTTCTCTTTTTCTTTCATATTCTATTCTTTTTCTCTCGTTTCATTTTTTCTTTGTCTTTTTCTCTTTTTCTTTCATATTCTATTCTTTTTCTCACGTTTCATTTTTTCTTTGTCTTTTTCTCTTTTTCTTTGTCTTTTTCTCTTTTTCTTTCATTTTCTATTCTTTTTCTCTCGTTTCATTTTTTCTTTTTCTCTTTTTCTTTCATATTCTATTCTTTTTCTCTCGTTTCATTTTTTCTTTGTCTTTTTCTCTTTTTCTTTCATATTCTATTCTTTTTCTCACGTTTCATTTTTTCTTTGTCTTTTTCTCTTTTTCTTTGTCTTTTTCTCTTTTTCTTTCATTTTCTATTCTTTTTCTCTCGTTTCATTTTTTCTTTTTCTCTTTTTCTTTCATATTCTATTCTTTTTCTCTCGTTTCATTTTTTCTTTGTCTTTTTCTCTTTTTCTTTCATATTCTATTCTTTTTCTCACGTTTCATTTTTTCTTTGTCTTTTTCTCTTTTTCTTTGTCTTTTTCTCTTTTTCTTTCATTTTCTATTCTTTTTCTCTCGTTTCATTTTTTCTTTGTCTTTTTCTCTTTTTCTTTGTCTTTTTCTCTTTTTCTTTCATTTTCTATTCTTTTTCTCTCGTTTCATTTTTTCTTTGTCTTTTTCTCTTTTTCTTTGTCTTTTTCTCTTTTTCTTTCATTTTCTATTCTTTTTCTCACGTTTCATTTTTTCTTTGTCTTTTTCTCTTTTTCTTTGTCTTTTTCTCTTTTTCTTTCATTTTCTATTCTTTTTCTCACGTTTCATTTTTTCTTTGTCTTTTTCTCTTTTTCTTTGTCTTTTTCTCTTTTTCTTTCATTTTCTTTGTCTTTTTCTCTCGTTTCATTCCTTTAACCATTTTCGCTTTTATTCCAACATTTCTTTCCCACTTTTTTCTTTTGCGCCATTTTTCTTCAAATTTACTCGTTCTCATTTTCTACCTCTTTCTCCTCCTTCTCCTCCTTTTCCACGTTTCCTTTGTGTTTCTTTCTTTCCCTTTGTTTTTCTTTCTTCCTATCTCTCTTGTTGTCTCCCACTTTCCATCCGTCATTTCTCTACACTCTCTTCAACCATTTTGTTTGTTTTTTTTTGTCTTTCGTATTTCTCTTTGTCCTTAAATTGACGCGTTCCACCTGAAAGCTCGTCAGATTTTATCATTTTTTTTCCCCTCATCCGTTTTCCCCCAGTTTTTCTTTTACTCATTTCCGGTGTATATTCTTGCGTCAGCCATTAAATCAATTCTTCCGTCTATTTTAACGTTTCTTTTATTCATCTTTTTTTTTCCTCGTAATTTCGCATAAACACAGAAGATACATCAATAAGTCAGTTGCCCCATGATGAAAAAATATACTTACCTCAGCCAACAAATATTCATTTCTCAACATAATATCCTTCACTTGTTAATATATTTAATTAAGCTGAGAAATAGCATGGAACGGACATTATATAGTAAACATTTCGATATCAAAATGACAATAATAAGCAGGCATGAGACTACTGATTTATTGATTCACACCTCTCTCTCAATACATACATGCACAGACACACACAGACACACACATACATATATACATATGTACGGGTAGCAATCACTTGGTATAATCCAGGCGAGTCCTATTAACACAAAATAGAATTTAAAATATGCTAAAACTGAGTCACAAAGACCGCTCAGCGTTTATTTTCATTAAACAGAGCAAAATTTTCCTCACAGTTGGAGTTAAGATACCATTAGTTAATGACCATTTTCATCTACGAATTTTAATTTGAAAAAATTCACAGGATTTTTCAAACTGTTTATGGTATCAGTTTCTAGAAGGATACTGGTGAGTTGGAGAAACACACACACACACACATACATATATATATATATATATACATATATATATATGTGTGTGTGTGTGTGTGTGTGCGTGTGTGTGTGTGTGCGTGCATGTCTATGTATAGTAAGAAAGAGAGTGATAGATAGATAGATAGATAGATAGATAGATAGATAGATATGAAAAGCCTACGATAGATAGATAGATAGATATGAACAGCCTACGATAGATAGATAGATAGATAGATAGATAGATAGATAGATATGAAATGCCTACGATCGATAGATATGAACAGCCTACGATAGATAGATAGATAGATAGATAGATAGATAGATAGATAGATAGATATGAACAGCCTACGATAGCTAGCTACCTAGCAAGCTAGCTAGATAGATAGATAGAAAATATGAAATGCCAACGATCGACAGATATGAACAACCTACAATAGATAGATAGATAGATAGATATGAAATGCCTACGATAGATAGATAGATAGATAGATAGATAGACAGCAGTTGAATGTTCACAGTGTTAAAGTTGACGTTTCTTTATGCGACGTGAGCCTTTTTGAAAATACAAATGAAAGTTCTATGAAAATGAAAATTACTATAAAAATGACTTTTCCTTATATTTTTTATTTGTTCACCTAAAGTTGCGAAACGTCAACAAATAAACGAAAATTCCTCAACAACCAGCTGGTTTTTCACATATTCTATTGTTATATATTTTGTCGGATTTTTGCCTTATTTATTTACCACACACACACACACACGTGTGCGCGCGCACACACACACACATAGATATATATGCATATGTGTGTATATATATATATATATGTGTGTATGTATATATAACGTGCTTCAAGAACGGACTTGGCTAAAATCCTTTTAAGACTGTTTATTGCAACATTTCCACGAACTTGTACAAAAGACGCCATTTTTTTTTTCCTTTCGTTCGTTGACGTTTTTCCGCTAAAGAAATTATTGCAGCAGCTGATTTTTTTTAGCAAACGAACAAAGAATCCTCAGTCTTCGGATAAAGTAGAAGAATAAGCACCCAAAAAATTACGAAAATAAAATTCCTTCAAATTACTGAATAGAAATCCATTAATTGCATAATAAAATCCCTTTCCTTATTTTTTTTTTTCAATCTATCTCACTATATTATATAAATGATGGTAATCGCTTGGAAAAACCTTGGATAGTTCGACTTATAGTAAAACAAATCGGTACCCAAGGAAAAATGAGGAATAAAAAAAGAAAGAAACAAGAACATTAAAACAAGGCGAAAACAATCGTCCAGAGTTCAAGCTCAAAGTCCACAGAAAAAAACAAACTCCAAAACGAGTAAAAGACAACTACGTAAACTGCTCAGTACAAGAGCAAGCCTAAGATAATCCTAAGGAACCAGGCAAACCTATCTAGGTTTCACCTAAACGAATATATATATAAATGTTCACATTTGCCCCTATTCTGATTTTCATGGAGACTGCATCATTTCATCGTGAGACATGATAATAAAACGGAATTTATTTACATTGGTTGCTTTTTTTGCGGCTTATCCACCTTTCATATTCCCGCAGTAGGTTCCTGTTTCTTTCTGCCGTAGATTGGTCGCTAATATAGGCCATAGGATCCAATCTGACCAGTTATTCAACCCATAACCGAGGAGAAGAGAGGGATTAATATCTTTCCCAGTCGTATTTGCGCGTAAGTGAATGTAACAAACCCGACTGGAATTTGAACTCTGCCTTCATTAACCAGGTATTGAACTCACACCCTTTGGGTCCTGTCACTGGATCTAACTAACTAACGCCTTTATCAACTGTGCCATTGAGGACATCTGTGTATGAATTTCTGGGTATTATAAACCTAATGTCTTCAGCAACCATTTTTTACCAGAAATTGGAGAGGGGAATTAACAGGCGATAACTGATAACTGACATCCATTAAACATGGCACGTGGAACTAGAACAGTCTACCCCAATGAGTGAAATAAAGGGTTCAGTTCGACATTCCAACAACCTGAAAAAGACCGGAGCGTACAACGGCCGAAACGTTGTAATAAATATCGTGACAAAGATGAGGACAATCGTCCAAATAATGTAAATAGTGTACATAATACCTCATCTCAGAAATATAGACAGACACTGAAAGGCCGAAACGTTGTAATAAATATGGCGACAAAGATGAGGACAATCGTCCAAATAATGTAAATAGTGTACATAATACCTCATCTCAGAAATATAGACAGATACTGAAATGCCGAAACGTTGTAATAAATATGGCGACAAAGATGAGGACAATCGTCCAAATAATGTAAATAGTGTACATAATAACTCATCTCAGAAATATAGACAGATACTGAAAGGCCGAAACGTTGTAATAAATATGGCGACAAAGATGAGGACAATCGTCCAAATAATGTAAATAGTGTACATAATACCTCATCTCAGAAATATAGACAGATACTGAAAGGCCGAAACGTTGTAATAAATATGGCGACAAAGATGAGGACAATCGTCCAAATAATGTAAATAGTGTACATAATACCTCATCTCAGAAATATAGACAGATACTGAAAGGCCGAAACGTTGTAATAAATATGGCGACAAAGATGAGGACAATAGTTCGAATAATGTAAGTAGTGTACATAATACTTCATCTCAGAAATATAGACAGATACTGAAAGGCAGAAACGTTGTAATAAATATGGCGACAAAGATGAGGACAATATTCCGAATTATGTAAATAGTGTACATAATACCTCATCTAAGAAATATAGACAGATACTGAAATACGCTGCTGATAGATTTAAATCCTTTCTACATAATTTGTAATTCTGTTTCTAACGGGTAAACATGTTCGTTGAAATTTTTAGCAGTAATATGCGTTAATTTTATGTGAGATATTTTGGTTCTTGAGGAAAGCAATGATTTACGTAATCTGCAAACACAGATACGATGTTAGAATTAAATGTCTGATCACCGAAAAACAGACAACCATAGAGTTGACCGCGACGTATTTTCTATGACAAATCTTTCGGACATATCTGTGCATTCTGGCGAAACAATCACCATATCTGTAAGAAAGTGTTAACTATGCAGAAAAACCATGAATATCCCTCCAGACATTTTTCACATATAGCGCCAGTATTCGCAGCGTAATTTGCACACACTTCCGGTAAAATGGCGGATTGGTTTCCCCATACACATCGCTAATTAAACTTAAAAAATAACACATTACATTTTGTGTATTGATTTCGTAAATGCAACTAATTTGAGATACAGTTAATTTCATCAGAGTCCATTTAACTCATATCTGGCATAGATTTAACACACATGAATTAAGTTGCAAATAATATCATGTGACATTCTACACATGCGCAACAGACCGTTTCTTTCTAAAACTGGAAGCTTTTGTTTCATATTTTTACTTGATTTTTTTTTAAATTTTTATCCATTTATTTTGTCTTTCATAAAATATCAGCTATAGACTTTTAGTTATTGTTAAAAATGAAACATATTTCTCCATAAAAAAAAAAAAGAAAAATGCACACAAACTGTGGCGGACCTAAATTTTTGAAACTTGAACTGGTATGACAGCCCCTTCCCAACCAGCAACAATAGAACAAGATTCAACAAGGTCCAAGGGAATTTGCTACGTCGAGGCGCGAATGGCAGAGAATGGTGCAATGAGCCAGAGTCCTTGAAAATGACCCATACACTAATCTAAACAGCAACTAGATTTAAGCAACTTCTGTTTTTCTTTTGTCTACAAGTCCCGGGAACCACTCAATGCAGAGGATTACATTAAGGGTTAGTTTATATGGATTGGAGAGGAAGATAACGGTTGACTCTAGACTTGAACAGGTTAAGATTGCAGTGATTGGGGAAACATCCACTTGGGAGTCTGTTCCACAGAGCAGTGGTTCACGGGGAGAAGCTGTCTGGGTGGAATTTACTTCTTGCCGACGGAATACGAAAGGAATGTGGTTGGTTTGCTACTATGTAAGTTTGGATGGCTGATCCTAGCCGTGAAGGTCAGACCTGGCGAAACCAAGGAATGTAGTACGTCCGAGCACTTTCCATGGAAGTAGCGATAGAGCAGAGGGGGACTCGCCATATCCTGCCTGTGAGAGAGAGAGAGAGAAGTTGGAGGGTGGAAAATAATTCTTCTCCAACAAAGACTCAGAAACGCTTTTGGGATCTGTTGAGACTGGAAAATGAGGACTGGACAACTCCTGCCCCGAAATGGCAACAGTACTACATTTTTGGTCTGATCTGGCTCTTATAAAGGTAGAGGATATCATGAGAAGTCAGGTACTTACTGGAATGGTACAGGGAGCTGACCGGAGGCAGAGAGTCGACTAGGAGAGTTAACGGTAATCGTTAACTGCTCCCCTTCAGTAAGATAGAGTTTAAATAGTCTTAGATCAGTCAATCTTGAGGGGGTGTTCAGCTACTCCACAACACTAACGAAATTTTCCTGTTTCTTAATACTTTGCTTATTCTTTGGAAGACACCTTTCGCTATCTCAGTACGCCTTCGGATTTCGGTGTTGCACTTTCCCAAATATTTAAATTGTTGTACTTGCTTGATTTCGGTAACTCCATATTGGAATTTTCATATTGGGTTTTTCCTTTTGTTGACGATTATATTTTCTATCTTGTGGTAATTGATGCTTAGTCCTTTCTTCTCGCTTTCCTTCTCTACATTCTGTAGTTCTTGTAGTTCCCTTTCGGTGTCCGCTATCAACACTGTTATATGTTATGCTGTTAAGATTGTGACCGCCTTTTTTAGTATTATCAAAGTTCACCCTATACAAGGCCCAACAGTTATTCAAGGTACTGGCTCACTGAAGGTGGGTGCCGTGTGAGCGGTAATATTAAGGGTCACAGTTTATGTTGATGTATGTGAAAGATAAACAGTTAACCATGATTTTGAATACGTTGAGATTGTTCGGGAAAGCACACTGCTAGGATTCTTTTCCACAAAGCAACAATTCTCGAGAAGAAGCTCTCCGAGTGGAAGTTATTTTTTACCAAAGGAATAGGAATGAGGGTGGTATACTTCAATAGCTCGGAGGATTAGAGCTGGGAAAAGTAAGAAATGTAGCACGTTTCAACATTTTCCATGGAAATAGCGGTAGAGTAGTGAGGGGCTTGCAACATTTCGTCTGTAGGAAAGTGGTTGTAGGGTGGAAGACATTTCATCACCCACATGGCCGCGTAAATGTCTTAGACGCCATGACAGTTGTTCTGATGATTTTTTTTCTTAGTGACTCGACTGCATGAATTTAAGCATGCTACTTGATTGGCAATTAGGTCCCATAGCTTTACTGTTGAACTAGCTAGATGTAACCGTAAGTTCTATTCTAATAGTTTATTCTCTCGCACTTCTCGCCTGTGGAAATCAATTCCGTTTTCCTGTTTTCCCCGTCACCTGTCTTCCTGAACCCTGTTTCTTTATGATCCTTTTCTTTACTTCGCCTCACTAAAATCTTATTCTATTTCACTCCGTGCAACCCACTGCGTCTTAGTGGCATTGTCGCCTAGATTTTTTTTCTAGGACGATTAAAAAAACTCAAGATTAGAAACGGAAGACTGGACGTCTCCAGCCTAGATATAGCAGCCGTGTAACAAGAACCAAACTAAAGCTTTTTGGGGTCGACAATCAGATACCTTGTAAAATAACTACTTTCATAGTAATTGTTCGAATAAGCTCTTCATTACGGTGCTCTCTGCAGAATTTCAAAACCTCCCGTCCCGCGCCTCATTTTAACTCTAATCCCTGGCGTTTATTAAGAAATAATACCAAAAAGTTTGGGTCATCTCACATGAAGATTCGTTCTCTGTGTCGTGCTAGACGGTTTTTCTCTATCTATCTTAAATATCTCTAAGTGTACCATTCGTCCATGCTTAGAATATTGCTGCTATCTATCTCTAGCTTCTTTATAAAATCCAATCACTAATATTATTGGCCCCGATCTGGCATCTCAGCTTCAGATTCTTCCCTACCACCGTAAGGTTGTCTCTTTATGCCTTTTCTATAAATAATTTGGTGGTAATTGTTTGAATGAGCGCTTCGCTATGGTGCCTATTCAGTCGGTTACGTCCCATGCGTTGATAAACGCTTAGGCGATCATATATCTTTCTATACATCACTGTCAAAGCAGATTTTTCCCCTCAGTTGGTCGCTATTTCTTTCTGTGGTAGACCAGTTGCCATCCAATGCTCTAGAACCCTGTCTGTCCTCTTCTCTTCAACCCATAGCTGGTTTGGGGAGAAGAGGAGGATTCGTACCTTTCCCAAGGGTATTAGCACGTAAGTGAATGTTATCTATTACTCCACTGTGCCACCTCCTGATAGCCTAGGAGTAGAATCTCTGACTGATACGTTCGGCTTGGAGCAATCGAACGTCTAGCCACACTGAAGAGCTGTGATACAGCGAAACAGTCTGTTTGTAGATAACAATATATGGTACCTAGACTCTTTGAATTTAAGCGAAGTACAAGACTGACGACTAGTTCTCACCAATTTACAATTGATCTGGTTAGATGTAACCATAAATTCTATGCTAACAGTTTCTTTTATCGCTTGTGGAACTCCCTTCCAACTCCGTGCTTTTCAGCCAACTTTAATCTGCAACAATTTAAATGCAATATCAATCGCTATCTGCTGTCTTCCTGATTGCTCATCTATTGTTCTTGCTCCTTAGTAATGTTCTTGTTTCTAACTCTACCACGTCCAGTAACCTCTTGCGTCTCAGTGGCTTTATTGCCTTGCTTGGGGTGAAATCAATTTAAAAAAAAACAAAAAAAAAACGAGATGGCGATTTATTTTTAACTAGCTTAAACGTCACACTCCATGCGTACCTTTAAGCAAGCTCCAGCGGAGGGCTAATTTGAACTTCGGCCCAAAATTAATGGTACCCCTGGTTCGTCGTAGAAAAAAAAATGATAATTTTGAAGAAATAACTTTGAATTCTTCCATGGAACTTCGAAACTTCACTTTAACTTTCATTCGGGCTATAAATCCAATTCCGGACAAAAGACCAATTTGGACCAAAAGACTGATTTGGGCCAAAAGACCGATTTGGACCAAAAGACTGATTCGGGCCAAAATTGTGTTCTTCAAATTACAAATTAATACATTTTAATAAAGCATGAAATAATATTAGGTTGGTGCAAAAATAATGACGTAATAATGTCGTTTTTTGGCGTATTTTTTAACGTCAAAAAACGACATTATTACGTCATTATTTTTGCACCAACCTAATACCTACAATTCTAGGTCAGATACCATGAAGGTCCGTTCTCTGTGCTGTTCCAGACCGTTTTTCTCTCCAGGGTCTATCTTACATATCTCTAAGTCTACCTTTCGTCAATGCTTAGAATATTGCTGCTGCTATATATGATACGACGCTCTTGCTATCTATCTGGAGCTCCTTTATAAAATCCAAAGAAGAATCTGCAATATTATAGGCCCTGATCTGGTGTCTCTGTTTCGGTTTCTTTCCTACCACCATAAGGTTTTCTCCCTTTGCCTTTTCTATAAATAATTTCATGGTAATTGTTCGGATGAGCTCTTCGCTATAGTACCTAGAGTCTTTGAATTTAAGCGAAGTACTAGTTGACTAGTTCTCACCAATTTACAATTAATCTGGTTAGATGTAACCATAAATTCTATGCTAAGAGTTTCGTTTCTCGCTTGTGGAACTCCCTTCCTGATCCATGATTTCGAACCAAATTTAATCTGTAAAAAAATCAATGGAATATCAATTGAAATGTGTCCTTGATTACTTCTCCTCTGCTCTCGCTCCTTAGCAATGTTCTTGTTTCTAACATTTCCATGCTCAATAACGCCTTGTGTCTCAGTGGCTTTATTGCCTTGCTTGGGGCGAACTCGATTAAAAAAATAATACAGTGCATTCTTTATATACGTAACTGGCATTTCTTATATAGGAAGAGTGTACACATTTTTGATCATTATTCAAGCAGATAGAAGCTGTCGATAACCAGCCCATATTTAAGTGAAATTGCTGTCACGCCTTCTGTGAATGACTAAAAAAATATGGAAAAGAATAACATTAAAAGGAAATGAAACGAAAAACGGTTACGCATAAGCCATGTTTATTCGTTGCTAATTTATTCCATTTAGCGCTGTGAAGCAGAAGTGGTGTTATTCTTGCTCACTTCCGGTTCCGGTTGATAAATTTAATGTGCTGTTTCTCTCCCTTTCCATCGGAACCTCAATATATATTGAAAAAATGATAAAAATAAATAAACCAGCTTGTCTGGTCGCCGACTGAAAACGACATATTTTTGACGAAAGATACCGTGTATTTTTACGACAGTTGTTTAATGACTTCCTTTTTAGGCTAGAGACAGTTTCGCCAAACACCGCTAGTTTCTACAGAACCAAAACATTAACGTGAAAACTCGAGTCATGTTCTTAAATAGCCACGTCAGATCGAAACTGTCATGTGGATTCCATGCATGACAGCAAACCGCTTTCTCGGATCAATGGTTTGAAAATGGGCTTCGAGCTAATGAATCCTGTAGCTCTGAACAAGGACCACCCTTCTTCAAACCTACAGATTCACAATTCGATAAATACAGAATTTTTCTTATCGGTGATGCTACAGAACCAGTTAGTTGCAGTTGTATTTTTCCATCAATTCACAAGAAACGTTTTCAGTTAAACATTCACTGGTCTTTCCCAAACGATATTCCGTAGGATTTAACAGTTGACAAGCTGATTTTCTCAAGAACTGGAATGGCGGAAGTGATAAGATGTGTCTTGAAACTATCATAAAAATTCTCAAATGTAGAAGTACTAAATTAGTAATTACTAAACACTAGAAATATCTCAATGCATGGATTACTTAGAGCAAATTTATTATAGGAGGCAAAGAAATTGAACATAGTGAGAGTTTTACTAGGGACAGTATCCAGAGTTGGTCACCAACCTGTTAATCGCTGATTAATGAAGTTGCCATTTTCGTTGGCGATTTCTTTTAAGTTGATTTTGAGAATCCTCACAGGTGGGAATCGTCAATTAAAAAGTTAACTTTGTTAACCGTCAATTCGTTAACCAAAAAAAATAATTCCGTTAATCAGTTAGCTCTTTAAAAATGTAACGGAAGTTATCGATAGGATGTTAACGTCAAGTTCTGGGCCTGTTCCTGTTGAGGTCCAGCTGCAATGGCAGTTTTAACTTCGACGAAATCATGTTCTTGAGATACCATGATGGCTCTGTTTTATCACAGGCTTTTTTTTTTTTAATCTATTCTCTATATATTATATTTTACTTCAAATATTACAGCAAGATAATAAGTATTTTGAGAAAAAGCACAATCTCAAGCTTTTACGATATAAAAGATCTTTCAATTTAGCTTTTAATGGTCATTATATTAAAGGAACGAACGAGCTTGTAATGACAAAAGTACGCAGGTGTAGGCTTTAAAAAAAACTTTATTAACTGAGAATACAAAGTTCGTGTATAGTGTCCTTTTATAGTCCCAGTAAACAGAATTAGCTCTCTCAAAGAGGAGAGTAGCAAAATAAGGGGAGACCACTCTTGATTATTCATAACATAGCTTTTATCTTACTATCAAATAAGAATTTAAATAATTAGATACTGATGGAAAGCTAAAATAAATTGGAATAGCTTTAAGTTATTTAATTGAAGCAAGTATAAGATTTATTTATTTCCATCGGACTTGCTTTATAACATTTTCCATTTAAAGCTAATTTAAAATGATTGAAGCCGAGATGCCAGGTCAGGACCAATAACATTGCGTATTTTTCTTTGGATTTTATCAATTATCTTTAAATATATAGCACCAGATCATATTTGGCAAAAATATTCGAAGGAAGGATGAATGGCAGTATGTAAGATAATCTCCAAAGCTGGAAAGTTGCCATTTTCGTTGGCGATTTGACTTTCAAGTTGACTTTGAGAATCTTCATAGATGGGCGCCATTAACGAAAACGTTAACTTCGTTAATCATTGGTCAGTTAGCTCTTTAAAAATGTAACGGAAGTTATCGATAGGATGTTAACGTCAAGTTCTGGGCCTGTTACTGTTGAGGTCCAGCTGCAATGGCAGTTTTAACTTCGACGAAATCAACAGATTCAAATTCTTGACATGCCATGATGACGTTCAAAGTTGACTTGAAGGTTGAATCGTTGGCGAAAATGTTAAACTTCGTTAATTAAAGCGATTAACGGACTAACGGCTTGTTGCCCAGCTCTGATAGTTTCTCTCAACGCCGCCGGCTGCTACAAAACTAAGACATTAGCCTAAAAACTCAAGTCATGTACTTAAATAACCTCATCAGCCCGAGAGTTTCATAAAGATGTTATACCTGGCACCAAACGCGACCAGAAATATCTAAACTATCAGCTGTATAAAACCACTTTCTCGGATCAATGATTTAAAAATGGCTTCGAGCAAATGAATCCCGTAGCTTTTGACGAGGATCATCCGTCTTCGAATATGCTAGACTGGCGTTACAGATTCACAAACAAGGAACTGCACCAAACAATAGAAACCACATTATATGAGGACTTTCAGCAACTACTAAAATGGATATTATATGTAATTCAAAAGGAAGATAAAGACATAGTCAAGATGTTGACATTCCACACTGATTCAAATAAAAGGTTAGGAAGGAAACCTCCACCAATAATATAAACCGACATCACAAAAAGTGAGAAATAAATTCGAAGACAGGGCGGAAGAGGAAATAGCCTTGCCTACCAGAAACCCAAAAATATTAAAATGGTGTTAGAAACCTCTACTCCTGTACAAAAGACAGGGCATGAGTGTGAAATGGGCGATAGTAGATAGCTACTCCTATTTGGAGAGGAAAAATTACTGAATAAAATTCAAGTTTTCAGGGGAATACCTCAGAAGCACAGAGTTGAAGGAACCGGAAACTGAATCCTAAACAGGAAACAAGGGAAAAACCTTCTACTCCTGTTCAAGAAATCGAGGTGGAGTAAGAACCGGACGATACGCGGACTTACCTACTGCTCTGTTTAAATTCTGAAACATTGGTTACACAATTATTGCATCATCCCGTTGACTAAATTGGCATTCATCTCATAATAACAAGCACATCATCGACCAATACAGCCGCAAAAGAAGAATTCCGACAAATACTTAGGAATAATAGAACTGTATTAAAGAAAATGTGTTAGACTAAGCGTTCAAATTTACAGATTACAAGCATTTCACACAATCCTCAACAAATGGCGAAACAGGATATTCGACATCAAGGCAAACAGCACAGAAAAAGGTTAACTGGGTGGAGATAAGGCAGATTTTTTTCCCATAAATGAATGATAATTACTCATTCGCTTTTAAGTATTTCTGATATTCATGGGAATTGGGGAATTCTGCATTAATGTAGGGTCTTTCGTAAAAGTGGTGGAAAGCGGAATAAAAAAAAAAAAAAGATGAACACGTATACTGGGTGCGATGGATAAATTGTCATCCAAATGATGCCGAAATGAAAATAACACCGACATCTCATTTTAACAGATATACAGGGTGCGATGGATAAATTGTCGTCTAAATGACGCAAAAATGCTAAATATGACTGAGAATCTAATTTTAACAGATATACATGCTGCGATGGATAAATTGTCGTCCAAATGAGGCCGAAATGAAAATAACACCGACATCTCCTTTTAACAGATATACAGGGTGCGATGGGTAAATTGTCGTCTAAATGACACAAAAAATGAAAATAGAACTGAGAATCTCATTTTAATAGATATACAGTGTGCGATGGATAAATTGTCGTCTAAATGACTCCAAAATGAAAATAACACTGACATCCCATTTTAACAGATACAGGGTGCGATGGATAAATTGTCGTCTAAATGACTCAAAAATGAAAATAACACTGACATCCCATTTTAACAGATACAGGGTGCGATGGATAAATTGTCGTCTAAATGAGGACAAAATGAAAATAACACTGACATCTCATTTTAACAGATATACCGACTGCGATGGATAAATTGTCGTCTAAATCATGCCAAAATGAAAATAACACTGGCATCGCATTTTAACAGATATACAGTGTGCGATGGATAAATTGTCGTCTAAATGATACTGGAATGAAAATAGAACTGAGAATCTCATTTTAACAGATATACAGTGTGCGATGGATAAATTGTCGTCTAAATGACTAAAAAATGAAAATGACACTGACATCTCATTTTAACAGATATACAGGCTGCGATTGATAAATTGTCGTCTAAATGAGGCCAAAATAAAAATAACACTGACATCTCATTTTAACAGATATACAGGGTGCGATGGATAAATTGTCGTCTAAATGATACTGGAATGAAAATAACACTGACATCTCATTTTAACAGATATACAGAGCGCGATGGATAAATTGTCGTCTAAATCATGCCAAAATGAAAATAACATTGGCATCTCCTTTTAACAGATATACAGGGTGCGATGGATAAATTGTCGTCTAAATGACGCAAAAATGAAAATAATACCGACATCTCATTTTAACAGATATACAGTGTGCGATGGATAAATTGTCGTCTAAATCATGCCAAAATGAAAATAACACTGACATCTCATTTTAACAGATATACAGGCTGCGATGGATAAATTGTCGTCTAAATGAGGCCAAAATTTTATTTTTTTATTTTAAAAATTGACTTTCGCTGAATTTCGCGATTAATTTCGATTATTCTCAAATTTATTTCCAAGTTATAAAAACTGTTATCATACAAAAAAATTAATCGCAAAAAATAACGTAAAAAATGGCCGAAAGCAATCGCAATAAGGAAAACTTGGGAATCCAAAATTTTCAGGATTGTGGCTCCAGGTCCGGCCTGGAAAGTTTTCTATTTGCTCACGGAGTCGGCTTGATTCCAAAATGGTATGATATGTTAAGCTATGTATATATATATATATCTTCTAGACTCGATAAATTACATAATTGTCGCAAAAAATCCCTTAAAAATCGCCGAAAACAACCGCGGAAATGATAACTTGGGAATCAAAAATTTCAGGATTGCGAGTCTGGATCCGGTCCGGAATGTTTTTGATTTGCTGATGGAGTTGCCCTGATTCCAAAATGGTACAATATGTTGGCTTTACAGAAGTAAAGTTGGAAACATGGATAATTTTATTTTGAAACACTGTAATTTGAGAACATTATTTTTTCATTTGAACATGAGCTATTGAAAGTTAGATAGTGTTGTCCCTTTAATTGTTTTTATCAGAGGAATCCAATATGGTGGATCCAAAAACAAACACATTAATGAAAACTTTGAAATCCATAATTTCAGGATTGCTAGTCCGGATCCGTCCAGGATTGTTTTTAATTTGCTCACGAGTTCGGTAAAATGGTATGAGATATTGGCTACGACCTCTAGGTGTAAAGTTGAGATACTTACATTCGCATTTATTAGATAGATAGATAGATAGATAGATATAAACAGTTAGAAACAGATAGATAGATAGATAGATAGATAGATAGATATATAAACAGTTAGAAATAGATAGATATGAACAGCTAGAGATAGATAGATAGATAGATAGATATATAAACAGTTAGAAATAGATAGATATGAACAGCTAGAGATAGATAGATAGATAGATAGATAGATAGATATAAACAGTTAGAAATAGATAGATATGAACAGCTAGAGATAGATAGATAGATAGATAGATAGATAGATATAAACAGTTAGAAATAGATAGATATGAACAGCTAGAGATAGATAGATAGATAGATAGATAGATAGATATAAACAGTTAGAAATAGATAGATATGAACAGCTAGAGATAGATAGATAGATAGATAGATAGATAGATAGATAGATAGATAGATATAAACAGTTAGAAATAGATAGATATGAACAGCTAGAGATAGATAGATAGATAGATAGATAGATATAAACAGTTAGAAATAGATAGATATGAACAGCTAGAGATAGATAGATAGATAGATAGATAGATAGATAGATAGATAGATATAAACAGTTAGAAATAGATAGATATGAACAGCTAGAGATAGATAGATAAATAGATAGATAGATAGATAGATATAAACAGTTAGAAATAGATAGATATGAACAGCTAGAGATAGATAGATAGATAGATAGATAGATAGATATAAACAGTTAGAAGTAGATAGATATGAACAGCTAGAGATAGATAGATAGATAGATAGATAGATATAAACAGTTAGAAATAGATAGATATGAACAGCTAGAGATAGATAGATAGATAGATAGATCGATAGATAGATAGATAGATATAAACAGTTAGAAATAGATAGATATGAACAGCTAGAGATAGATAGATAGATAGATAGATAGATAGATATAAACAGTTAGAAATAGATAGATATGAACAGCTAGAGATAGATAGATAGATAGATAGATAGATAGATAGATAGATAGATAGATAGATATAAACAGTTAGAAATAGATAGATATGAACAGCTAGAGATAGATAGATAGATAGATAGATAGATAGATAGATATAAACAGTTAGAAATAGATAGATATGAACAGCTAGAGATAGATAGATAGATAGATAGATAGATAGATAGATAGATAGATATAAACAGTTAGAAATAGATAGATATGAACAGCTAGAGATAGATAGATAGATAGATAGATAGATATAAACAGTTAGAAGTAGATAGATATGAACAGCTAGAGATAGATAGATAGATAGATAGATAGATAGATAGATAGATAGATAGATAGATAGATAGATATAAACAGTTAGAAATAGATAGATATGAACAGGTATAGATAGATAGATAGATAGATAGATAGATAGATAGATAGATATAAACAGTTAGAAATAGATAGATATGAACAGCTAGAGATAGATAGATAGATAGATAGATAGATAGATATAAACAGTTAGAAATAGATAGATATGAACAGCTAGAGATAGATAGATAGATAGATAGATAGATATAAACAGTTAGAAATAGATAGATATGATCAGCTAGAGATAGATAGATAGATAGATAGATATAAACAGTTAGAAATAGATAGATATGAACAGCTAGAGATAGATAGATAGATAGATAGATAGATAGATATAAACAGTTAGAAATAGATAGATATGATCAGCTAGAGATAGATAGATAGATAGATAGATAGATAGATATAAACAGTTAGAAATAGATAGATATGAACAGCTAGAGATAGATAGATAGATAGATAGATAGATAGATATAAACAGTTAGAAATAGATAGATATGATCAGCTAGAGATAGATAGATAGATAGATAGATAGATAGATAGATAGATATAAACAGTTAGAAATAGATAGATATGAACAGCTAGAGATAGATAGATAGATAGATAGATAGATAGATAGATAGATAGATAGATAGATAATGAATAGGTTGAGATAGATAATGAATAGGTTAAGATAGATAGATAGATAGATAGATATAAACAGTTAGAAATAGATAGATATGAACAGCTAGAGATAGATAGATAGATAGATAGATAGATAGATAGATAGATAGATAGATATAAACAGTTAGAAATAGATAGATATGAACAGCTAGAGATAGATAGATAGATAGATAGATAGATATAAACAGTTAGAAATAGATAGATATGAACAGCTAGAGATAGATAGATAGATAGATAGATATAAACAGTTAGAAGTAGATAGATATGAACAGCTAGAGATAGATAGATAGATAGATAGATATAAACAGTTAGAAATAGATAGATATGAACAGCTATAGATAGATAGATAGATAGATAGATATAAACAGTTAGAAATAGATAGATATGAACAGCTAGAGATAGATAGATAGATAGATATAAACAGTTAGAAATAGATAGATATCAACAGCTAGAGATAGATAGATAGATAGATAGATAGATAGATAGATAGATAGATAGATAGATAGATATAAACAGTTAGAAATAGATAGATATGATCAGCTAGAGATAGATAGATAGATAGATAGATAGATAGATAGATAGATATAAACAGTTAGAAATAGATAGATATGAACAGCTAGAGATAGATAGATAGATAGATAGATAGATGAACAGTCTACGATAGATAGATAGATAGATAGATAGATAGATAGATAGATAGATGAACAGTCTACGATAGATAGATAGATAGATAGATAGATGAACAGTCTACGATAGATAGATAGATAGATAGATAGATAGATAGATAGATAGATAGATATTACTTAGAGCTATTAAACAATACTGAAATAGATAGATAGATAGATAGATAGATAGATAGATAGATATAAACAGTTAGAAATAGATAGATATGATCAGCTAGAGATAGATAGATAGATAGATAGATATAAACAGTTAGAAATAGATAGATATGAACAGCTAGAGATAGATAGATAGATAGATAGATAGATAGATGAACAGTCTACGATAGATAGATAGATAGATAGATAGATAGATAGATAGATGAACAGTCTACGATAGATAGATAGATAGATAGATAGATAGATAGATAGATAGATAGATGAACAGTCTACGATAGATAGATAGATAGATAGATAGATAGATAGATGAACAGTCTACGATAGATAGATAGATAGATAGATAGATAGATAGATAGATAGATAGATATTACTTAGAGCTATTAAACAATACTGAAATAGATAGATAGATAGATAGATAGATAGATAGATAGATAGATAGAGTTTAAATACAGATGGATCATAAATACTAAGAAGACGATAGACCGAACATCTGAGCAATGACTAATTTTTAGAATAAATAGAAACAAAAAAGACACTTATAATTAGAAACAGAAAGAGATTTCTAAAGTACATAATAAGGAAAGAGTGCTTGGAGAATTTGACACACAGAAAGGCAAGAGGGGGCGAGAGGAAAGCAGCACATTACCCCCACCTAGCGAGCTTGTTGGCAGAACAGGGATTAGGAGAGATAGCAAAATGTCAAACTTTATTAAGAGCTACAAAATGGTAGTAAATTGTAGACAGCTATGATACTCCACGTCCTGAAGAGACACGGTACATAGAAGAAGAAGAAGAAGAAGAAGAAGAAGCTCAATATATACTTACCTGATTGTGTGTTGGTTACGTATTCCACGAAACATATACTAAACTAATTGAGATTCTTTTTTCCAGGTTTTCATATAAGCTATCTTGACACCATTTATCGTAAGAATCACTGAAAAATCTTTTGAGTTATTCAACTAGAAAGGGAACAGGTTAAAATCGTTTTATTGTCAGCCTTACTGTCTTCCCAACTGAGTAATAGTGGCAGGAAAAGATCATTAAATCCTTCAGTAATTGTACCAACATTCATACTCTGACTTCCATCTTCAAAATCCATTCAAGAACCATCAAGAGAATGATGAATAAGTTTTAAAAAGAGGGAACAGTAGAGAGGAAATGGATCAGGAGGTCACAACAGGAAGAAGGATCATGATTTTAACTTTAAGCTAAATACATTCTTATTGTTAGTCCGAAAGTGTTATGAAAACCTCGGAGAATTCCAGTAAGATATCTTTAATCATTTCTAATATACAATGGTTCAAAGCTTAATCTAACAATTGGATAATTTTGCCGTTCCACCCGGCCTACTGATTTGATTGTATATTGGTTACGTATTCCACGAAACATATACTTCTACTAGTGTTTAAAGTTGTATTTTCCATTGTAATAATTCCTATACGTCTTATCTGAGGTTTGGACACAGGCTGATAATTTTCAGCACCCACACAGACAGCCGCAAATGAAATGTATTTAACTTATTCGGAAAATGTTTACAGCCCCAGTTGTTTTTGTGTTTCTATGATGTTTATTTTTATGTCGGCATTTCGAAATTTTACGTTAATTTCTAAACGTATAGGTTTCAACAGTCTTCTTAAAGCGCCCGATAGAGTTGACTATGATATATATATATATATATATATATATATATATATATATATATATATATAGAGAGAGAGAGAGAGAGAGGTGGTGGAGAGAGGGATGGAGTGAGAGATAATAGATAGATATAAAGAGACTGAAAGGGTAAATTGACAAACAAGTAAGATTAGTTAAATAGATAGATGGATAAAGAACAGATTATGATATATATATATATATATATATATATATATATATATGTGTGTGTGTGTGTGTGTGTGTGTGTGTGTGTGTGTGTGTGTGTGTGTAAAGAGACTGAAGGAGTAAATAGACTGACAAGTAAGAAGAGATACGAGTCGAATGCTTTTTTTAATCGAATCCGCCCCAAGCAAGGCAATAAAGCCACTAAGACACAAGAGATTACTGACAATAAAAGAATAAGAAAAATAGAAACATTATTAAGGAAAGAGAAAAATAAAGAACAGCAATCAAGAAGACGGCAGATAAACGATTGACATTGCATTACGTTTGATATAGCTGACTATGATGTTTTTCATTCAAGCTGTGAAACGTGAAGAAATATATATATATATATATATATATATATATATATATATATATAGTTATCACTATTAAGTAATTCATCGAGTCTAGAAGAAACCTCAACAGAATGCAGAAAGCCGTTTCGTCCTATATTTGGGACTCATCAGCAGCGCGCATCCACTACCGAGAATTAAAACCCGGACAGTTACTTTATCAGGCAAACGTCATACCAACTGTTCCAACGGGCCTCGTGGGGGCATAGTCCTATGGGTAAAAGAGAAACTCGGATGAGTTCCACCATTAACTGTGACTAATATTTGAGGTACAAATTACACCATTTCCTAGAAGTTATCATATTCGATTAACACGTTCTCGATTAGTGCGCATCTTTTAATGTACACATTAACCACAGTAGTCGACGGATTCCAGTACACGGATGTATGTTTGTTCAGGCGTAATTGTACGTGGGTCCCTGCGCTTACGTATGTGCCGTATGTGTAGGTATGCGTGTCGGTGTGTAAGTGATGGAAAACAATAAGCGATGTGTGAAGGCAACGTTTGCCCGCCACCCACTCGCCAATTAAAGAAACGATCCATTGATAACAAAGATAGAATTGTCCGGCTTAACGTCGTCCGGGTCGAACTTCTAACAAAGAACACAGCCTATTGTATTTAAAAAGAAACTGAAACTTTCGTTTTTCTTCCGGTCGTGGTGCGGATAAGATCTAAACCTTCCGAGATTTCATCTGAAAATCAAGTTTGATACATTTTCGTCTCTGGGCTGACTTTGATGGCAGACGACCCAGTCATAAGATAACCGAATATCTAACTTCAAATCAGCATTTGTTATTCGTTTATACTTATGTTTTTCAAAACGTACATGATATCACATCAGTCTACCAATCGCCTTCTCTCTCCTTCTCTCTCTCTCTCTCTCTCTCTTTCTCTCTCTCTCTCTCTCTTTCTCTGTGTGTGTGTGTTACTCTCGGAATGTCTCTCTCTCTCTATTTATCTGTCTGTCTCTGTCTATATAAATATCTGTCTGCCTCTCTCTCTTTCTCTCTCTCTCTCTCTCTATCTATCTATCTATCTATTGATCTATCAGTCTGTACTTCTCCATTTGTGGCTTTCACAATACATCTATATCATGCAATCTCTCTGTTTATCAATCTCTAAGTATCTATCTATCTATCTATCTAATTTTGTTCATATCTCTCTATTTGTTTTTTCTATATATCTATCTATCTATCTATCTATCTATATATATATATATATATATATATATATATATATATATATATATATATATATATATAAAGTAAAGTCTGATGATCCGCAGTCCTTTAAAAGGGCTGTGGTGAAATAATTTATTACATGGAACCGTAAAGTGGTCTGTTTTTATTTAAATTATTTGCTCTGGATTTACATTGAGCCCTCTGGATTTTATCCTTCTTAGGTTTACCCATACGGATTACCTAGTTTTTCATAAACTATATATATATATATATATATATATATATATATATATATATATATATATATCAGTCTATTGATCTATCTGTCTGTACTTCTCCATTTGTGGCTTTCACAATATATCTATATGATGAAATCTCTTTGTTTAACTCAGTACCTCTCTATCTATCTAATTTTGTTCAC
This sequence comes from Acanthosepion lycidas, assembly GCA_963932145.1. Taxonomy (NCBI): domain Eukaryota; kingdom Metazoa; phylum Mollusca; class Cephalopoda; order Sepiida; family Sepiidae; genus Acanthosepion; species Acanthosepion lycidas. Next base: position 26,420,617 of record OZ010587.1, on the reverse strand, counting down.
ATATCTCTCCCTCTATCAATATCTCTGTTTTTCTGCATCTCCATCTATCTATCTATCTATCTATCTATCTATCTAATTCTGTTTATTAACTATCTCATTCTCTCTCACTCTATACCTATCATATTTTGTTCATCTCTCTCTCTCTCTCTCTCTCTCTCTCTATATATATATATATATATATATATATATATATATATATATATATATAACGATACACTATCATTCTGTCTCATGTGTTTCTATCTGTCTACTTATATGTTTATACCGATAAAATATATCTGTCTAGTCTGTCCATGTCTATTTCAATATGTGTGCATTTATTATATACTAGTCAGTTCACATCTATCTATCTATCTATCTGCCTATCTGCAGGGTTTGTTTCTCATTTCTGAGCACACTCATCTGCTCATGCGCAGAGCCAATTCCTGTTACAGACGCCTGTTCAAGCACATTTTTTATTTGTCTTCACTCACAGAACCCAACTGTTTTATACAGCAATTATGCTGAGCAGATCTTTGTTACAGTTTCTCGGAGAGAGCCCATCATCTGACATGATCAACAGTTTGAATAAAGACTGTACGCACAAACCCTCGGGCACAATGACTTGTAACTTCAAGCTAGCACAAGCATCGATGACTCCCAAATAGTTCCGCGTATCTAGCCTCATTCACAAGGCTATGGTCAACTTGTGAAATGTTTTTTCAGGCACTTTCCAAGGTGTTCCAAAGATGTCACTCGCTGGGATCCCCTCTCCAAACTAGATAACATCATAAAAACACCTTACTGACAAATCGAGATTCGAACCTGGCGCTCATGGTTAAAAATCAAACTGTGAAAGAAACAAACTGTGATATTTGATGCATACATACATACATATATATATATATATATATATATATATATATATATATATATATATATATATATATATATATGTAAGCAAATATATGGATATAGATCCGACAGTATGAAGAAAAATATACGGAAAAAACAAACAAAAATCCTTATAAGCAATTATGCTGTTTTAATGTTAATATAATGTAAACGTCGGACGTTTCGATCTAATAAACCATCTTCAGGACATATTCATAAAATATAATTAACATTATCAATGTCCATCGTCTTTGTCATGTTGAATTGATAATGTTACTTTTGATTCCAAAAATAATTTCGCTTGAAGATGGAACAGAGCCTACTTTAACTCAAGTTAATTAAAATATTATTTTGAAGTTTTCGGCTCTTGTTTTGAAACATGAGACCTCCTATGTAGCGAGTTGGAATCATATTTTTAAATAAATAATTATATTTATGCTCTACTTTCGTATCGAGCACTATTTTTTAAAAATAGTAACAAAAATACTAAGGAACTTTGGATTATTTACCAAACCAGTTTCTTTCCTATTTTCTATAATATTTTCACACACACACACACATATATATATATATATATATATATATATATATATATATATATATATATATATATATATATATTGTGTGTGTGTGTGTGTGTTTAGGCAGCAAATGTTCTTTAAGGCGAATGTTATTATAGACAACAGACATTTTGTGTCGATTAATTTTATTGATCGACTTTTCTAAATTACGAATAATCTTTCTCAGATAAGGAGGGAATTCCTTCAGAAATTGTCCAAAGTTAATTTCGGCAGAAATATGGTCCAATGTCGAAAGCTTTGGCCTTATTTCGTTTCAATAGTTATCTGTTCTAAAGCTTGGACTATAATAGTATTCTGTTCTAACAGACGTCTTTAATAACGTGATAATATTTTTTAATAATCGGCTAATATTCTTGGATTGTAGTTTAAAAGCAGTAAAATCGACCTAGCCAATCGAACGATTCTCCGTGACTCGATCGGTTAAGGCACCTCAGGCTAACTGACGGTTCTGTATAGGATATAGGTTCGATTGCTGTCAGAGGACGAATATTTTCTATGAAAATTTCTCGGACATTCAGGCTGGTAAATTTTATCATTACTGTTTATTATAAAACAGAGCATTTACTTGTATCTATAAAAAGAATGTATAATCATAAAATATCTTTATATATATATATATATATTAGGTTGGTGCAAAAATAATGACGTATTAATGTCGTTTTTTGACGTCAAAAAACGACATTATTACGTCATTATTTTTGCACCAACCTAATATATATATATATATATATATATATATATATATATATATATAAATCAAATGAATAAATATAAAAAATACTGTACGTGTAAGTGTTCACATACAAATGCATATATATATATATATATATATATATATATATTTATATATATATATATATATATATATATATATATTCTTTGGTGTAAGAAAACCAGAGCTCAATGTTACATAACAGAGCTATTAAGTGTACATTAATAAAAATGTATAATACTTACTCGGTAGTACGACTCGGAGTTTCGTGCCTAATGTTCAGGTACTTATCTTTGTTTACAGTTTGGTTAATATTTCTGGGTCCTACGAGTTCTTGGTATTGTTTGTTGTTAAATATTTAACTGCGCTATA